>JBBPCY010000002.1:21391768-21429174 GCA_037974405.1 Brachyalestes nurse | reverse complement strand
TTTTTCTTTTTGCTATATATATATATATATATATATATATATATATGAGAGAGAGAGAGAGAGAGAGAGAGAGAGAGAGAGAGCGAGAACAAGTACAAATAAACAAAATACACATTAAAAAAAAGAATACAAAATTACAAAACACATGTCTGGTCCTGACTTCCCTGAGCACTCTAGACATTACATACATTTGTTACATTCCAACAGAACATATTTTATTAAATAAAGTGTTCATTAGTTCAGCTAGTTTTTGGTTAAGAAAAGACATTTGTGTTTACTGAGTTTCAAAACATAAAGGACATGTGGTGTGACCTTTGCAGAGACCACAGTAACCGTGCGTTAAAACATGGGTTCTCTGCACAGCATCTGTATATAAAACAGTCATTACACTGGTGATTTCACACTCATTGGAGAATTCATGAGAAATGCCAGCATATACATTCTCCTTCACTGTGTGGAATAAATGAATAATTCCCTCACCAGTCATTCCCTGCCTCTTCATCAGTGACCAGTATTTGACCACATAAACACTATTAGCTGGATATGTAATATTTCTGGCTGTTGGACCACTGCAAACTTAGCTGTGACACTGACATTGGCCAAAACCCCCACTGCATTTGATACACTTGTATCTGCAGTATGTGACGTCATGCTACCTCCATGTTGCTGCTGTGTTGCGAAAGGTTTGCCACCCAAATAATATCTGGAAAACAGCATCTTGTGGTCAGAAACTTACCAACTCTAAACAGGATAGAGGTGGTCCGACAAATTGTGCATGACAGCAGATGGGCTACAGTCTGTAACTGTACTCCTGTGTGGTAGACCGATGAGGTAGATTGATGGTGAGTGTATACATATGTGCACACATGTGCTATGATGGACTTGTTTGCACACACAGATTATTCCTGCTGGTCCAGACAAAACCTCTTACTATAAACATTCCACGATGTTTAGCCTTAAAGAATCATGCATAATTCACTTGTACATTTTGTTTTGTGGCTGAATATAAAGAAGGATACAGATTAATTGCTGCCTCAGTATATAGGCCTTCCATGTGTCGTTAATAGCAGTGTTCCTTTTATGGCTTTCACAGATGCGTCCTTGATAGCAATGCCAGCAGCTAAGGTCAGTGTGTTACTTCCGCTGTTTGCATCATAAATTATGCTAATATTGTATTCTGGATCAACTGACCAAAGCCCTATTTTTGAATTGGTACTCTTCAGCCCAATCCATTCTGTGCAATAGGACGCATAATTACAGTGACCTCTGCTGGATTTGGGGGGCAGAAAGTGTTCGGACTCCACTGCAGTAGGGTGCCAGTGGTTTGCAACCAGCATGAAATAGCTTGCCTTTTCCCTTTAAGAAACATTCAGTAAGATTATGAAAAATACAGATAATTAACAGCCTGGGAGAAGCTGCCTAATGACAGGCTAGTGTTTTTGAAAAAGCTATGCACAATTTCTAACTATTTTTTCAGAGGTACAACACAAGTAGTCATTTTGTCAGTGTGTGCATGCAAATGTACATTAGTGCCGTTTTACATACTCAGGTTCATCAGGTTTCTGTGGCTTACCCCTCAGTGTTCCAACATTTTGTAAATTATCCAGTAGGACTACAGATATGAACCCCATCTACTGTGTCTTGAAATAAGATTTTAAGTACAATTTATTCTTGCAGTTCAACATGAGATCAGTGGTGGTCAGGGTTGTGAGTGACACAGCTGGCTTAGAGAAAGGATTTTAATAAGGCTCACCGAGCTGCAAAGATTATCCCCCCGTAAAATTCCCTGACTCATCTTGCACGCAAGAAAGTCAAGCGTAAAGTCGTCTCTGTTGCGCATCTGTGCGAGGCAGAGGGCCTGCAATCTGGTTATCTCTGACATCATTTGTCTGTTTCCTGCTAGAGCATAGAGCGTGGCCAGGACTGATCTTCTTCCCTGATCTCTCCTACCCGCTAGCTGGCTCCATGGCCAGGCTTTTCCCTTGCCCTTTGCTTATCTCCTCCATTTCTCTCCCTGACTTTGGCAATGTACTTTCCATTACCCAACAGGGCTCCCTACTTTGTTTAAACATGCTATGCTTTATGTATCTACTAGGCCATATTGATATAAACAGCAGGAACTGGTTAGAACTCACACACACACACACACACACACACATATACACGCCTTTTATTTGCATGTGCAAGTGCAAATAGTCCATGTAAACACCATGTACATTAATTTGAAGTTTTAAATTTTGTGTATTGATAGCTGTTTTGATCTTTGAACTCTACTACATAGCACTGACATAACCGCACCATAAATATGTCATATACTGTCATGAGTTGTCATGACAGATTGTGTCCATCTGTCTTGTCAGTGTTATGGAGCACAGTTCAAGTAAAGCGCCAACGCTTTTTAAAAATTTATAATATAAATGACAAGCAGCTTGTGCACATAACATTTTACCTTTTACTCTAAACAACAAGCATTCACACTGGCCCATTCTCTCTCAGTTAGGAAAGACAGTCATTTCATCTAGTGATCATGCACTAAAAGCATGTCTAAACCCATGAAACTATCCATTTAAAAAAGAAAAACAAATCTGATCCGAGCTCTTCTCCAAGCTTCCTAAACGTAGCCCTGCACCCACGGTCAAATTTCCTTTCTGCTTCGTCAGGGGTCATTCAGAGTTTTTGATTGAGGGTAAGTTACACAAGTGGCATGACGGTATTTATGATCAGCTTCTGTAGGGCATGTCTTTGATTTCTTCAAACGACCTTTTATGCTTACACAAGAGCATCTGCAGGCATTGGAACACAATCAAAGCTTTCCTATTTCCCTCACCTGAATTGGTGTGAAGGCGAACACGAAGGCTGAGCTGTCCCAAAGCATTAGCATTATTTGCTCCAGTAAAGGTACAGCCAGAACCTTTTGGTTCCTCTGGCTTCAAATGCGATCTGTCCAATTATGTATTTCAGGCCAGTCTAATACTCTATGGCCTGTGCTGAAAGGGCCTATCCTCTCTTTGAGAAAAGGACTTAAGTTATGAGGGAGGGTGGTGGGGGGGGGTTGTTAAAAGCAGTTGTGCAGCGGAGGCACTGAGGGACGCAATTACGAAGTGAAGGAGAGATGCTAACATTCAGACTAAGAGCTGTGAGAACTGAGAAGAGAAGCACCAGAGGGATTATTCTAAGCCAAAAGATTTTGATTGCTTACTTCCTTATTTATTTTTTTTCCCTTCACCCGCAACAAACGAAAGCACCCAAAATGGATTTGGAGCAAGATAAGAAGCCGTGCTCTTTTAATGACTGATCCTCCTGTGTTAATTTTAGTAGCTACTGCATTCCCTTCTGTATAGAGCAAGGAAAGGGGGGTCGTTACGTAAAACCCAGCAGTAAAATCACTAAATTGGGTTTGGCCAGAAAACCTCCACAGATGGCCATTACACCTCAGAAAGCTCAGACTTTGTAAAAAGAGTAATGAACAGTATTATTTTTCAGGTTACTGCCTCTTCATTCGCTCTGAGTTCGGTCTTATATCTCAGGGAAAGCACTTAATTAATCTACAGGGCAAACTATCAGGAATTGGGGTCAGCATTTATTTATTTTAGCCATTGCATAGTTTTGACTCAAGCTAAATGTGAATCTCGAGAAATGTTGCGAATGATTACGGTAGTAATCATCCACAAACAGTCGCTTTGAATGATTTAAGTGAGCTGATACAATTTAAATAAAATAATAATTTAAAAAATGCATTTTTTTTTCTTTCTCAGCCCTACGCTACTTTTGACTTTCAGGCGGACCTGGCGGGAGAAGTACACAATGTCACACGGCCTCTGGGCTAATTATTAACCGTTTAATATGTTTACATTACAGGCACAGATTTATTTGTTTGCTTTACACAACATGCCTAAATGGTTTGTGCATATTTACAGACACATTTATAAGGAGGGGTGCAGATCCAGTGCAGGCCAAGGACAACATTATTGATCACATGGTGAGGTCACACAATGGTTAATGGGCACGTAGCAATAGTGCTATGATGCTTTTTTCCTGTTTCAGACTCCAGGAAGGAAAAGAGAAGGGAATAATTACGACCTGCACACAATGAGTAAAAACGCAGTGGCACATCATAACTCACAACATTACTAAGGTCCTACACAAAACCAAGCAGGAACATGAGCTCTTCTGGCACTTTGAAACTGTGCACAAACTAGAAATTATTCCTGCTGAAAGGGGTAGAGGAGAGAAACAGTCAAAGCTCAAAGAGGATCAGACTCACTTCTGCCACGTCAAGGTATGATCAAATATCTCGAGGCAGGGCTTAGAGGCCTCAATTTCAATAGCAAAGGGGGAAAATGCAATAACAGCAGAGATTTACAATCTGTTGTTGCAATGGCCACTCTCCAAGCCTCTAGTGATAGGAAAATTTGAGATGACTTTTTTTTTTTTGCTTCCAACCTTGTGTGTATTTTGTGTGGATACGTGATCTAGTAGTCAGTTTCTTCTTCCAGAAGCACAATGCTGCAAATGAGACAAAACCCTCAGAAAGATGATGTCATGCACACAGAGACAAATCTATGACTGTAATGCCTGATTATACATCCTGACAGATCTAATCTTTATCCCTCAGTGCTGCATCTGAGGCTTATCCTGAATATCTAATGTAGACAAAAGCTGTCCACCTCTTCTTTTTATATTTTTTCCTAGAGAGGCAAGGCAAAGAATTATACCACTACTAAAAAAACAAAGCAACAATAACTAGACTTTTAGCATGACTGGACAAACTGAGACTGCTGTGAGGCCCACTTTTCTTTCTGGGAGATGTCACTTGCATGACTCAGTGACACCTACCCCTGCACAGAACCATATTTTATACAGCAAGTGAGTGGAAAACTAATTCCTTTCTTTTGGATTCCCCACTCAGATTATAGTTTGACCTACTCGAATGTTGGGGCACTCCTGGCACTCGACAATGAAGTCAAAAAGAAACTTGCAAAAGTGAAGCAAAGTGCGTCTTCAGATTAGGCCCAAGGTTTGTAGAGCATGCTAACATACCATGGGCTTCTTCTAGTCTCTGTGGTGAAAATAAAGAAAATCATATGAGGGTGTGTTTGTGCTTTCTGTCCTCTGCCGGACCTATATCTTCAAATTCTATGTTGAAGTTGCATGCATTTTTATGCATGTACTTGAGAATGTCATGAGAAATTCCTTGGCAAAGCTCTGTCGTAAATATATTTACTTTTAGAAAGGTTTTGCTGTGCTTGGTCCTTTTTCAGAAGGGGTTTAGGTACAACAAATTAAAGATCCTATGTGAGGTTTGTCCGGTTAACCTCTGATTAATTGCTCAAGCTCAGGCTCAGTCAGTTGTGGTGGGAGCGAGCTACTGTAATTTTGCAGCAGCTGTCTTTAGCATGACCAATATGATACACAATCCAATTGGCCTTCCCACCACATACCAGGGCACTTGAAATAGTTTCTCTGTCTCAGGCCTCTCTCCATCAGCGCCGAGGACCGGGACTGTTAATATTATGTCTCTTCAAATTTGAAATCCATCCCAAACAACATTAGGCCAGTTTGAAGGATGTCATAAGAGAGAGTTATGTCTCAATTGTGCACATGTGCTCTTGATGGCTCCAAACAGTGAGGGGGTTCAAATTCAGGATAAGGCCATGGTTCTTGCAGCAAGTCGGCTCATCAGTGCGAGGCAGAGTCAAAAAGCCTCTAGAGGGGGGGTCAGTCACAGCCATTTTCATACTTTCTCAAACGATTTCACCAGACGGCTTTAATCACTCATCTGGTCCCCTGCTTCAGTTTGCTCCACAGTAGCCTGTTTTCTGTGTGATTTAATTGAAATTGATCATCCATACCCACCCTTAACCATGGTTTCTGTAGAGCCAGGGCCGGCTGGGGAGGAGGCTCAGGGCATGGAGGCTCAGGGATATAACCATGGCAGCCTTGGAGGAAGGCCAGACCCTGACCCACAAACTCAGCTCAAGCACAGCATAGCTCAGCCTCACGACGTGGCAATGCCTTCCCCAGCCCAAGGAAGCATTTGTCAGATGCCGCAGTTTACATTTCTTGAAACTTGTGAATGGATTGAAATCTCTTTTGGACAAGAAGCATGCCTCAACATTTCTGGGGGGGGAAAGATAAAATAAGAAACGGAAACAGGCTTGCACTTTTCATCCTGAGACTTCTTTTTTTAAACGGCCTGCGATCTGATGGCCTTCGTGGACAAAATGTAACAGAAGAGAAGAAAGTGGGAGTGAATACCTGCTTGAAAAGGGTTGCTGCAATCTCATTATTTGGCTTCAAAAACGGAGCTTAGCCCAGCAGAGTGAGCAGAGCAGCTGACACTCGGTTCCCTCCGAAAAGTGACACTTAAATGGTCTTCAGCAGAAAGAGGTCACAGGTGAAGGAATTGATTTCACACTTATGTTACACGGTTTTAAACAACTTCATCTCAGGTCATGCACTGTAATCCACTGTCCACGAAGACAGTCCTCAGGCCAATCTGCATTCTTTATGCACTGATTAAGCCCTGGAGGGGTTTGAGGCTTTTGAGGGTGTTCCCTCCAGATTATCCCAGCGCCTGGCTGACTGAAATAGGTAAATTAGTCGGTGTGACACTAGCTGTTCAGTAAGAAGGTCGCATGCTAAGATGGCTGAACTTTTGAACCTGCCGCTTCTCCACTGCTGTTCCTGGATGTGTGTTCTGGGTGCCTTTGTGTGCTTGAATCTGTGGGCTTGGACTTTCGCTGAACTTTTCTCATTAGCCTCAACCGCCCCCACAAGACTCACACTCCTCCAAAGTCCTCAGGCCTTCCCCGCAAGAACCCAGACTACAAACACCCTGCAACGCCCAAAACCACTTGCAAACAGAGACAACGGCACGCACACATATTAGCATACATTTACACCCACACACTTACACTTCACAGAAAGAGGAAGTGATAAAACACATCTTTTCTCGTAAACATAAATACAAGCACATGCATGCATGCGTGTGCACAGATTGTGCTGATTTTAGACAAAAAGATGATCACCATAATATATTTCAGCTGCTTCTCCTCTTTCTCTATTCTCCAGATCAGAAAAGCATGGACCTTTTGATCCAGAATTCTGAAGCCTAATGTGAATCTTTAAAGAATTTGTACATCATGCCCAAACACCTGGATCTAATTCTTTAACCTCCAAATTACGCATTCAGCAACAGCTGTTTGGCCTGGGAATGAGCCCGTGTGCTGAATGGAAGGACCAAGCTTGCCTTTTAGATGCCTGGCACAAGTTTCAGCCTACTGCCATCACCCTGAATTGCGTTCCAGGGATGAAACTGAGATGCTGAACCCTTAACCATAGCAACTGGTTTCAAATATCTTGGCATTCACAAAGGATAGCTCAATTAAACATTTATGACATATGCACGCTTATTAAAGTGTCAGTCTATATTCGTGGAAAGTTCTAGGCTATGTCACAGGATTGTCATTTTCATCATATTCATATCCAGAGAGACATTACACTTATATAGAAATATTGGGCATCATATAGAATATCAGTGTATTCTGAATAAAAATCAGAATCATAATCTGAAAATACACAATACATGTTAGTGTACCATAATTCCCTACATCTATGAACCCCCAAGTATGCACATTTAACTGATAAGGAAAAAAAATACTGAAGACTAGACATCAAGTGAGATGGTGTCCAAGGTTCAGATACTGACAAGAATGGCACTGCACAGGATCATTTTCATGATTTTTGGCGCTGATCAAACATTGGAAATTGGTGATCATCCTAGTGATTATATGCAGATACTGTGGGTCAAGACTATTCAGATCATGGGTCACCGGTCCTATTCATAAAGGCCCTGTGGCTGCAAGTTTTCCACCCAAGCAGGAGCACACCTCAGATTATTCATCAATTATTTGTAGACTGAAACCCAGTGATTGTAAAAGTGGAATCAGCTGTGCATCTCCTTGATTGGAATTAAAACCTGCAGTCACACTGGCTCTTTGTGGGTAAGATTAGTGACCCCTGATGTAGATCTACATCTCATAGGTCACTGCACAATTTAACGAGCAACAGGTGTATTATTGACACCACAGGACAGCACAATTTTCACTCATGTTTTCTGGATCAACTGGAGCTTGATTTACCACTTTCTGGACAAAACCTGACAAGAATTCAGCATGGACGTGCAGCCTTGGGGTAATAAAGGAATGAGCTGCATTCTCTGCATCAGAGGTGTTCAGTCTTACCTACAAAGGGCCCGACTGGCTGCAGGTTTTCATTCCAACAAAACAGACTGAGACAGACTGATTAACAAATAGAATCAGGTGAGCTCCTTCTTGTTTAGTACGAAATCTACAGCAGCCACACAAGCCCTTTGCAGATAAGATAGGATACCCTTGCTCTGCAATGTATGAAGCCCTGAGCTTCAAGGAAACCATGGTTACTGGATTTATACTGGAGTAGGCTGGGATTCCATACAGCTATATCATAAATCTTAGAGATAGGTGCACATTTCAGGCCATAAATGTCAAACAAGCACTACTTCAATAACTGTGATTTCTGCTAGTGCTCCTATGAGATTTCAGTATGTTAGCACTAAGCTAACTCTAGTGCACATTAAAATTTTACGGTCATTTTAGATTACACAGAGATTTCAATCTTGTAAACCATTTATACGCACTGTATTCTGTCTATGTTAGCAATTTACAGTGATTTACCAGTTTATCAGTAAAGTGTCCCAGTGCCGAGCTGTTGCCATAGTTTTGTCTAAGAACTACCCAAAACCTTGATTTGGCTTCTGCCCACATTCATAATCAGGGCTTCTAGAAGGCCCTGACTAATGTTTTTTTTAACAAAATAAAGCATAACTGGCTGCCTTCTCTGTCACTTCCTAATTCTGCTGATGGTTATTCTAACTCTATGCTGCTCCTGAAATCCTAACCAATGTGAGAGGTTCCTTATCTACATGACTGACGGAACAATTTCACATTGGGTGTTTCAAGATTTTAATCTTCCAACCAAACCTTAATAATTAAAATGACTACTACATCCAGAGTTCAAATACAATAAGCATGATTCTTCCTATAAAAAAAACAAGGGGCTAAAAATGATGGATATCTATTTTTTTAATTCTCATGATACATTAGACAAGAACAGGAACAGGCAAGGATTTACACTCCCTGTGGAGTTCTACTGAGAACACAAAAAGCATTTTTATTCCCACTGTATCTGTATATTATTTTAACCACACAACTTTGCCATTTCTGTTCTCAGCTACATAATTAATTTCAGCTGCAGTAATCTCTGTTATATTTCAGCATATTACATGAAAATCAATACATGGGATTTTGATGAGAAACTATGCAGAACAAATTCAGGGGACATTTAAGAGCATAACAGAAATGTGTCAATGGTTTCATTTAGACTTACACATTCTTGTCAGAGGCATGACAAAGATATTTTTTTTTACATTTCTTTATTTTTTTCATGCTTCAGGAAATTAAGTAGTAACCACAATGTGTTTTGCCTCACTCCAAAAGGGAAACAGTCACACCACGCCAAACCCTTTCATTTACATCCTTTCTGCTGTGCAAATTCCTGCGAACTGATAAATTAAAAATAAATTAAAACAATACTCACTAATAAAGTCTTCACACATGCCTTTGTCTGGATCATATATTCTTGTGGTTACGTATGTCAGGCTCCTTCTCCCTTTAGTTATTTTAAATTACAGTAAAACAATAAAAGTGCAATAAAGAAAGGGCAAGAAAAACAAGGAACAAGCTTTCAAATATGTGCCAGCGCAAGCCTTGGCTTGGACATGTGAGACCCTACTTGGACCCTAATGCATCTAGTCTAGTGGCCACTGCTAGGCCTAGCTGATGCTGCTGCACATCATCACCCAGACGAATGTGAGACCTTCCCACTCTTCATTTTTAAAAATGAAGCAATGTCATGGAGAAGATGTTAACCTGCCTTGCAAACCAGTCTCCTGTGAGATGCTGAATAATTGTCGTTCTCCGGCAGTGAACCGGGACAGCTGGAGGCGCTGGCGGAAGCAGTGCTCGCGCTGTCTGCTCGGGCCATCTGGAAAAGAGGAGGAATCCAAGGCTGATGGTGAGCTGCACCAAAGTGCTTTTCCTTCTGCACTGCTGCATGATGATTTGTATTATGCCGTTTGCAAAAAGACCTGCTCTTTCTCTCAAAGGCAATTCTGACGTGCTTAGCTTCCTGTCTCCTGTCCCAGGCATTTACGAGAGCCAGTGGTGAGATTTTCGGATCCCCCGGGCGCAGCGAAACACTTTTTTTTCTTTCTACGTTTTAGTCTTCCGCTGAAGGGATCCATGGGGAAAAGTGCCTGTGCGGAGGTGTTTTACATATGCACCGATCAACCACAACATTAAAACCACTGACAGGCGAACCTGATGTGTTGAAAGTAGGAAAAATGGGAAGGTGTAAGGATCTCAGCGACTTAAAAAAAGTCCGAATTGTGATGGCTAGACGACTGGCCCAGAGCATTTCCCAAATGGTTAGTTCTTACCGAGGAAAGACAACAGGTGAACTGGCAATAAGGTCGTGTTCTGCCAAGACTCAATGACTCAGTGAAGAGCTACTCCAGTATGTAAAAGTTAATGCCGGCTATTGTAGAAAGGTGTCAGAACACACAGAGCATCACACTCTGAATGCATCTATGTACCTACAGACCGGTTAGAATGCCCATGGGTCATCGCTGGGTCCTGGTATTTATGTGAATGTTAATTTGACACATAATATCTACTTTGCTGCAAACCAAGTACATCCCTTCATGGCAGTGGTATTTCCTAATGACAGTGGCCTGTTTCAGCAGGATAATGCACCCTTCCACACTACAGGAATTGTTCAGGAATGATTTGAGGAACATAAGTTCAAGATGTTGACCTGGCCTCAAATTCTCCAGACCTCAACAAGATCGAGCATCTGTTTAAATGTGCTGGACAAATTAGTCCACATGGACTCCAACTCACAACTTCTGGGAATTAAAGGATCTGTCTTATTGTCAGATACCACAGTGCACCTTCAGAGGTCTGGTGGAATAAGTGCCTCAACAACTCTGAGCTGTTTTGGTGGCACAATGGGCATCTACTCAATATTAGGCAGGTAGTTTTAATGTTGTGGCTGATCTGTGTATACCGCTCCTCTTCGGGTCGCCCTCCTTGACCTTTGTCACATAAACATTAGGGAGCCGCTTTGCACTCTGTCCGCCTTATACAGCTGGCAGCTTGTGTGCGAATGTCAGCCTGTGGGCGAATGTCAATTTCCACACTCACTCATGCAGTGTTTGTTTAACCCTTTCACTGCATGGACACAATGTGTCACAATTGCTGTATGCAAAGTTAGAATAATAACACCATCATTTTGCAATGAATCTAACATAACTGCAAAGTGCAAACCACCTTCTCAGCCTTTCCTTTCCCACCAACACTAGAGGAGACTGCCTAGGTGACAGTGTTTGCTATCTCAAAAATCGCCCACTGACATCTGTGCTCCTGAAAACTTGAAGCAGGGCATGAAAGAAAGTGAGAGAATCAGAAAATGAGAGTCAAAGAGAGAGAGAGAGCAAGCATTATGTTGAAGGAAAGCTAAATGATAGTTAATAATAAATGAATTGGTCTGGAACAGCAGGTTTAAAGTGAAATGCTTGGCACAGTCACTGCTACTCTTGCAATAGTGTTGCTCTGGAAACTGATCTGGGTCCAGCGCTTGCACTCTTCCATGGCACTGTGTGGTACTGCAGCGCTGTTCTGGAGTCTGTACTGGTCTGTAGATAAGCTGCTTTGGGAAAAAAAATAATGAAGCAGAAGCACAGGGCTCTCACCATGCAAGGGTACATGGCGAGTGATTGGGGCCAGGCAGAATGGGCTTTAAGTGTGTGAAAATTGGGGCCTGATAACAGGTTTTGGGACCACTTCCATGGCGGCCTGTTTGTTTTTAAAACACGGTTGCTAAGCAATGGCCCATCCAGCTCTAAATACAGGGGTGCCAGTATGCTGGTCACATTCTTTCTTGCTTGGGATTACAGGTACAACACTGTTGATACAATAGATGTGAAGATATGGAATGAGATAACAATGTGTTACATATCTTTTTCCATACTTATAGAATACTCACTGTGCAGCTGCAATCCAGCACTGGAATATGAAAGAGGGCAATGATACACTAACAATTTGAACTTTTTTTAATTCTTGATTATGCTTGAGTTGCTTTTCCTTTTTGTGTTGTCTTTCTGTGTTTTGTGTTTAGGCATTATATCTAGGGAATTAGTTGAATGAGCAGTTGCTTTGGATGAGGTGTTGACTACTTAAATGATCACCTTTCCAGACTCACACTCGTTCCTTTATTTTCGGTCTGTGGTGCGGGACTCCTGGTTCCAATAAAAGTGCTGTCTCATGAGCAAACCCATCCCTTTGGGATGCCCCGTATCCCCCCGATGGCCATTGACTCATCTGTCACCATGACAATCCCTAAGAGTGTGTTATTTGTGTTGCAAGGAGGTGTGCTATACGTTCTTATCATGTCAGGCCTGCGGGGTGGAGGCCATCTGTCAAACCATGCAACCTGAGTTCCATTGAGACCTGCAGCCTTAAGCTGCTTTTTTTCATCAACTTCCACCTCATCACTCTTCCAGGAAGACACCTCCACATGGGGTTAATATGAATTTTGACTGAGCGCAGAGAGAGAAAGAGAGAGAGAGAGAAAAAGAGAGAGAGAGAGAGAGAGAGAGAGAGGGAGAGAGAGAGGGAGAGAGAGAGACAGGTCCTCAAAATTCTATTTTATAACTTAATTTTACATAAAGTCCTGTGCTTTCAGATCAAAGTAACTGACAAGTGCATATCCTGTTCACTTATTAAATAATCCCATGCCCACGTGTTTCTTAATACTACTACTTTTAACACTGAAAAGTGGTAGAAAGGACATATTTGATATGCTGCATCTCTACTGACATCTCAAAGAATAACAGAGAACGCAAAGTTAGCATTCAGTTTCAGGCATGGAGTAATGTTACCAGAGGAAAAAAGAGTCGAAAAGAAAGAACATTTTCATTTTGCCTTAAAGATATGCACTCAGACTCCATTTCAAAAAGCTTACTGTGTCCCTCAGGGCGCAAAAACTGCCACGACACT
Organism: Brachyalestes nurse; assembly: GCA_037974405.1. Classification (NCBI taxonomy): domain Eukaryota; kingdom Metazoa; phylum Chordata; class Actinopteri; order Characiformes; family Alestidae; genus Brachyalestes; species Brachyalestes nurse. Next base: position 21,416,014 of record JBBPCY010000002.1, on the reverse strand, counting down.
TTCGTCTGGCATCAGGGTAGCCTGTTGTCTGCTGTATATCCTTCATCTTTCCTCGGAACTGTACAAAGGAGCAGAGATTTGACCCAGCATGGTTATGGTCTAAAGGATCTTACAACAAGGACTGGACCATAGCCAAGAGCTTCTCTTAAATAACACGTCACACACAATAGTCAGAGAAAGACTTGCATACACAGGCACTGAATGTGCCTCTGTTGCCACAGTTAGAAAACAGTTGCAGTTGTCATGCTAGTTTATGGTAGTCATACAACAAAACTTGCTGTAACTAAACAAGTGGAGCGTGTCCTATCCATAGAATAACATTATATAACATTTAGAATGTAACATTTATAATGTTATAATTTATAACATTTTAAGCACATTTTTTCAGCAATTAAAAAATTCTTCTAGGATATGTGTGTGTGTTTATGATGTATTCAATGCATTTAATGAACAACTAGCTTGTTTATTAGGGTAGGTGGAAGCCTAGTGGTTTGGAAGTTACCCTTGCAATCAGAAGGTCATGGGTTTGAATCCCAGGATTGCCAGTGGCACCACTGAGGTAACCTTGAGCAAGGTACCGTCCCCACACACTGCTCCCTGGGCGCCAGTGTGTTCACGCGTGACTATTAGGGACCACTTTACTTTATTATGTCAATTGATTATTAATGTGTCAGTCTAGGATAGGAGTATCTACTCCCTGCATGTCTTTAGCTTTAATAAGATGACTAACTATACCAGAAGTGGCACAGTACAGACGCCTCATCTCGGATCAGATTCTTCCCTGTTTATGAGGGTCGTTGCTACAAAAACAGATTATAGATTAGCAGTCCTATTTCTGAGGGTGTTTGTGAACATAGCCTCTGTTGTCTAAAAAAAGGATGTCTGTAGGGTTCTGTTAAATATTTGAGTATTATCTGTATCTTTTTAAAGCTCACAGTAAATCATGCATAACTTGACCTCTAGTGTTTATTAACAACTTTCAGCTCCAAATCTGGGCTGGGAAACTGTGTAATTGTGGTGTTTTACTGAACTATTCTTTCAAAAGCTGCAATATGTTTACTGCAAAACAGTCGAAAGCCTATATTGCAGTACTTTTGGATATTTTAATGTGGATATTTGTCACGTTCAAAGTTTATGAACCAGTAAAAAGGCCTTTATAGGACTTGAGATCAAATGTGGGCATCCAGCCTTTTCATAAATAGAACTTTCAAGGAGATACAGATTTTTTTCATGTATTCCCAACTGGGACTTATCATCAGACTAGTCATGATGAAATGCTGGTATAATACTCCTCAGGGAAATGATTATGAAATGTGTTTATATCCACAGAGGGAAATTCAGGAGTAGAATTTCATAGGGATTGGTTATTTGTTGAAATTTCACATGGACCTTGTGGCATATTAGAATTGTTTTGAAAAGTATGTGCAATATATGGACTGTATAGTTCCTGGGGTTATTCTCCCATAGTCTTCATTCGGAACATTAAAACAGATAATCCAAGTTAATAAGGCATAATTATTTTCTAAATAAACATTTGCAGACAGTTGTAATGTTACCACTGCAAATAAACACAGAAAGGACTATATTAGAGGTTATATGGAATGTTTGGATTGATGATCCTGCATACACTTTTTTCTGCTTTAAGCAAATATTCAATAATTATGTCTCCCTATGTTTATTTTAACGGGAGGGGGAACACTGTGCTGCTACACTTCTCCTGCCAGGGGAAACTCTGCTAAAGTCATCCACTCACCCGAGCAACAAGATAACATAAAACATGCGAAATGAGCACACTTTGTGAGAGTCATAAATGTGAAAGGGGGGCATTATTACAATTCCAGATTAGTGGCGTGCTATGATAAGATCGCCAGTTACCCAAACTGCATGCTAGGGTATGGAGGGAAGCGCCTTTTGCCAACTGAATCTCCTGTTCAGAGGCTTGCTTCCTGTTACCACAGCAACCAGTAAGCAAAGTCATCTCCAGTTTCGGACACATTATATTGTTCTTTTTTCCTTAATGGAGAGGACCTTGTGGAGTAATTGTGCAGATGGAAAAACATATTTTGACAACTGTGGTGCTGTGCTGCAGGGGTGTCAAACTGCACTCTTTAGTGCTTCCCCTGCTCTGAAACAGCTGACTGCTGAATCATGCGTGCTGCTCAAGGAAAAACACAACTGTCCAGTACTGTGGACCCTAAAGACTGGGATTTAACACCTCTTTAGTATTAGCTCACTTTTTCGCTTCCAAAGCATGGCTGCCTAACTGATTTCAGTGATTGTTCTGAAATCTGTGTTCATTCATTTAAATTCTATTAATTCTACCTGAAGTTTTATTATTATCTAAAGATAGAAACCAAGAGTTCTAATTGGCAGAATAAAATAGTTTGATAATATTGTTGAGAGAGAGTAACCAAAGAGCTCTAGCAATTCTTAGTATTTTAAATGTAATAGTGATATGCACACCAGTGACAATTTATTATTAAAACACACGCACCGAAGTGCTGGTGTATCAACATTTGCTTGTCATTGTCCATCTGATGATAGATATTGCATGAAATTATGAACTGTAACACTTTGTTGCTGACTTGGGAGCACTAAGACTGCTCAGCAGGACAGTTATTTTCTACCCCATAAACTCCTTAGTAGACTCCTGTGTAACTGTCCAACACCCAAAGGCCTGATCAGTCCAACAATGCATGTATTCTGCTTCTTCTACAGTCCAAAGCAGGAATCTGGAAATTCATGTACATTTCTTTCCAGAAGAAAAGAAGGAAGTGGGTTTTAAAGTCTTAGTGATTGCATTTGGGCAAGAGATGGTGCTTCAGATTCTGTAGAGGATATGATAGATAATATATGTCATATTCTAGTACATCATGCATCATTAGTAAGTCATTTTATGATATACTGTCACTAACTGGACAATTATTTTATTATTTTATATTATTTGTTGTTTTTTCATATAATGTGAGTTAAGAGTGTTTTTTTCTTCTACTGAAAAGTTACTATTTTGGAAATACAGTGACAATATATCACTGCTACAGCATTTCTTGTTGGCTAAATGAATCATTTGGATGAAAACATCAGTTCCCGTTCGGGACGGGGACGTCTGCTTTTCTTCACCTTTCTGAGCCCTGCCTGTGCCGCAGTGTCAGCCTGACCTGACTCCTGCTTGGTGGTCTTGAGCTGCTGGATGCTCCTTGCACTCAGCCATTTTCTCTCAGCTGGCCTTTAGAGGGGAAAAGCCAAGAGAGAGAGAGAGAATGAGAGAGAGCAAAAAAGAAGAGAAAGGGATCTGAGGCCTCAGAGCGTTTGTACACCCGTCAAGTTCTTTTTAAATTCGCAACAGCTGTAATGATGTCAGTAAGCAGTGAGTAGAATATTCCGGCTCCGGCGCAAGGCTTGTGTATAAATCTGTGTACTCAGGTGCGGTGTGTGTGAAGTCAGAAGAGCGCAGCGGCCAAGCAGGGGTCCGAGGGGAGCCTTGTCCCAGGGCCAATCCCACTTTGGCATCGGCCTCTTCCCATGAACCCAAGCCCTAGAAACAAAGTAGGGGAATAAATTATCGTTCTCTGAACTTGCAGGGCTTCACTTTGTTCACTTGCATTACAAATCCAGTTAGTAAAGGACATTGAGAGGGCACAGGGGCAGCGTCTCTGAACATGAGATTGTTCTGTGTCTGTCCTACAGAGCAGAAAAAACTGCAAAATACGAACCTTGGGAACAGAATATTTGAATAGTCACTGGAGGTTCTAAGTTTGAAATTCAGTGGATTCAGTGCACACTTGCCTACTGACATTCTATAAAAGTGAGCTTTGGTATAGCTAATGTGAAATTACAGACACAGATTGACTTGTGCTAACATTACAGTCTGATTCCATGCAGGACTTTAAGTACAGCACTGTGTTGAACTAAGGTACATAGTGTTATAAACAAGAAATGCATTTAGCACTGAAAATGATAAAGACTTCAGTGTTTCCTATAATTATGAGGCATACCCAGTTATTACAGAACACACAGACAGGAAATAATTGCCACCTTTATTTATTTGCCTTACCCTGTAAATCCATATTAGCTATCACTATGGGAAGGTTGCTTATGCCCATAAAACCATATGCCCTTCTGTTGTAGGTAGATTTGTGAGAACTGTTAGCATGAGCAACCAGTTTATGAAATGGTAGGTCATGACATTAAATGAGCAACAATTTTAAAACATAAAAAGCAGTGCTGTGCGCTAGGACTATGTTTATGGAGCTTGATATAAAAAATGAGGTTTTAATTAAAGTTCATAAACAGGTGGCTAACTGCTTCCATGCATGTCTTTCAAACAGCTTGTCAGCCAGTGTGATAAATACTGGAATGTGAGCTCCTAAGCTACCCTGTGAATTTAAGTTTGGCAATTTGATCCAGATTTTACAGCCAGTGAATCATGTGTGGTTTCATTTATTTGGTATACTAAGCTCTAGGGGGGCTCTAAACTAGATATTTAACTGATGCTGAATTTAGAAAATGAGACCAAAGGGTATTCTTTGCTTAACTTCATGTGCTCATTACTGAGGTTTATTGGCCGAGTGAACGATTCTTGGATGAACAGTAACTGATTTGAAGAAAGCTAATGCACAGACTAAATCAACTCAAACTCCTGATGTGGCATGAGTATATTTTTTTGCTGTTAAAGCAGTCAGAGATAGTTGATAGTATGACTGTATAGTGACTCCAGTGAGATATTTTGCAGACTCTTTGTGTTTCTCTTGCAATAAAAAAGCATTTGCAAGAAAGCAAGGATTTCTGTATATTTTTGGTCTGGAATACTGGTCTGGATACTGGTTTGGTCTGGAATTCCATACTGGGGAGGAGCCATTGCAGTCAGAATCATAAATACAGTACATTACATACACATTATATATTTCATTGTTATACAAATCATTGTGTACATATTTTATCTTTTGCACTCACTTCTGTTCCTTTATGGTATCAGTTAATTATCCTGGGTGTGCCCAGTAGTTCAGCTGGCCACTAAGTAGAAACATCTATTTTCTTGTGTATCAGTTTTCTTTTCCTTTTTATTAATTTATTTCGGTTGAATTCCTCCACTCATTAATATGTATACTCATTAGGAAAAATCAGTTTTCAAAATCCTTATACCTAAATCCCATTCCACCCTTATGTAACCTACAGCCAACCACTCACTACAATTTCCCACTTGTTATCTGATTATACGTCCAAAATATTCTGCTCAACCAGCATTTCTTCTAAATAAATGGTTTATATCATGAGTTTGTCTTCCCGTTACGGCAGTAACAGCCTTCACTCTACTGAAAAGACTTTTCACTAGATGTTAAAACATTGCTGTGAGGATTTGCTTGCAATTGGCCACAGGACCAATAGCGAGGACAGGTGAAATGAACTGATTCATTCTGAATCACAACTGCTACTCCATCTCATTCCCAAGGCATTAGATACTTCATAGCTTCAGAGAACACAGTTCTCACAGTTCCCCTACAGCCTGGGGGCTTTACACCACTTTAGCTGAGGCTTGGATGTGTACTTGCTCTAAAGTATGTTGTTTTAGGATTTTCTGCAGAAAGGTGAGTTTGTAGAGCGTGGATCAGTTGTAGGTTAAATAAGGAGGTGGAATGGGATTTAGGTATAAAGATTTTGAAAATGGATTTTTCCTAATGAGTATGCATATTAATGAGTGGATGAATTAAACTAAATAAATTCATAAAAAGGAAAAGAAAACTGATACACATGAAAAAAGATTTTACACAAATGTTTTAGTGGCCACTTGAACTACTGGGCACACCCAGGATAATTAACTGATACTATAGAGGAACAGAAGTGAGTGCAAAACTTAAAATATGTACACAATGATTTGTATGACAAGGAAATATATAATGTGTCTGTAATGATGTGCCAAAATCCAAACTTATTTCCCAAACTTTAAAATTCAGTCCTGTTCACCCTTTTTTTCACTCTTTTCAGTTCAGTTCCCTGGAATTAAAGCTCAGTGAGAATTTGCTCAAGATAAAAAAAAAAAACCAACAACAAAAAAAAAAAACAATCCATGGCTTTAGAGAGCCTGCAACACTCTTGCCAGTCTGGTGGAGTGAAGCTACTTTTCCAGGCATCTTGTAATGGTCCAAGGACTTTGTGCACGGCCTCTGGGAGGCTTGCCATCACATGAATCGATAAAAATCTGACCTGCACATTTAAATTTAAATATGCAGCAATAAATAGGTTGCAGTTCAGAAGAGAAATACAGCTGTTTAAAATCCATAGAAAATGAAAACAAGAAAATGACTTCCTTCACATGTTTAATCATTTTATGGAAAGTGTTTTGTTTTTAGATTCACTGCAAGCCCACCATTGTAGTTAAATAACCAACATTATACACTGTTATATAATGAAAGAATTCTTAGTATACTGGGGGGGTGGTGTTTGAACCTGCAACTTTGTCATCGGGTGTTTTACCCCCTAGGCTACTACCACACTATTTATTATTATTATAAATGTATTTATTAATTATGGTAACCCACGTTATTGGTTTAGGGAGCTACATTCTCCCCCTTGCAAATGTCCCTTTGCTACAATGTAAAGTTTGTGAAGACATGCTTCTCAGAGGCATGTCTTTAGTTTCAGCTTGTTCTGCTGTTTCTTTAATTTTCTGATGTGCATCAGACTGATTCAACAGAAAGGAAGGCTCCTGTTCATCTGGAGTTCCTGCATCCTCAACCTCTGTTTAATCAGACAAGGTTTGGTTTCCATCAATAGTATCGCTTTGAGGTGAGTCACTTTCTTTTTGCTCAACTTGGACAGTTCCACCAGGATCTTCAGCACAGACTTCAAGCAGGTGTGACACAGCTTCAGCATCCAAGGTTTTAGAAGACTGTGGCAAGTCATCTCACAAGCTTCCCTGGGACATTGCCCTGTTAGGAACGGGTCTGGTGACATCCTAAATACAGTATATGTGAAGCTGGTTTCTTCTGTTTGGTGTTATAAAACACCCTCGTCTTCAGAGTCAAGGTTATCATCTCCACTCGCCTGTTTAGTTTGACATGGTCTGTGGATGTAGGTAATAATCTGTATGGGAGCAACAGATGTCTGTGCAGTGTAATCATTTTCTGGAGGTCTGCTACTCAATCTACCACTACATGAACTGTGAATTCCCATTTGTGGTTTAGCTTATTGTGTTCTTCCCAGACCTGGACATTCCTGACCAGGACTCTCTGATACATTTATTGAATCTGGCTTTGTTTTGTGCAGCAGACTTTTAAGCATTCTGTGTAGTAACTCTCCTCAAGATGAACCTTGAGAGTTTGTATATAATGTGAATGACAGTTTTGGGCATCCTGCACAACTGGTAACTCAAAAGGTAAGTCTACAGGGAGTCAGAGCTGCCTAACAAACATTAGCTTATAAGGAGCAAATCCAGGTGTCTTCGTTTTTTGCGAAATTATAAGCAACTAATGCCATAACAAAGTCACGTCAGTGGAGCTTATTTTGATTCTGTAAGGTATTGAACCCATGTTCCACAGGATTACCCCTTGAATGATATAAAGTTAACCTTACATTTTGAATACCTGCAAGCTCACAAAGTTCTTTAATAGTTCTGGACATCAAATCAGCACCTTGGTCTGTGAGCAGCTGCTCTGTAAACCCATAATGTGTAATGAATTTCTCCCATAGACAGCAATTTTCTTCAGTGCATCTAGCTGTGATACCATCGCTTTAGCACTTAACTCAGAAGATAAAATGTAGCCAACACAACACCAGCTGTTAGTTTTACTAAATTAGTTTTCTGTTCACAAACCCTATCCGTTTTGGCTCCCAAGATCAATAAATAAATTAATTCTACAATCAATCTATGACTTCAGAGAGACTGCAACATCCCTACTAGTCTGGTGGAGTGGGGCTACTTTTCCAGGCTACTTGTTGTTACGGTCCAAGGAACCCTCTTTATACTTCTTCCATGATTCCTCTTCTCTGCACACAGGGCTAAGCTGAGAGCCATCAAGAATTCTGCAGGGCTGCTCTGTCCTGATGTGCCTGCTATGAAGTGAAGTAGCTAACCCACCCAGACTGCTCTCTGCAATTTTAATGCTCCAACTATTCTAAGAGCCTTACAATTACATCATCCACTTGAATACTTGTGGCTCTCTGAGATTTGCAAAAGTTCTTTTGTCCCACCAGCTCCATTTGAACTACTCTGCTGTGACTGCTGAGGTGAAAGTCTTAATGTTTATTTAATAAGCAAAGCCATTTGAACTGTCAGACATTGGCCTTCTGGTAATCCCCAGCAATGAAAGGTCCCCAAGAGAAGCATGAGAAAGGTGTGGCCTGTTTGTATGTGCTTGTACAGCCCATCCTGTGGCGTGCTTGTGGAGGGTGTTCTCCCAAGCAGGATGCCAGGCTCATAGTAGCAGATGTCCTTTGACCTGGGCAAGACTCAGTCAGACTCGGTCAGCTTCAGCGCCCCTCACAGTGAATGAGAAACATCAGCGCATTGATCTGGCCTTTCCATCCTCGCCCGTCTTTGCGGAGAACAAAGCAGCTGTGCCCTCTCAGAGCCCAGGGGTTTGGCTGAGAGCACAGCCTGTGCCAGTCTCACACAGAGGGTGGACAAACGCCAGCGCCTGACCCAGGCCGGGAAAATGGCCTTCAAAGCAGATCTCCTGATGCCTGGCATTGATACAGCTCAGCAAAGGCAACATTATGCAGATTATCTCTCTTCCAGGCCAACTACAAAGGAACGACTGTTGCAAGAGCTGGGGAGAGAGAGAACCCATTAAAATGACAAGCGCACAACCTTTTCCCTCCCTCCTCCCTTCCTCTCTCTTTTTCTGTGAAGCACTTGCTTTGATGGAAATAAAACAAAGAAAATGAAGTGCAGGACTGAAGCGCCCGTCTTTGAATCTCATGAAAATGCATGTGGTAAATTGTATTACCATAGTGTATCAAATCAAAGCTGAGAAATACATGTTCTTCCTCCACTAGGCAAAGAAAAGACCTCTCAGTATCCTGAGGGCGTTTCATTTCTCTGGAGTGATCTTCTGACCCCACTTTGGTTTAGATCTGATGAAGATTTGGCAAAACTGTTTATCCAAGGCCTGATTTATGCCCAAAATATTCAATAATCATTAAACCAGCTGGGTGCCGACTGCAATGAAAATAACACAAACAGACACCCGCTTATAAATTCTGTTTTCTTTGGGTTGGCTGTCATAACATTGTCAAGACTGAGCTTCAGTCTTTCTGACCAAATAATGGTTTTCTTCAAAACAACAGAGAAATCCTCCCGAGAAAGTTGATTCAGAAGACACATGCCATGTGTTTTTTCAAATCAAGGTGATTGAGATGGAATTTTCTGAAATGATCTCCAGGTATGGCTTTAAAGAGCTTCTGTAAATGTAATGTTATCTTAACCTGCAACCTTATTTAGCTCATTAAAAAACTCCCTTGGTAGAGCGCCTCATGGGGTTTGCCAGGGCCTGAATTCTTCTGGAGCTCAGAGGACCAAGGCACTGTAAATAAATACTAAATAAAGGACTGGTCAAACCCCAAAAAAAGTGGAATGCTATGCTGACAAGTAGACATACAATCATAGAACGGAAGGAAAAAAATGCTGCATTCCTCTGGCTGCGCTGCAGTGGAGGTGGAGGGTACTCTCCCTGTGTTGTGATGCTGCCAGGAGCTTGTATGTGTGCCAGTGACATCGTGCCAATCTACAGCGATGTCCAGCCTGCAGGGCTCGACCCACTCGCTCAGGCCAGAGCCTCCACCACACCCGCCCGCATGCCAAACGGTCTCCCACGCCTGCGCTCTCAAACTTACACAACCACTAACTGTGGATTAAACAGGAACAACAACCAGAATATAAAATACTTAGCCAACCCATGCTCATCTTAAAATAAAATAATAAAAAAAAACGTTAGGTTGGAAGAACAAATTGTTCCTTTTTATTCAACTCAAAACTTCACTTATTCGGTATTTGCTCTTAGCATTCATTTTTAGGCTGTTTTCTCCAAATGATGCTTTTCAACATTATCTGCAGCCTCTCTAGTGAGCCTGGAATCATGCATTATGTGACCATGCAAAGCTTTAGCATTGTGGGCAGAAGGATTAGCTCACCACTGGGGAGAAATAATCAAGTGTCTGTTTTCTCTCTCGTTTCTCATTGTGCTGCCCAACTCTCACTTCAGCCAGGCTTTGCGCAAAGCAGCCTGCTTCTGGGTAGCAAAACAAGGAGTCATACCCATGCCAAAGAGCATTCCTCCCTGTCACTAATTATAAAGAAAACTTGTTCTTTAGGGGATATACTGTATTTAATATCAGTGGTATCCAAAGCAAACAGAGTAAGCTCTGACAATGAGATCGGCTGCTGAGTGCCCGCCACCCCAGACTCGGACTGATGAAGATTGTTAAACAACATGGCAATCCTCTGTTTTAAAAAATCACAGAGCACAAACCATGAGATTCTGGCCTAAAATTGTTTTGATATGTTATTTATGACAAGAGATCTTAAGAATGTTATTTGGTTGAAGCTTAGACTAACACATCATAAACAAGTAAAGGTACAAGAGCAGACTCCATTTTGGTGCATGGTAGAACCACCTTATAAATAAGAACTTTTGGTCAGTGTTGTGCATGAACGCGTTCAATGAACGACGTTCATTGAACAGCGTTCATTGAACACGTTCCTATTTTTAGTGAACACTGAACTGAACGAGTCGGTTTACAAATTATGAACGCTACCGTGAGTGACGTTCACTCTTGCGAGACTGAATGCAGTTCACGTTGTAGGTTCGCAAGTGATAATGACGCGAAGTTCTTTCAGCTTCCAAACGGCTCTTAGTTTAATATCACCTGTAGCCTCATATTTTAGCCCAACAAAAAAATGAACTATAAACGTGAACTAGTTCATTTTTATTTGAATGAACTGTATTTTGAAGTAGTTCTTTTTCAGCGTGAACTGGCACAACACTGCCTTTGGTATGATTGTGTGTGTTTTTTATCTAACAGCTTGGATCTGTGTGCATTAATTAGGGAGGGATACAAAGCAAACATAGCTTGTTTGTTAGTCATTTGAAACATATTGCTGCAAGATTTAATGCTGATAAAAGCAATGCTGGGGCTCCAGAGTGGTGTAAACCTTTGTCCTCTCATTGAAAGATTATGAGCTCAGTCCGGGTAATACCACAGTCATCCATGGCTGGGAGTCCAGGAGAGTACAACTAGCTTCACGCTATCTAAGATGGCCCTCCCTCTCTCCTATCACTCAGCACAAAGCTAAACTGTGTGGGTGTCTGTTAGCTGATGTAACAGACTTGGCAATTAACATTCTTCTGCAAGCATGTTGCTGTTTCTAGGTATCAGGTTACTTGGATGAAGTAAACAATGTCACAATGTCAATGTCAGCATTTTTTGCTGCCTGAAACTGATTTGATTGATTTTATAATCAGTGAAACATTTTGCAAAACATCATGTGGCAAATTGTACTGAGTACTGCAATACAAAAGATTTCACTCTGTTTCAGCCCAATAACACATGCAAGAACAGGAAAACCAAAAACCAAAAAAACCCTGTTCTTAAGAGGATCCAAGCAAAACCCTAATTTCAAAGTGGAGGGTGTGCATTATGATGTTTTGGACATATCGCTTAAGAACACCATGTACTTGCATGTAAGGTGAAATATTTTGTGGGGTATGGTGTATCTGAGCACTAAAAGCTGGCTCTGACAACTGTCATTTCAGCAAACTTGGGGAGCTCAATGCAGTTCACGGAGTTCAAGTCAGACTTCAGATGATGTTTATCGCAGTCTTAACAGTCCAAAGGAATGAAAAGTGAAAACAAAAACAGAGCTGCCTCGAAGCCCATCTATCAAGTAGCTCCATAAGTCTGTGGGTGACTCACCAAAGCACCAGAATACAGGACAGCCATGAGGAATCCAGCATTGCATTGGACACGTTGTTTTGATTCCACTGCCCACTTAATTCATGGTTCTCATCCATAAGCATACATTATAGTATATTTCCAGATAAGAGTTGGCAGACAGGCCCAGGGAATGAACGTCATGGTACGGCAAGTAACGCCGTGCACTTTTGACGTCTGTAGTGCTCGACCACACACGAGTCAGGAGCCAATGAGATGACAGGACCAGAGCAGTCTGCCAGCATTTCTACCTCGAAGGATTTTACTGGAAACACAAGTCTCTACACACACACAGGCTGATGGAAACCTTCAATTAATGCACACATGACAGTAATATTAAATTAGCAGCAGCTAAAAGCAAAATTTATCGCTCTGTTGCAGAAGTGTGCATTTCTCTTTCGAGGCAGGCACCAACTTGAGGAGCAAGTGTGCTCTACTCCTGTCAGGATGGGGTGATTCAAAGCACGCAAAAGCCAGTTTGTAAAAGCGCCTCCAGCTACACTGTCAGTAGTGCCAGTACACAGGGGACAGCCTGCCAGCAAGCTGCTCTGTAACACTTTAACCTGGAGGTGGAAGCGAGTAGAAGCTACAGCTACCACAGCTCTGCCAAATCCTCTTCACTTACTTCATTGCATTTGATTAGCCTCATTTGTAACCTCTCCCTGAAGTGGATTAGGTGGTAACTACTGATGTGAAGAAAATGGGGGGCAATTACTGAAACATATAAAGCCGTGCTCAGCAGCACTGCAAGTATCCTTGTTAAAGCTCTCCGCTGGGTCTCGTTTTTTTTGTTATTTACTTTTCGGAGTTGTCCTTCATCAGGAAAGAACTATGCTCCAGGGCACACTAAATCTCAGGAACAGTCTGTATCCAAGAGTGACAAATACACGTTCAACTTAAGATGAGTAATGTGTAAAATGAGTAAAAACCGGTTTGATCACAAAAAGCGGCAAAACCAAAAAAAGCCTCTTGCACCTTATGGGAGAGGCTGTCGGAAATAACACGCATACACTACCTTCGCTCTTCGCCTTAAGTTGGAGTAGTCGGCTCATCCCAAGCCAAGCACATTAATGTATTCCAGACAAACCACAGGAAAGACGTGATGAAATGTTATATGAAGCCATAGAAAAAACACCTATTTCTTGGAGGCCACAACCGTACACTGCTTTCAGAAAGAACCCAGTGTGTTAGCAATGGATTTATGGATCCAAAAGAGCAGTCTTATGGGACATGGAGTGGACAGGCAGGGTGGGTTGGTGGCAGTCTGTTTAGGTAGGGGGAAGTTTAAATAGCAAGACAGTGAAGTCTACGGCCGACCGTTACATAATACTACCCGACAGGAGTGTATTAAAAATCGTGCCAATAATTACTGTATCGAAAGAGTATTAGGCACAGACAGCGAGACTGACGGCATGGCTTCCCTTCACTAGCCTGCTGTCTTCCAAAGACGTTGCAGAGCCTCTGTGCTTGTTTTGATGTGAGGCTCTCCATACCCCTATTTTTGCACTTGTCATTGCGGGGGTGCTCTGAAATCGTTTGCACTTTCTAGAGTTCCAGATAGTTTCATTTGATATGACTGCCGGGAATGAACCTGCGCTTAGCTGACCAGGCTTTAGGTTGATGTTCTCAGTAGAATAAAGGTAGACACATACATTCTACTTTCGCTTTTATAACCACGAGTCCAACAGATGTCATAATTAATCATACTTAGCCTGCTGGTTTACAGTCCGAGTTGGTTAACAGAAAGAGCTGGTTTACAGTCAACAAAGTCAAAACATACATCAGATTTCTCTCTCCTCACTCACCAGGAATGGGGAGAAAAATAAACTATGGTCCCACAAGAGTAATACATGGACAAATGTCAGTAATAGACAGGAGAAATGGTAGGGAACTGCACTTTAATGTTAAGCAAACATACTTTTATACAGGGGAGTACTGTTATTACATTTTGCAGTCATTATCTTTATCATTATCACCATAGGTAGAATTTATACACTGCACTGCATCTCTCACTCCTTTCTACCCAAACACACACACACACACTGTTAGAACATGTTCTTCTATCTAGACCTCATGCGTGTAAAGATTTTGGGCCCCCTTTTGTTCAGGCTTGTATCACTCTGCTCCCACTGAGCTGCCTTCAGGATTACATCATGCCCTTCAACAAAAGGCACGATGGAGTGGGTTAGGTCAGGTGGTGGGCTTAGAGCATAGAGGTGGGACCACCTCTGAGCTGGAGGCTGTGGGAAGGGACGGCAGGAAGGAATGATGCTGCAAAGAAAGGAAGGAAGGAAGGAAGGAAGGAAGGAAGAAGAGGAGAAGTAATGTTGGCGCCAGATGGGAAAATGCTAAAACGTGCAGTTCCATGTGATCTTTTCAACTGAAAAATCACTACCCTCACAAACTTATCCTCCAAGTTTTATAGACACTGACATGTATGACCATTTACAGGCAAATATTTCAAGAGTACCAGTATGGCCTCCTATTTAATCTGACAGGCCTCCATAACTTGAGCTAAATGATTATCATATGGGTGAACACAAAACGGATTTAGTGTTCACAGGGATGGTCTACGCCAGAACGCCCGAGTGCAATGTCTCTCCAAAAACCCAGAAGACAATAACTCAGCTTCATACGCGTCATGTTCCTGGGATTTGCTCCCAGGCCTTGGACTCAAGACAGTTATGGTTTGAAGTGAACACGGTCAGTAAAGCGTTCTGCTCCGAGGCAGAGAAGCAGCAACTATTGAAAAGTTGTTTAGACTTGCTAAAGTATCCCAACGATTCCAAAACTATAAACTACTCTGAGGCCTTCCATTTGCTGTTACCCTTTGATTTACAATTACATTCTGGAATCAAAAAGTGGTGTATGTTAATGATGAGATACAAGAGATGTTTGAGGTGATGTTGTAAATGATTTTACAATATTTTATGAAGCTTATCACTGGTGGTAAGTGATTGTGGAAGTAACAGAAACTCATCTAGAAGGGCCTAGAAGACAAAAAAGCACTGATGTTTAAACAGACTCAAAGTTTTCTTTGATTGGCAGTGTGTTACATCATGGTGTGTGATATGTTGACTATTCAGATGCTCTGGTCTCACACAAAGCTAGTTATCATAGTTATATTTTGTATGCGGTTCATTTTACACTGATTTGAGTTTACTTGGATTGTTATGTGATTATAGTGAAGCCTGTGAGATGTGTCTTGAGGACTTTGAAAATGTATAGAGTAAAGAGTATGTTTTTCTCTTGGAAATGAAAACTACAAGTAGTCAGTTTCAAGTATTTTCCCCCTCGATCATAGCTTGGAGGTATTTTCATTGGATTTATTATGAACATAGATTCAAATACGCTTTGACATTTACAATCCATATAAGGCAAGCACTATCTTGTATGCTGCTCTGCTGCTTATCCTGGAAAGAATGGCATTTTTCACAGTATTAAGAACAAATAGTTGAAAAAATGGATCCAGAAGTAATAAAAAAAACTCTTCTAATATAATAGCAAATCAAATAGCACTCTGCAAATGCTGGATGACTGAAGTAATCTTACATGAATATGCGTGTGTCTCGCATGCAAACATGCCTCTCTCTGTGATTGACTTGGCCTGCTTGCAGATGCCCGTAGTTCCTCATAAATCTTCACACACTCGATCCCAGGGGGCCCCTGTGCACCTGGCACCCTGGGATCAGCAGTGCACAAGCTTCTAGCAGCAAGAATGAAGGTCCCGAGATAGCTGGCCATTGGTCGAGCACGGGCGCAGGTCGTGCCACCTCTCAGCCCAGCCATCAATCAGGTAATAATCCCCTAATGCCTGCAGGACTAATCAGCCTGCCCTCCTGTGTCCCCTCAGCACCTGCTGCCAAACCAAAGCTCCTATGTGGCCAACTTCTCCAGAGTAAGAGTGCTAATCAGAATTAGGGGCCATATTACAAAAGCATCCTTACTTTAAAAAAAATACATCTTATCTGTTTGGTAACAATGATGATTTCAGCTAAGATTTCATTTGGAAGAATCGGAATTATTTATTATCTTTATCCCAGATAAAATAATACTAAAATAAACTCGTCAAGACACCTAAAGAGTGTTTTAACTTCTTCAAGCTTTGTTTTTACTGTTAGTCTTTCTACTGAAAATAAACACACATCTATAACATGTAACACTTAGCATTTATTAAAATAATGGTTTCATGTGTATTCTTACTACAAAGTGACGAATATGAATGGGATATTATTGGAAGGCTAGTTACAAGCCCAAAAGGTGTTGCATTTTGCGTGACGAGGCTAGAGTGACTATTAGTGACTAGGCTTCCAGACAAGAAGACAAGAGACTCTACCATTTTATCTGTTAATTCACTGGCATGGTGAACATTTCATAGACAATTATGTCATGTGACACCATAGTGATCAACAGTTTAGCTCCATCTATACTTTATTTTGTGTTAACATCTACAAAAGATGGGCACTTAAGTCAGCAGCTAGGATTCGAGTCACATTCAAGTCACACATTTACTGAAGTGTAACTCAATATGGCTGAAAAATTTCAGCCTGAAATAAAATCACTAAATCACTACTTTTTCTTTTAATATACCTTTTTTTCTGACCAGTCCAGAAACTGTTTGCTTGCCAGTTTTGCTGCAGTCATAGCAGGGGTGTCAGATTTGACATAGACTCAAAAAATGAGCGTTTTATTACAAAATGACAGCACAAAACACAGAATGATGGATGGAATAAAGGAGTACTTGCAATAAAGGAAAGAGGCGAAAAAGGAAACTGATCTAGCGCTCATACCCTAGAGACTTGCAACTTGACTTGAACTTGCACCCAAGAGACTGAAGATTTGACTCCGAATCATATCCCATAGAAGAGAGACACAATTCAGACTTGCAGCTCAGAGACTCAGAGATAGCTGTGGGCCACTGGTTGCTTAGCAACAGTTGCTGACTTTGTAATTGACAGTTATTGATGCTGACTGAATAGTGTAGGACATAAGATATTGA
This sequence comes from Brachyalestes nurse, assembly GCA_037974405.1. Lineage (NCBI taxonomy): Eukaryota > Metazoa > Chordata > Actinopteri > Characiformes > Alestidae > Brachyalestes > Brachyalestes nurse. Next base: position 21,399,087 of record JBBPCY010000002.1, on the reverse strand, counting down.
TGAAATGATACATTTTGGGCAAAATGTGTGCAAGAAATATGTTGTGAGCTGATGGTACCACAATGTTTTTCTAGTGTGAGGAGTGGTTACCAGCAATCTATTTCAAATGTCTGTTTAAAATGTTCATCCAGGATCAGTTGTTTTTACTCATCTGTGCTGATCCTCAAGTCACTTGATACATGCGAGCCCCTGGTCGGGATGCTAGAGTGTGACCCATGCTTACTCTGGCCTCTCGGCTCATAAAACACACAGCAGCTTGCTTTAACAGCTCCGCATTCTGGGAGAACTGGAGCCATGGTCATACGGGCCCTGCTGGGTTAGTGTGACTAACCTGATCTCGACTGTCAAACGCCAGCAGCTATGTGAATATTCATTTACCTTCACTGGCTGCATCAGTGATTCGAGCGTGTGGTATAGGCAAAACCAAAGACAGGCTTAACAGTCTGATTTGATCACATTATAATTGAAAAAGGAGCCTGTATGAGGAGCATTTGTGAATAGGGTAATAGGATCTCTTGTATTATTACACCCCCCTGTGCACCCGCTATCCCATGCTGTCACATACTGTACAACTGTTATTCAAGAAGCTCCAAGTTAGGATGGAATTTTCCACTGGACTATGAAAATCCTTTAATGGGAATTTGAAAGAGTGTCTGGCAGTATGTTCTGTCATGTTGACATAAGCCATGCATTCACCTACATGTCCAGGTACACAATCTGTCCAAATGAAGAGTACAGTAGAACCCTGAGCGCTTAAAGGAAAACACTTTGTATTGTAGCATTTTAGTAATAATACACAAGTAATTAAAACCATGATCAAATCCATTTCTATCTAAAATGTACGCTGTACTGCTGGTTAGTATAGCATATGCCATACAAAACTCTCTGCAAATGTAGATAGAGACATGTTTCTAAAACCAAAGACAGCAAAAATGATAAGCACATGGAAATGTTGGTCTCATCACCTCATATTTTGAAAAGAACTTGTGACATAAAAAAGGTGGGACAGCACTCTAAGGGGACTCTGAAAATACGCCAATATCCTTGGAAGCTTTAAATCTGTTCAGCAGATCTGGAAGGTTTGGGGAATTGGAAATGATGTGAGAATTGAAAAGGTCAGACCCCAGACCCCACACCAGCAGTCAATCACATGTAATACACTTTTTAAAGCACCCTTAACATTTTTTCACTGCCTCAGGCCTGTCTCTTTCACCACACATTTATCATGCAAAGTAAAATGTAAGTACCAAGAAAAACCTTTTTTGGTTTATTGTGAATAGTTATTTAGGTTATACTTGTAGAGTGTCACTTAAATTGATATCACTATCTGATAACTTAAACTGTTTTGACTGGCTTGATACTGCGTGGACTAAAATTTTACAGCTATCTATATTTTTACAGCCATCTATATCTAAGGTCACCTATTTATTACTCAGCAGCCCCCTATCCCCCCAGTACCCACTCCCTAACTGTCATGTCCTAAATGATCAAAATAACTACATTTAAGTGTCATGTACAATCAAATCTTATCAAACCGTACATTTGTAACTCTGCGTGTGTGTTAGAGAGAAATAGAGATAAAGAGAGCGAGAGAGACAGAGAAAGAGAGAGAGAGTGCAGGGTGTCTACTGAAAAAATATTGTATATTCCAAAGCTGTTGAGCAATTTGCCTTGGCAGAGTTTTATGGAGTGGGGGAAAAATAGCACACAGTGTTAAAGACAGTGATGGTGCCATAGACATTCTGCCCTGCTGGCATCCCACTTTATGATTGGGCTCCAGGATTAAAGCAGAACAAAACATTATTGCACAAACAGATATAAAACAATTTAATGACAGGATTGGAAAAGTCATTATAAGAAGCAGAAAGGGCTAAACGAAAGAAAGAATGACAGAAAGAAAGAAAAAGCAAGCAAGCTTCGCCAAGGAGGAGATGAGTAATAGACTGTATGCCCAGGGAAACAATTGAAAATATTAAGGACACTGCTAATATCCCAGAAGTTTAAAGAACATAAACAATTAGAAAAAAAATGTACAGTTTTACAGGCAATGACAAAACCACACGAAAGGCGGGCTTAAGCTAATATATGCAGGCCAAGAGCGTTCAGACAGAAGAAAGGCTCCAAAGAAAATTACTCTTTTGAACATTTTAAATCCATCAGTTTACCTCCACTTGTCATTTTACCTAACGTTTAGGACGTCTGCGCAATGACATATGTTCTCCCTAACTTAACCTAAATCCACCGTCCTTCCTACCAAAATTATCGGAAGAAATTCTTTGCTACTTTCCTGTGAACGGTCAGTTTCCTTCAATGTGTTTATCATGTCTGTATGAGTCAATTAAAAGGCTGATTTGGCTGCAAATGCTGACTCGCAAGTCTCATGAGCCAAAAGCCTTTGAAAATAAATGCTGACTACAGAGTCTTGTTTCTTGGAATTGGGATCTTTTCCAGATACATCTAAATCTTCTTGCCAATTCAAGTCTGGGTCTTTATGTTGGCTACTGACAAAAGAATTAACCATGGGATTCCGTTTAAAATTGAGACGCAATGATTTTTGTAGACACCAGTTTGACAGCATCGTCTAAACCATCGGCTGCTGGCGGGCCTGTGTGCTATCTTTTGCTACACCGCACCGCATACAGTTGGGGCAAGGTCCAGGCTTTCAGCTATTTGGAAATTGTTATAGGTTTCATCTCAGCTGATTTCCGTCTTTAACTTCAAATAGAAGAACCAAATTAAGATCTGGCTATTAAATGTATTATTAAATTAATCAAATATTTGCACTATATTGTGTAATTTGTCTAATATCTGAGGGGCTATTTAATATATAAATTTACAGAAAGTTAAAGTGTGTTTAGCTTTTAAGTAAATCACAAATGCAAAGGCAGCTCTCTAGAAGAAATGTAAACTTGAACATCAACTTTGACATTAATGCATGTATGCATTAAAACTGCCAAACGTAGGAAAATATAGTTAGAATTCAATTGAATTAAATAAACATGCTGAAAGACATATTTCATATATTTCTTTTTTGATTATTTTATTTTTGATTATAGTTTTGTAAAAAGATGCAATTCATCCAAATAATCTGCAAAATGTTTGGTTGTTCGTTGTGACAATGGACAGAATTGTAAATGGCCAAATAATCAGCACACTTCTATTCATGAAACTGGATACTGCTCAGAAAATAACATGGTCATATGCCAAACATGGACAAACTGGAGAGGCAAAGCTTTGTGATAATATGTCAAGCTTACAAGCAGAGCAAAAACCTGGACCACTTTCCGATGACCACTTTCACCATGCATCTAGTTGTGTTTTCTTACTTACAGAAAGCTAAAGTGTGCCCTGAGTTCTGCCAGTTAAATCCATAATGTTATTAGCAGAGATTATGATGAGGGAATCGTTAGGTCCAGTGATCACTCGGCATGGTTGCATGATATCCATGGAACTGGGGCCATTTAACAAGACTTACAGCACTCACAAGTTGACCAAATACATTCCTATAGTTCAATCACTGGAACGTGATGCCTTCAAAATGATAACACTCTCATGCATGCCGTAAAACAATTTTACTGGTAGATTTGTGAACACCATAAAGTCGAACCTCTTCTGTGGCCTCCCTTATCAACAGATGGTGTTCATTCATTTAAGGTTTATGGGAGTGCAAAGTGTGAAGCAAGGTTCAATGTTTTCCCTCAAAGCCTTTTTGTCTTGAGAAGTAGCTTTTTATTTATTTACCCCACACTGTTATGGTCTTGTATGTAATCACTCCCAGAAGGATGGATGCTACTGAGAAGGCAAAGATTGGCCCTTTTCTGGTGCTTAACATTGTTTGGTATCTCGGGGTCTATTCTCCAAGAATTTCATTTCAGAAGCGTTGATACAGGAGATGTAAAGTGAAAAGTAAATTGTAAAATATGCCTTATTTTGGTTTTGAGTGGAAACTGTACCTTCTTTAGCTATAATAAGACTATTTTCTTTTCCACTGACATAGGTCAGGACTTCAAACTGCTGCCTGTTAAAACAGCCCGCAGAGCATCTGTCATGCCATCCTCTCTACCTCATATGAAGCTGTGCAAGCATATTAGCATTCTGGTGAGAGGAATGGTAAAGTGAGACAGCGGTATGCCTGTGCAGTTGAAACCAGAGTTTGTAAATATTTATTCCGCTGCATACTGACGCACATGCAGCCTCTGCTCATGTTGTTTCAGGAATATTCCCAGGGGCTCCTGTGAGTGGCAATCAGGAGAATGCCAACACAGAGAGGCTGCAATTCTTGTGCTTGGGACCACACAACATTTGCAATGTAAGGTAGACACAAATGTGAGTCCAATCACACAGATGCAGATCAGCAGAAACACACTTTCATTATGTGAACGTGACTTGTACAAAGATAAAAAATTCCAGATGGACTTCAGAAACATTGTGATAAATGCAGGAATTAATATGTTAAACATTTCAGTGACCACAACAGAGGCAAGAACTAAAAGGTGGAGTGATTCTCCCTGCAGCCCAAGAGCACATTCATAATGCGAATGGTTCGTGAAAGACACAGAAAAGGTTTGGCAGATTCACCCCAGGCTGAGAGATCAAACTAATGCACCGTGATTCCCCACTGAACCAGGTCCAGCTCCGGCCCTGTTTATGTGACAATACTGTGCTAGTCTTTTCAGCAACACATTCATTTTAATTCACTTCACATGCAGAGTCATTTTTCTTTTCCAGATCCATGTTCAGTTCGCTGCTGTTCCAAATTCACTGGGGCATTCGCTGCGTCAAAACGACTCGCCTTCTTTTCCATATGACAGCACTGAAGATTACAACAAAAAAAAAAGAAGAAAAAAACAATTTCTAATTTAACCCATGACTCTTGTTGGACAGCATTTAGTCAGCTTGTTTTGATGAATGGCATCCAATTATCAAAAAGCATTTTGGCTTTTTGATAAATGGATGTTTTCTCTATGGAATTCCATTTGCATCAGTACTAATAAATAAAAGCATTCGCTGATAGCAAAACTCCCCTACAGCACTGGCACAGTTTACTCCCTTGGGGATTAATATGGGCGATCATTAAAACCAGGGCTGTGTGGTACTTATGAAACACTTACTGTTTGTATATTTTATGACACATTCTTCAGAGCTAAACTCACACAGCCCATTCTGATTCATAGGGCTGCTGCCATGACCTGCCAATAAAGTTTCCAAATGAAGATGCTATTGAACATTAATTTTTCATGAAATCTAAACTGGAACCCCTCGTGTCTGAGAACAATGGATGTCAGTTCTCTTCAGCACAATTTAAAACCAGAGAAAGATGTCATTTACATTTTTGGAGATGCAATGCATTGTAGATGAATGCTTCTTGGGAGCCACCCTTAATTTCCTTTTTCCTTCTGACCTCCCTCCACCCTTCCAATCTTTGCATCTGCATGAAACACACTACCAGTCAGAAGTCCAGACACATCTACTCATAGGAGTGCTTTCCTTATTTTAACCTGGTCTTTTAGTCATTCCAGAAAGTAAGGAGATCAAACTGTGAGATCACACATGGAATTATGCATTGATCATAAAGTAAATATATAAAGTAATATAAATGTTTTCTAAAAGGTAGATTCTTTGTAGCCCCTTCTTGACATTCTCTCAAGCAGCTTTGGGAAAAGCTGACTTGGATGCTTTTCCAACAGGACTGGAGCACCACACACCTTGGCCTGGTGAGATATTAGCCCTCATCCCCTTAGCCTTGCCAGTTCCCTTCGGGGGATCCCCAGTGCCATCTCAAGGTTTGTTCAATTACTTTATTAACTCGTGAATTTTGTTAGATAAGCCCTGGGAGGGCCAAGGAGTTGAGAGAACACAAGTGTCGACTCTTCCAGAAATTACACAGGTCAACAAAAAAACTTTTTTTGGAATCACGAGAAACCACAACCAGTTTTTCATGCTGATTTCAGATGTGCATTCAGTTTTTTTCAGTCACATCAACTTTTTGAACTATGAGTAATATTAGATTTGCTATAGACTTGCATGCAGTTTTTATTAAACCGCTGCAAGCACCAATCAAGTAACTGTTTCAATATTTTCATTGTGAAGTAAGATTGGCGCACACTGTGGCATAGATATAATGATCAGTGTCAGTCAGCTACCACTGTTTCTTCAAAAACTGATATGCTAATTATACCAACTATCATGCAATATATAACTAGCTTCATCACAAAAACTGTACGTGCTAGAGAAAAAACTAAACACAGTTTTGAAATCAACACGAAAAACACTACAAAACCCACATGACCTGTTGACCTGTGTTATTAGACCTGGTGCATTTCCCTTTTCAAACCACCCAAAAAGGACAGGAAGTGGAAAAACCTAGATTCTAGATATTTCAAAACCATAACATTTGATTTTCTGGCTTTGACATTAGACTACAGTCATCTGGCTGGACTTCCACTGAAGATAAGATAAGATAATACAAACCATTATTAGTCCCGCAAGTGGGAAATTTGCAGTGTCACGGCAGAAAGTGGACAGTACAAAAGTAAAAATTAAAAGTTTGAGAGGTTAGTCTTCAATGTTTCAAAATTCTCACACACCACACCTCTACTTCACTGGCTCCCTGTGGCCATCCGCATTAAGTTCAAATCTTTAACACTTGCCTTCAAGGCCAAGAACGGACTTGCACCTCCTTATCAGCACTGATCAAGCAGTGAGTCACTTCTCGTCCTCTCAGTGCTTTAAGCATTGCTCATCTGGAACCTCCATTGTTCAAAAGAAGAGGAAGACATGCATCAAGTGGTGGAATGAACTCCCTCTTACAATCAGATCTGCAGTCTTGTTATTGCTTATTCATTTCTTTTCCCTATTTTTATATAAAAAACCCTTTGGCCACTTACTCTCTTAACTCCATGCCTCCTTAACTCCATTTTGCTTTAAGCTCCGACGTTTTTACGGTGTGGAACTTAGCTAGCAGAAACTTGGCTGAATAGCGAATGTTGATTTAAGTATAGCTTTTCCAGTATAAAGTACAGATTTTGAATACTTGAGCACTAATGTACGTTGCTCTTGATAAGAGCATCTGCTAAATGCCATAAATGTAAACATACTAGCTTAGTTAGCAAACAAAAAGCTACACTGCTAACAACAACAGAAATAAAAGACATTACACCAAACTGCTGCTGCATGACTTTTACTTAAGTAAAAGAACAATTATCCTGCAAAATATGTACTCAAGTAAAAGTAGAATGGGGTAGAGGTAGCTCAGTGGGTAGGATACTTGCCTCTGGACCAAGAGGTCATGGGTTCGAATCCTACCTTCAGCACCACCA
>JBBPCY010000002.1:21368270-21380717 GCA_037974405.1 Brachyalestes nurse | reverse complement strand
TCCATCCAGACCTAGGGGTGGAGTTTCAGCGCTACAAGTGGCCGCGGTGTGTGTGAGAGAGCTGGGAGACGTGCAGAACTAAGACTGGGCTTGTATTCAATAATAAATGGTAAAAACTGCTTCTTGTAACGTCTGTATGTATGTGCGATTAAATGCGATGAATTTGATTAATTAACCGCCACACCATGTAATTAATTAGATTTAAAATTTTAATGGCTTGACAGCACTATCTGCAACTCCCCCTCCCCAAAAAAATAATTCGTCCCAATTGACAATTTTTTGATAGCCCCCCTCCCCCAGTCAACAAGTTTTGACCACTGCACCCACCATCTCCGACCGTTCGGTATTCATTAGAGCACCTGATCCTCGAAGTATCTCTACATGGGCCAGCTCCCAGGTATGGCCCCCCTACATAATCTTCAGGTTTGTCAGTGTGTCATGGGCTCTAAACATTTTATCCAGAATGGCAAAACTGATCCACTGTACAGTCTCATATCTCTCTCCTCACAGGAGAGCTGTAGTTCAGAGCCCCAGGGGCTCAGCTGTTAAGGTCAGAGGGTCAGCAGCTCCCTCTAATTCAGTACACCAGAAACACGACAGGGAGAAGTGTCTGCTTATCATCAGCAGCTGCCTCGTAATGGCGTTCTGGGTCGTTTCCAGCAGAGGCCTTCCAGATCTCTCGCTACAAAATGCTTGGAATGTGTTGATGTGACACTTTCGAGGAAGTTATCAGATTGAGGTTCATCTTTTCACTTCTTACTGACATGCTGCAAACATGTTTTGGCCCCTGCGTACATTTATCTTCTTAAAAAATCTATGTTCCATCATCACTGCATCTACAACACGCTATATCTGATTTTTGTGCTTGACTGGACTGGAAAAGCAGTCCCAACCCCCCTGACAAGACTATCAACCGTGTGTGAAAATGTGACACCTGATATTCTATTCTATTTGTATTTCCTTCAGTCACTGGCGCTGGTGTAGTAGTTGAGATTAATGATGGAGTGGGTGTTTATCACTCCAGGTGCCCAGTCCCAGCTGAGTGAAGAGGAATTGTTGCGTAATGATGTAAGTGTGCAATAAAGCTGAATGCCCAGATACAAACACTGATGCGATCAGTTAGCCAGCTCTCCTTCAATACAGTGTTTTGAAACACTCCCAAAGTTCATTCCACTGAACTGGTTTCATGGATCCATGAGCCACCTTTGGATTTTTCTTTACTGAAGCAAGGCTACCTTTATAACACATGAAAAAAGCTATTATTGATTTTGGGTACAATCGCATTATGTTGCAGGTGTAGGTAAGGATTTTAATGTTAGTAGTATTTGAGAGTATATTAAATTAATATAACTATATTAACAGTTACCTATTATGTATTATCCTTCCAAAATGAACCAACCCATGGTGTATTATTGACCACTATAATACGAAACTTACTTTAAGTCAGTGGCTTGTTAGGACGTACACATAGAGCTTGAACTTTTATCGTTAATACATCAGTTTTTTTTCTCTTTTCACTATAGTAGTTGTTTGTTTTTAAGTCAGCGGTTATTAATTACTTTAATATGACTAGAAAAAATGCATTCAGTTCATTCTTGGTACAGCAAAATCCCATCTAACACCAGTTACCAGGTGCAGGTAAAACCTCTGTAGATCACATCACATCACGCCCCAAGTGTTCTGACTTGCAGGCAGAAAACTATTTCATTTTTCTGCTGAAACATTCAATTGAATTTCCACACCAGTATAAATGTTCCACTTTCCAGGTTAAACCAGCTGAATTTTCTGTTATGAGTCAACTGGTACCAACAGGATTTTCCAACTGGTAATTTACTGAAATTTCCACTAAGACGACTAAGACGCTAGTTTCCATATTATGGAGGCGAACTAAAATTCCTACTTGTCTCGCTTGACCTCTAAAATACGCAAAACCTGCCCATAGTTACTGATGAAGTTGTGTCAGGGGTTTGTGTCAAATATACTTTTGAGGCACTTCTGACATGCCTATGCCAAGAAGCAAATATACTTATTTGCAGACAATTGAGTAAAATCCTAAGTCATCTAATTCATGACTTGGGATAGACCTGATTCTGTCTCAGAGTCTGACAAATTAATTTGCTTGTCCATTACTCCAGCTTCATGGCAGACCAAATAAAGAACAGTCACAAGCTAGCAAAATGGGCACCTTAACACCAAGGATTGCTCCTGAAGTGGTTTGTTATTGCAGTACCAACAACTGTCTGAAGATTTGTGTAAGTATTCCAAAAAGTAGCATAGTGTGGCTCATGGAACATTTCTTCAGTCTTTAAAAAGTAAATCCCCATACCCACAGATGTCTTGCCTTCCTCGCAGAATGTACTGTAAAAAGCACAGGAGCACTCAGAGGTCTGACAGGACTGTAGCTCTGGGCTCTGAACGGCACCATCTGAAATATTTACGTATGCTGGAGACGATGTGTGTGGAGCCTGGCCACTCACGGCGGAGAGGAAAAAGACACGTTGTGCCGGAACAGAGCAGAATGAGGTCATCTCCAAACCAGACGAGAAGTTGAAAAGGGCCCAGTGCACCTGCACGCCATCCTGTAATTAACGTATCAACTGTGTTTCCTTAATCCCTAACTCTCTCCATTCAAATTCCTAATACATCCCTCCATATGCCTGTAATAAAGTAGTATACTAAAGTTCCAAATGGAAACTGTGCTCACGAACCTCTGCATCAGACACATCGTACACTGTCTAGTTTGTGAGACAGCTTGTTTTGTTCGAGGAGGCCAGGTCTGGATGGGCAGGTCTCAAGTACCAAATCACTGCATTTAAGCCAAGCAAAGTTTCGAGTAACTAATGTTCATGTCTCAAGTTTCAAGGATTCTGTGCCAAATCTCAAACACTCTCACTTCCCATAAAACTGAGGACGTTTTCTCTAAAAGCTCTTCTGCATTGGTTTCCTCCTCCCAGTCAGTGTTTGGGTTAAGCTGAAGTGATTTCAAGGTTACTGGTCTTTCTTTTGAAGTCTTCAGTGAAATGCTTTTCGAAATTTGAAATGTATCTCCTCCCACAGCAGGTAAATTAACTTTGATAAGATACATGCAGAATGCACATATTTCCGAGCCTGATTATGACCGACACAAAGGCAAGATATAAAGTTCCCATGAAGTTTCCATGGATTCATTTGTTCCAATACAAAACATCATGAAATGAAAATGATTGTTCCATGCAAACAAAATTGTGGTCAGAAAAATGTTGCCCCATGTCCTGACTTAAACTACTTCCTCTCACCTAGTGATGTATAAACACCAGCCCTATGATTTGTAGAGGGTAAAGTAATGGAATACAGATAAATCTGGAATCCTAATCAAGAAAATGCAAACAGTATATACATTGTTTTCCATTTGTAACCAAAACTGTTTACTGTTACATCACAGAACAGTATGAAAACTTGTAATACAGCTCTTACATCTATCTTATTGCATGTTTTGCAGTGAAATAATACAAATTACTGACATTTCTCGAAAGTGCTCACTGTTGCAATATCCTGCCATTTATGTAGTGTTATCCACATCTTAGCACTCCAAATGTGTTTAATAATAGTTAATGTTTCATAAACTTCAACAACGCATGCAATGCTGCTGAGACAGAAATATGTGCATAGAAATAACAGTTTAGAACAAAACAAACAATGGCCAGCTTTTTTCTGGGAATGGCTTTGACCAAACCCCAATGGTAAAATAAATGGTCTGGTATTAAGCTTGGGCAAACAAGTGGTTATGATATTTAAACGCTGTAATACTGCCTTCATTTGATTTAGTACCTGCTCCAAGCAGAAGGGAAGACAGTGAGCAACGCACATATCAAAGAGAACTACACAGACAGCGTTTTGGCTGTTTTTAAGCAGATGTTAGCAGAGCCAAAAGCAAGCTTCTCCACATGCAAGCATGAGTGTGCTGCTGTCATAGTACTGCTTTAATCTTTTTTCTTTTTTCTAAAAATATGGGTTCAGTGAAAGGTCTGATGCAGTGAAGGATTAATCCACATTTATATGCTGCCACGCACTTTGATTATTTTTCCTTGTTTCAGTGCCCAACATGCACCAAACTTCCCCAAATCTCCTTAAACTTATAATCCAGCTGCGTAGGCTGTGTTAATGCCATGCAGACTCAGTCAGTGGCGTTAGGAGCTGTCACCATGTTGTCATGTGTGAACAGTTTACGGGAAACCCACACAATGATCTGAAACATTGAGCTAAACAAAGTGAACATACAATAAATACATTGTTCTTTAGTGTGTAAGCTGATGAGAGTAAAAGCTGTCATGGCTGTAAATCACTGGTGACGATTAGTCAATGTTTATACTAAATTGAGGCTTTAGATATCTTTAGATATTTCAATTGTCTTAATTCCAGTAGAAGATGGAAAAAAACGGCTATTATAGAGGCTGCATGTACACAATCAAGGCAGCAGGTATCTGATGTGCAGATTTAAAGCTCCTGTATGTCAGTGTTAGGGCATCGGGTATGGTCTTTCATCAGGATCCAAAAATAGCATGACCCAGAACACTAAGTTCTGTTTAGATTTGGGAAATCTTTGCAGTTCAGTGTCTTTTACCGCCAAAGAAAACATGCAGCGGAAGCTAAGTTAAATATCCTCCCTTAAGGTGAATCAAGATTAATACTGGACAAAATAGACGGGGTACATAATTAAGGGCTCAGCTTGATGCGACTGTAATGGAACTCCAATGCACTTTGAAGGGACACACATAAATTCAGACTGAAATTCAACAAACACTCTTATTTTAAACTGTCACTTAATTTACTAGCTATGCCCGAGTTCTCCTTAATGGCTTTCATCGAGCTAGACTGGTAAGGAGGCCTACATTTTTCATGTGCTTTTAAAGAAAAGTCATCCGAGCTTCGGGCAGTCCTGAACTGCCTGGGTCACTTCATACTTATTTAAAAGAAGTTTAAAAGAAATGAATGAATATGATAAGCACTATTCCACTGATGTGGTCTATTTAAGTATATCAGAATACAGTACCGTATAGTACCCCACTCTTCAGCAGTAAAAAATTAGAAGAATCTTCACATACTGATTATTGGTCTGTTGCGTAGGTCAATTTATACACATTGATTCACTTTGGCCCTTCCCATTGGAGCAGTAATATCCTTCATAATAACTCTAGCACAGATTCGATTCATCCAGTGATTAATGGTATGAACCACACATACTAATGAAGTATACTAATGAATAAATGGAAAAGTAGTAAATTAAAGTGGTGTCTAAGACAACCTAATTTTTCATGGCAGGGGAAAAATCACATCCCTTTAATGTTCAAGCCAATCAGCACTGTCACTGTGTAACCAAGCAATATAGCAGGAACCACCATTTACCCTCTTGTTTCCATATGCCAGTATGTTTCTCTCTCTTTCTTCCTGCCCATCACTTTGGTCTTAATGTTGGTTTTGGGAGCTCGATCTCTCCATCTTAAATCAAAGCTGAGAGCGTTTGCCCAAGTCTCTGACAGTGGAACCACTCCTCAAACAATGGAGGCTTTACGGCTCATTGAGGCCCTGTTAGTGCTACATAATTAAGGGAAGAGACTTGTGTTCCCTCCATAAATATAAACAGAGACCAACTTCAGCTTTCAACGTCATGCTAAAGCACATGGTCCAGGAGGAGGCCTAGCCAGATGTTGGCAGTTTACATCCACACTTGGCTGCCCCATGAGAATGACGGTTACTGAAGCAATCACAGCAGAGGAATGCAAACATAAGAGGTTATAATACCCAATTCCAAGTATAATGATGTCAAATCAGGGGCTGATCTGAGTCATAATTCTCACTTACAAAGGACATTTATAGCACTTGACTCTCTCTGTCTTGATTCTTTCTAAGTCAGGCCTGCCATGCAAGAATCCATGCTATTTTGGTTGGCCAAAGAGGCAGTTAGGTATGGAGACGTTTTGACACTTCACACTTTGAAGAACCTGCAGAAGAATATAAAGTGGCATGTTGGGTCAAAGCACTTTTCTCCTCGTCCCGTGAAAGCAGGCACTCTCAGCAGTAAGTCACCAGGTTGATGGAGACCTGTCTACTTCTCCCTGGCCTGATTAGAGGTAGTGTCGCTAAGGTGTGCAGATGGTGTATGGCTGGTCATAATTTATTCCCAAAAACTAATACTCTTCTCCTAGAAACTATCCCTCTGTTTCCCTCATCTAATAATGATCTGTCAGTGGAGAAATGACATGGAGGTAGAGTGGTGTTCTGGACTGAAGAACCAGCCTTGGTAAGTCATTACCTCTACTTGTCCTGCAGAAAACATGAGAGTGGAGCAGGCAAAATTCAGCTGCCTTTAGGACTGAATTGACTGAATATACTGAAACAAACCAAAGGTTACATGCAAGTTTCATGCAAAATCACCAGGTAAAACAAATAAGCATTACCACTATTGCAGTATCAACATTTCATCTAAACTCTCAGAACATGTAGGTTCACTGCTCATTTTGAATTGTAAATAAAATGGCCATATTTGTGTCAGATATTGCAGGTAAACGGGGCATTTACTGTACATTATACCATTTCACATCAAACCACTGGATTATGTAGACCTTTTAGAAATTCATTAAAATGACCTTTTAACAAGAGCCAGTAATTTCCATGTATCATACTGTTCTGGCTACATAAAATCACATAGTGTCTTTTTATATATTCTACATTATTCTATGTATCATACATTTATATGCCAAGAGATCAAGCCAGGATCATCACAATACAGGACAACGCAAGCCTAGCAGCTTGGCTGGCTTAGCCGGCTCGCTACTTTTTAAACTAGCTGATGCCAACAAATTAGGAACATTATTCCAAGGTACCGTAGTGTGTTTCATGATATGTTGACTGCAATCAATCTGTTGAAAGATATAATTTACCATGATCACATTAATGCTGGATCAATTAGCTGTTTCATGAAACTTGTTTGAACTGAGATGATTTTGATTGTTGTGGCTCAACAAGTTCAACAAGTCTTGAGCAAGTTGCATGGTATCTTACATTATGCAAAGCAGGTAAAATTTACCTTTATGTAATTTAAAGTAACAAAATATCTGTGAACTATGTAAAGCTTCAAACTTGGCACAGTAAGGTCCTAAACCAATAACTATTTAAAATCAAAGCTCAGAACTCTAATCCTAATCATGTCAACAGGCAATAAGTTCACCTGCATATTAAACTCAAATCTATTTATTTTCTAATTTTAAACCTTCAAATATCCTTTTCAAAAGGTTTTGCAAATGTTAAGTGGATTTAGGATTGGAGTCTTATCTTTTAAGACAGGGTATTACACTGTCACAGTGTCTGAGTCTTTGACAGATGTATGCTTTGTGTGTGTGATCTCCTTCTCTCCCGCTATGATTTGCCCATCAATCACTGATGGCAGGTTTAGAAGAGTTGGTCCTGGTTTTTGCAGAAAGGAGAAGGAGAGAATAAATCAGGATTATATGCAAGACTTGTGGAGAGAAATGGACACATCTGCAGCTGGGAAGAGCATAGAATGGGGAATGTGTCAAAATAGGGGTCTGGGCTAATTGCAGATAATTATGTGAGGCTTTTTTTTGCCTCCCAAAGCAAGCGTCACCACTGTCCCTCCCCAGCTTGTCCATTCAGCCAGATTACTGGGCCTCTGTGAGGGGAAACTGGAGGCTTTACAGGGAGGAATACACATCAAGAACATGAGTAATTCTGCCCTGCTGGTGGATCCGACGGAAAAGGAGTGGAAATTGACGTTTGATTTACGAGCCACACTCTGGTGTTCCAAGACCTCCGAGATAAAAATTCCCATTACCCCAAAACAGCAACCTTCTTGAGTGACCACACTTAACAAGCTGACCAAGGTTCCCGGATGCAAGACCTTTACGTCTGCCATTTCTGGCTGAGATCCTTCAGGGTAAAGTCAGGCGGGGCGGCAGCTCTATGGCCAAGGCTTTGGACATCCCTACTGCACACAGGAAGAGACCATGGTACAGGGGTTAAAACTGCTATAAAATATGCACATGACTTCCCAAGCAAAGCAGCTCTTTCACCTATGATGTCACTCGGTAAAGGAACGATGACATGGCAACTTGCCTAGCTTGCTGAACCGTAAAACATGTGAACATTATTTCTCAGGTGCCACTGCTTGCTTGTTAAAAATTGTATTTCTATATATTATAATGAGGTAATGTGTGTGGATGTAGTGAATGTAAGCACAGAAGGGCAGAAGGTCACATATATTTTCCATCAGTGAGTTTTACTGAATGTGGAAGGATGACATCATTGTATCTTGCTGCGATGTGTCCTTTTATGGAAAGGTGCAGAGAACATTTTCTCGCTGAGGTTAAGTGGCACACACATGCTTTTGATTTATCTATGAGATGGAATGATGGACTGGCACACTGGTCCATCTTCTCGTGGGAAGAGGTGAGAGTCAGGTTGTATTCCTAAAATATGCATTTAGTCTTTCCTTCTTTAGTCTCTCCTTCCCTTGCTCGCTTTCTCTCTCTCTCTTGTTACCATCTAAGTAATTATGTCCACTGTCTGAAGTCTGAAGTGCCTGTGTAAAGTGCAATGCCGGGCTACTGTGGCAGTGAGGCATCAAGACAGACAGAGGGGCAGCTGCATTTAGACTACTACCGTGTTCCATGCCTGCGGAGTCACTTTAGGGCATCACGCTGCAGGGAACACAAAATACAACGTGATAAAGGGAACAAGGGCAAGATAAAGGGAGGAAATGCAAGATTGATGCAACTGATTGATTCATTCATTCATTTGTTCATTCCAGAGCCACTTATTCTAGCCAGTGTCACAGGAGGTGCTGGGGCCTATCCCAACACTCTTAAGGTGAAAGGCAGCAAAACACAAAACCGATACCCAAGTCTTTGGATTGAGGGAGGAAATACAGAAAGGAACCAGAAATGCTAGATAAAAGTACAAATTGACAGTGGAAAGTGGAAATGAGTTTCAGTCATGTCCCCTCTTTCAAACTATTGTTATAGTTACTCCATGTTCATTTACAACAGAACTAAAGATTTAAGACTAACAGTCTGTTCAGTTATTTTTATCCTCGGCCAGAAATATCTGATGTCTTCGTTTCGTTTAATGCTATTTCTCCTAAGGAATTTCCCATTGAATGTCTTCGTTAAGTCTCCCGAGCCATCAAAGATCAACATTCAGTAAAACAGTTTCCGCCGGGACTTTAACAAGTAACTACAGTTACTCAGTGCTACAGTGCAGAATTTGAAATAATGTTTTAAACAGGCTCATTTAGAGTGAAATGCAATCTGATGCTTTCTAATATTAGAACTATAGGCCTAAACATGTAGAAGGAAAACAGACAAACGAGTAAAGGAAACCTATTTACATGCAGGTTTAACATGGTATGATCCACAGGGCTTCCATAGAAAAGAATATCAGTGTGCTGCTTCATTGACACTGTAGTGGCAGGTGCCAAGGCTTGACTGCATGCCAGCAGACACCATGCCAAGACTGTGAGGCTACCGAGATTCCTAGCACCATGTTGCCAGGACTTTTCATCTTGTTGTTTCAGGCCTTTGAACTATTCGATCTGTGCTACATGGATTGTGAAAGCTACTCACATAGCTTTATGTCAGCTTCTTAAAAGATGCCAATATATCTGTTTAATTGGACCAAGCTGCTTAGTAAAAGCATCTCGTTCCAGTGTTCCTTGAATTCAAAGAAAATGGGTTTGCAATGCAAGTTATTACACAAGACAATATTGCAGAGGCTTGTATGTTTATGGACTGGTGATTTCCTCTGTCACTCAATAATTGCCCAACTAAAAGATAGGCATTCCTACTGCTGACCGAAATAAATTCTAGGAACATTCCCTGAAAAAGGGGAAGAAAAACTCCAAGAACTGCAGTGAAATCATCAAGGCAGCAAAACAAATATGAATTTACTGAGCCCCATGTTGGCAGACTGCTGCTGGGTTGAAAGGTTACATTCATCATTTGTCTAAGAACAATGTCACACCTCATTAATGCAGAAAATCAGTGCTCCCCTGACGGTCCTACTGACCTTCAAACATTGCAGCTCTCCACTGCTTCAAACTATATATCTCTCTATAATGTCTTCATGGCTGAGGAACTCTAGATGAACTAAAAGAGTGAGATGTTATCAATTTCCTGCTTGGAAATGGAGAGGAACAACTAGCGGTCCACATGACCAAACAACACTACTGAGATATTTCAGCTTTTGTTCAACCAGAATACAAACAGGCTTCTGAGACATTCCGGCATGCACTAAGAGAAGAGTGAAGCTCATGTCCTGCAGACAGGTTAAAAACACTACTACTTTGCTTAATCTGTCAGAAAAAAACAAAGTAGCATGTTCTCCACTATCAAGAGGAAGGCTAAATGAATCCCAAACACAAGTTCAATGACGTGCTACAAGATGAGGACAAAGAACGACCCGATAAGCCACGCCAGAAGAGAAATGATAGGATTTTAGTGCTCACAAACTAGAAATGATTTGTGAGTGGATGCACGTTAAATGATTTGTAGTTTGTGAATTTCCACTGTTGAACTTTTCTGTTTTGAAAATCTTCAGTTAGATGAAGATTTAACCATCTACCATCGAACATGACAGAAAAAATGCATTCAGAAATTTATGGGGAGGACAGAACTTTAGTTTTCCATTAATTCTGGCAATAGACCACCAGCTAATAAAATATTCAGAATAAAACGTCTGCTAAAAAAGATGAGAAAGACAGAGTTGCATAATGGTCCGGGGGTGCAAACATGCAGCTGAAAAGCCTCACTTTTCCCTGTCTGCCTGTATTTCTCTTGGTTCTTCTTAGCGCAGAAGGTTCATACTGGGTAAATCCATCAGGAGAGAGAGAGAGAGAGAGAGAGAGCAGCCCATGACATATCTACTGTCTGTAGATAGTAGATATCTATTATTCATTTCAGGATGAGGTCATCGAGTAAACAGATGAAATAAGTCAGGCTTTAACAATTTATCTTCACATATAGAGGCCACTGTGACACATTTGGCTTTGGAGAAGGCATCTGGAGAGCTGCAAACTTCCATGTCGGCCATTAAATGGTGCTTAGCCTTGGGTTTGTTTCCACACGTCTTGCAGTCTAGTTTACCATTTGACACGGCGGAGCATGGGCCAGTTGCCCTATTGGATAATCTGACACTTGGCATTCCAGATCAGAAAGCATATGCTGTGTTTCCTACTACTGTGCCGAATTTGATTACAGATTACAAAACTCACATGCGTACTGAAGGCAGGATTTTGTAGCGTCAGTGTTGATCTTGGATTAGAGTTAATTTTGAATATATTGACAGAGGAAGGCTAAATGAATCCCAAACACAAGCTCAATGGCATGTTATAAAATGAGGACAAAGAACAACCCAATAAGCCATGACAGAAGAGAAATGATAGGATTTTTGTGCTCAGAGACTCGAAATGATTTGTGAGGGAATTACAGTTAGAGATTTGAGATTAGAGCAAATATACTGATCTATGACTTTACAAGAAAATAATGAAATCTGCTGCCCAACTGAGAGATACTTTATGAAGTTCCTTCCTTCACACTCATCCAATATAATGTTATCAGTGTGCACTACTGATCTGCTGGTACAGTACTCGAAATCTTACACACAGTAATGTCAGAGGTGCAGTTATTGTGCTACAATAATGTTCTATAATTTTGCTGCACTACTGTTTATTGTCAATTTTTTTTAATATTCTCTAATGTCTTATTATCTTTTAATCTTCTGTTACACTGAGCATGCAAATGACAAAAGAATTTCCCTCAGGATAAATAAAGTTCTGTCTTATCTTGTCTTATCATAATGTAATCATCCAATTCTCTGATGCAAAACATTTGGATTGAGGGTCTAAATGAGGCAATGCTGTTTATTTTTATCGTCAAAGCATTGCCAGAAAAGAGCTGCATGCTGCACCTGCAAGAATCATGTGGGGCTGACAATACAGCTCTGGAAAAAAAATAAAAGGCCTCTGCAAGATATTCAGTTTCTCAGGTTTTATCTTTTATAGGTGCACCGAACAGCTTTGTCTTAGTTTTTAAAAACTGCTGACAATATTTCTCCTAATTTCCAAATAAATATGTTGTTCTTTAAAGCATCATTTTAAAGGAAATGACAAAACATCAAAATAGGAGAAATTAGGCCGTGTTTACAGAACTTGAATCATTCAAAGAAAACAAATCTCTTGTTCCCAAATTGGCAATAATTACCTTTGAGGAACTTCTAGTAGTGTTTTACCATCCATACCAATTGGTCTCACTGCAAGAGGAGAGTGTTGATTACAGCAGTGTTTTTTATACTTTTCTCATTAAATAAGATGTGATTCAGGTCAGTAATCAGTCCCTCATAAAGCAGAATGAGGTGCTTGTGTAGGAATTTAACAGACACTGGCATGGAATGGTTGTC
>JBBPCY010000002.1:21352679-21364873 GCA_037974405.1 Brachyalestes nurse | reverse complement strand
TGGCTGGGTGGTGGTGGGGCTCGCTAGCAAGCGGTCAAGCTAACAAGCTAATGCCCTTCCTTCTGTGCACTCGTAGACAAATAATAAAATATAAAAGAAAACGAAATATTATTAATAAATACTAGTAAATAATATGTTACACGTTTTGTTGTGTATGAAGCTTCAGTCTCACACTCACGGTCAGTGCTCAGTACAGAGAATAGAACGTAGTGTAAACAAAGGCGGTGACTGGCCACAGCTTATGCCAGTCATTTTGAAGCGGGGAACTACCCTATCACAGCAGGCAGTCACTTGTTTCACGGGTGGGACTTATTTACCATTAAAGTCCATTGAAACCTGGAAAATCCACGAGCCACTGGGGTGTGAGAAAAGTGGCAGTGAAACATGTTTCACTGAAATTCTCTGGTTCACCGCGGTTGGGGGTGGCGCCGTTTTACGATTTTGACCAAAGCTTAAATTAGGAGAGCAACCTTATTTTTATGAGCATTTTTGTTTCACACCAATAAAAAAGTGATAGTTATGAAGTTTTTTTATATTATTTTTCTTGGTGAAACATTGTTTCACCTGTAGTCTTATAGAAACCACCACTGGTGTACACATACATAGTGAGATCCATGGTGCAACATGTAGCAACATACACCATTCAACAGAGCGCAGGTTACAACAGACAATAGACAAACAATAAATATACAGCAAGTGTGGACATTATGTAAACGTTCTGGAGTGATGAGTATTGCACTATAGATATGATTACTGCACACAAAGCAGGTACAGCATTGAACTGATGGGATGGAATGACAAAAACTACAATAAATAGACAATCAATGGACAATACACATATACACATGTATTATTGTAATATGCTGAATACAGGCAAAATTTCTGGGAGCTGAACTTTGCTCAGATATAAAAGAAGCTCCCGAAAATTCTGAAGGGTGCTCTTAATGGTGTTTAATCTAGCTTTGTTTCGAGGAGCTTAGGGCTACTGCCTCTGAACACATTGCCATTTAACATTAAAATAAATAAAGCATTGCTTAAGTGTGAGGGTTTCCGAGTGAATAGATGACTGAGTACTGTATTAATAACATGGACATGTGTTTAGGTGAAAACTCTGTTGGTACCTGCAGTAGAACCCCAGAACACCATGATACGGATCTGTCATTGGTGAAATGTGAAAATACCTTTAAAAGCGAAGTGTTGCTAGTTAAACAGAGAAATGAATGGCTGGCTGTACCAGTGTTTACATCAGTTCTACCCATAATGTTTTGTGTGGGTGCTATTTGAGCAAGACCATCTCTGTTAAAACTATTTAGCAACACCAGTTGGAGGTTAGGTAATAAGCTGAATTACATGATATACCCTAATCATTTTGCTGTAATAGTGTTCTAGGAGTGGTTCAGCTTAATGGACTGAATTCCTATCATAATGCATTAGAGTTAATAGCAATCATCCAGAGTCTAGTAATTATATAGCGATGGCTGGATGTGTGATTGCAGACTTATGAATGAGGTCAGTCCTGAATAATGTCGAATCTATGCATGACTCACATTGTTTAATAGCTGTTGTTGGCACTCACAGGCTGAGGGTTGGTGGGTGGCTATCTCACGCCCATCGGATAAAAAAGCTCAATTTTCACCTCTCATGAAATGTCAGCCCCTAAAACGGTGATGGGCTGCAATTCATCATCTTGAGCGTTTCTCCTCAAAACTGCCATATTTGCGTCACGCTCCTCAGTGAAGGAAAATGAGCTTTTGTTCTGGAAAAAGAGGAGGCCTCTGCAACAGAGAAGCATGCAGATAGGTACCCACATCCAGTCTGACATGTGGAGCATTTCAAAGCCCATGGAAATGTCAAACACTGTAAAACAATCTTTGGTAGAATGGTGGGGGTGAGGGGCAGCTTTAAAAATGTCACTTTGTGTCTGGGAGAGATTAACCTGGGATCTGGTGATCAGCATGGGTGAGGCCTGCTGATAAAGTCCCTATAGTGCTGGCTTTTACTAGTCAGAGCAGGATTTGATATGAGGGTGGGGGTGGGTGTTGGGGGGGCTGTTCCACTCGCCTCTGTTTGCTCTCAGGACAGCAGGGATCAGTTAACACTGAAAAGTATTGCTGGTACTCTGAAATGAGAGCAACTCTAGGAGGGAAGAGTTGGAGATGAGGACTCTGATAGGATTCCGGGGCTATTACAGTCACATTCAGTTTCACCAGACACATCGCCTGTGATGAATGGTCCACTGTGGAGCCATATGAACATGACACACGCAGGCAGTTCCAAATGGACGGATTTTGGAAAGGAAAGGCCAGTGGATTGGTAACAGGTCTAAATAATGGTAAATGGGAAACTGTCGTTTCATGGCCACAGTAGCATTTAAACGACCTTTTCATAGCAGTGTACAGGTATCAGTTCATGGCTCTCTTGGGTATACCTGAGGAGCTGGAAGCAGAAAAATCAGCAGGGAGAGAGAGGAGAGAGAGAGAGAATTCTGGCAGACAGCCAGTCACTGTAGCCTGTGGCATCAATACATGAGCTGGTGCTCTAGCAGGCACACCCTCTCTGATGAATCACACTGGGGGCGACTTATACGCAGACACACACATATACACATGCACGGCAGAATAAAAACAGCAACATTAGACCTATGTGTGATTTATCGAATGAAAACAGGCGTTCACGCCCGTTGGATGAGTTACTATGAGAATGGTACACTTTGAAAGGGCCAATATTAATCATAAGATCCAGAGATAAACACAGTTTTTCATCCAAGGCCAGAGTAATTCATGTCAGTTGTGGGGCATGCAGAGGGTCTGTTTCTAGTCTTATGCCTTAATCCTTTGTGAGTGTGCAGTGATATTAAGGAGTCAAATCACTTCACTGTCCTGTTTTCACTGTCATGAGGGAGGAAGGGAGAGAGAGAGAGAGAGAGAGAGACAGACAGACAGACAGAGACAGAGAGAGAGAGAAAAAGACATAGAGAGAGAGAGAAAGAGACATAGAGATAGAGATAGACAGAGAAAGAGAGATACAGAGAGAGAGGGAGAGAGAGAGAGAGAGAGAGAGAGAGATAGAGACACACGCACACACAGACACACGCACACACACACAAAGACAGAGGGAGTGAGACACCAATGTAAATCTGCACTAATGCAGGCCCATCAGCTCCAGTGCCCCAGGTCACACTTCAGTGAAGGCAATGCTCCTAAAACAAAGGTGTGCGTTCAAAAGCGCCCTGTCAGTCCTCATCTCTTCAAACGCCAGAGCAGCAGAGACTGGTTCTGAATGGAATAAAAGCCTCTCGGGTTTCATCACCTGTATGGGCTTGGTAAGAAGTGTGCGCTGGGCCTCTGGCAACCGGCCGGCGCAGCGCCAGCGTGAGGGTGAGGGGGAAACTCTAGCTTCACACTTAACCCTGTCCTGCCTGCACTGCAGACATTCAGAGAATAGGAGAAAAATGAGAGACATGGAGCAAATGAAGCATGGAGAAATGTGTGTGAGAAGGTATGTTTGTGTGTGTGTTGTCATACATTTTTGAGACAAAAAACTCAAATTAAAGTTGAAATGCTATTAAACATAAAAACTTAAAGCTACATTTATTTTTAATGCCTTTTGAACATGAAAGATCTAAATAATTTCTTTTTGGTAACGAAATTAAGGTTAAGGTTTATTTAATTATATCTCCAAGGATTCAAGAAAGGAAAAATATTTCTATTGGTCCATTCTTAATGAAATGTACATTATGTAAAGGGCAGATGGAGTTAAAAGGTTTTGTTCCAACGGCAACAATATGTGTGAGTGCATGTTTTCATACTTTTTTCAGGACAATAATACAGGAATTATGTAGAAAACATAGAAAACACAAAATGACTTTTTACAAAAAGGTGTCTTTTCATTGTAACACACCTTCTGGTTACTGAAGCTGAAGTTAAGGTTAAGCTTCAAAAAACTTTGATTTGGTTAATTATATAAAATGTGTATTTGACTGACTGAAGCACATCCAACTTTCTAAGCATAATCATTACCTAAGCTAATAATAAGCTATGCTAATCATAAAAACAGCTAATCATAACGAATGGTAATCAAAACACATTGTTGTACTATTTTTAGGAATATGACTTCACAGCCTCATGATGATAGATATCTACTAATACTTTTGAAATTCTCCATGACCTCTAGCTCCACTATAACAACGAAAAGCAATGATCAATCATGCAGGGGGCTGACACTGTCGTCGCACTATATGTGTAAGTTTTCACATCAAGAGCAGCCTTCACCCTATGGCAGAGTTTGATTCCGAGATTACAGAGCTCATTAGAGCTCATAGCTTGCAGCGGTTCCTGGAAATAAAAAGCCACCCTGATGTTCATGACCTCAGGGCACGAGCAACCCAGCATTGCGTTTGATGCCCTCTCTGGTTTCATGATGAAAAGTACTCAATCTTAATTACCTATGAAGCAAAGCCTGTTTACTTTCTCTTCCTTATTTTTTTTCTTTTCTTTAGGAGACTATACGCTCATCAGCTGTGTTTTGCTCACTGTCAACAGTAGGGTGAGTTGGGTTTGAAACATGGAATATCAGTTTTACTAAAGCAGACTTTTCCTCACTTGTAATTTTCATTTTGTTGAATGTTTATTTAATGTATTATTCAATTGTTCATCAGAGGTTCAGGACCTCTGTATTGCAAATCTATGTGCAACAGCAAGAGGCTCTGTCATCCATTATGGGTTTACTCTGAGATAAAGGACACTTTGCCCTGACTTCCAGGTCTGCTGCTTAGACCTGTGGCATCTTCTGAGTCAAACAATGCTCATGGTTGCTTTTACAAAAAAGATGTTTGCATCTCCAAAATAGCAAAATTTTTCTCACACACTAGGGTTTGTTAAGGTGTGTAACTTAGCTGGCAGTAACTTGATTAAAAGCAGCTGTTGATTTTAGTGTAGCTTTTTAGGTTTGAAGAACAGACGAAGACGACTTAAGCACTGATGTACATCACTCTGGATAAGAGCGTCTGCTAAATGCTGTAAATGTAAAAAAGAGTAAGAATCTGGAAGTGTTCATGTATACATGATCAACGATGCACAAAGGACATAAAGGACAGAGAAAACTAAAATATATAATATTCAATTTTGGGTGATTGGAATTTGCAATAAAAATTGAGGTTTTCCAGCAGCTGCAACACTTAAAGAGGACAGTAGTCTGACATATTATCCAGGGAGCCTTGGTTCATGACTCCCAGATCCGAAGTTGAGTCTTCATGGTCTGCATTATTATGCTTGAATAATGGTTTCCTCTTCTAGTAAACATGTGATAACACTGAGGAGGTATTCCATAAAAGCTTAGAGCGACACTCACTAAAGCACTGGAGTTCAGGTGAACTCCAAAGAGACCCAACTAGCTGACACTATGACAAAATGCTGCCTTTTCCTCCCTGTTCCTTATTACAGGCCAGCACCTTCTGCAAGCCTTCCCATCATTCACAAAATGCCCATCGCTGTGGACACACTGGTGGCAAGGAGCGCAAAAGTCACAACAGAACTGTATCTAACAATTACTGGACAGCAAGCTTGGTCATCTGGATGATCCCATCAAAGCTGTCTTCAGGCCAAATCTGCATGTGTGTATGTTTTCAGCCTCCACATTGCTTTGATTAGAGGCTCAGCATGAGACAATAGGCCTTCGTCAGTGGGAGTGATCTGGCTGGGCTCATCTAGGGTTGGACAGCACAATCAAAGGATGTTGTTGCCAAGCTTTTGGGCTTACCCCTGACCCAAGAGACTTTTGGACTTGCGCTCCCTTCACAGTGGGCTTTCCCCAATATCCCCAGTAAGACCAATGAAACACTCTGTACCCAAATGGCCATTCATGCTCATAGAATTTCTGTAATCATCATATTTATGCTGTGACCTCAAGTGGCGTTCTTTCCTTCGCATGGGAACCAGGGAGAGAGTCGGCACAGACCACTGTGGTGTGGCTCTTTCAGTCCGGACATTCACCGCACTCTTCTCAGGAACAGCGGAGCACCACACTCTGTAAGTTAGTCTAGCAGTCGTGTTTGTTAACTCTGCAGCCCGCAACTGGATCAGGTTCAGCTCAGATTGACACAACAATGAAATGTAATCACTATTTGTGGTTGAAGACCACTTGATGCAAATCACATGTTGAAATTACAGCCCTTTTCCGAGCGAGGGTTTGCTGGAACGAGCACCACATGCCTGACAAAGTCCTCTCCTCCCAGAGGAGCGGAGGATAATTCATGGATTTATTTCATCCTCATAAATGTTACGTTCGAAAATGTGAAAGTCTTCACTTCAGTTCCCTTTTTTTCTGCACTTCTTATCTCCTCCTCCTCCATGCCCTCACGGTGTAATAGCAAATAGCAGCTTCTATCTCTCTTTTTTTGCGGTGGCGGTGTTTATGGAGGTCCTCCAGAAGAGAAATTGCTTTTGGACAGCAGTGTCCCTCAAAATGACAAAATGTTCTGCACGAGGGAAAACACAGACCTACTGAATAAGTCCTTTGGGGAAAGAAAAAAAAAGAACACTTACTCTCATTTGTGACTTCAGTTTATATTCCAAGAACCCGTCCCTGCTTTCAGGTTTTACTTGTCCGTCTGCAGAAGTGAAGGGATCATGGAGTCATGTTACAGTTAGAAATAATTAGACTCAGTAATTACACAGTGGTTCGTGACAACATTGTGTTTAGAGATATAATGACACAGTCAAAGCTTAGACGAATGCCTTTGTTGTTTGACAATTGGCCATATCTCTCTTCCTGGTTGCCTGCAGTGCTCCTCGGTGTTGTGTAATGTGTCACGACGTGCACTCTTGGCTCCTTAACAGCTCCCTAATTGCAGTTATTTTCTCAGCGCTAGCTAGAGCCGGCGCAGGAGAGGTGTGGGAGAAGCCACGCGTTGGGACTGCAGGGCACTTCAGGGTCAGACACAAGGCACCATCACCCCCCTAATCATCCATCAGAGAGATTACACACACTCCCTTCTCACACAGATCTGCACGCACTTAGGTAACACTTGGGTTTCATTTGGAGAGTGGGTGAAGTCGGAGTTAGAAACCGTGATCAAGATCGAGGACGTGCCTCCAGATCAGTGAGGGGTTGCCTTGTGATCTCTGACACCGTCCTTCAGCTTGAACTCTGCTTCACACCACAGCACTGGATTCCTGAAAGTCCACAAGGTTGCTCTCATAACCGCATTTAATGGCTGACAACACTTTAGCATCCCATTATGGTTTATCTGTCTCACTTCTCACAGTTCTGTTCGCTGACGGTTTTTTTTTTCCACAAGCAACTGTGTGATTCATCTCGTTTCTAAATATAGCTTGATGAGCGGGGGAAACAAGCTTTCGCAGATCATTCCTTTCTGTTTCAATTTACCAAGGCAAGTGTACAACAGAGGGAAAAATTCTGCATCTGTCAAATTAAATGCTCCATGTAACAGAAGTCTCCCGCAGTGTTACTGGATAAGATCATTTCAGAACACAAATGGTGGTAAACTAAACAGTCCAAGAAGAGGAGCGGTGCAGAATTATTCCTAAAGTTAACTGAAAAGTCTTTCAAGCCAAACATTTTCAACTTTTTACCTTGTGTACATCTCAGACCAAACAGAACCCATTATGACTATAAATAACTGCAATTAACAATAATACAATTATTCAAATGGTCCTCTTTCTGCGGTTGTCCACTTGTGGTATTTGTGTAGTTTTATGTACTAAAAAACAATCATAATTATTTTTTATATGTTCTTTTTCCAATCTCTCCTTATCTGCTAGAATTAAACAGGCTGCTTTTTGTTGTTGTGCCTTTAAGACAATTATATGTGAATGTTTCTGTTCTCACTGTGGTCCTGTCTCATGCAGTACTAGCTGTAATCTCAAGTGGTGATTATTGGGGTCCAAGAACTAATCTCCAGTGTAAAGCCCTAAAATCCATTATAGGCCTTTCAGCAGATATAACACAAATGATAGCCTCTTTTTAGAATGGCTTTGATGAGCAGTCTGAAAAAGACATGCCTGCCAAATTTTGTACTAAATGGCAATATAAAAGCAAAATCCCAGGAAAGTAGTATAGTTTTTAACATGACTCGCATTTACAGAGAACACTTGTTTGCATGTAGACTCAAAGTGTCCACAAAGAACTGACAAAATGTTACTTGTAGGGAGTGACGCACTGATTTGCAAACTTATCACCTTTTTGACTGCTCACAGATATGCATGTCTGAACTCGTACATCTACAATAAAAACTGTCAACTTTCTGTTTGAAATTCCCCCTACTGTTCCAGAGACTTTACTGTATATACGATATCTATAAGAGTGATTTGTGTGTTCCATGCCTGCTGAACAGAAGAACAGAGAAAACAGGGTTCAGGTGTGGGGTAATAAAGTGATGGGTCTCAGTTTTTATTTAGTGGTCCTAGCTGCCAAGTGTGCAGCTACTCACCTCTTTTCTCTCTCGTTCTGTTTTCACCCTTTTCTACTCTCCATCTCCCCTACTCCAGATGGCATGTGTGTAAATCTGTGCAACTTTTAAGTGGATCCTGGGCTACTTTCCCAATCGCAGTGTTTCCTAACTGTGCTGCTCCTCCACAGTATTTATGAACACCCGTGTGATCATTCATCAGAATGACAAACTCACTTCAACACTGCAGAGGACTCTGTGTCCTTATTTATGGAATTTCAAAATGTAAGATGAAGCACATTGATTAAAATCTGTAAATATTTTATCCTGCTTTTAACTGCTTCTTGGAGAATGTGTGTATAAATATGTGTTTTTGGGTCTCACAGACTTTAATGTTCTTGTCTCCCTGTACACCAAATCCTTAGGATTCTTAGTTGTAATAGCAGCATGTAAATCAACTGACATTGGAATATGAAGCAAGATCACAACATCCTCTCATGTAGAACCATCTGCATATGATGTGCTCATTTATACAGTGGAGCCCTTTAGGCCCTATATTGCACATTTGAGAGCAGATGTATGGTCTTGGAGCTTAAACGTGTGGATTAGAGTGCTGACCTGTAGTCATAGTTGGAAAATTACCCCTCAGAAACATTCTAATACAAATTACTTTTCTCAAAATGCAATGGACTTTTCTCATAACTTCTTGGAAAAAGTAATCTCATGACTCATTACTTCTTCATTATGATCCTAAAGCGCACGGAATCCATACCAACTGAAAAGTGCAGGCAAATACCCAGTGCTCCTTTCAGTATGTTATTTAGAAAGAAATGTCCAATCACAGTAAACATCACATAAAAGCCATGCCACTATCCCTGCCTCTACACTGAACACTGGGCCAGTTCAAACTGTCAAACTCAAAAGAAATCAGCTCAAAAGAAAACCTTTAGGAAGAAAACATAAAGCTTACAGGGCTGTTTCTGAGAGAAAATGCAGTCTGTTTCAAATTAGCTGGATTAGATGTTTCAACAGATTTTTTGTCAAGTCAATGGCACTTCTCACACAGTGTTGCTCAAATTCACAATTAAAATCATACCGTAAGACATGGAGAGTAGTTCACATGTGTGCAAAGTACAAAGAAGGACAGACATGCATAATCTATATAGTGGACATTTAAATGTTAAATGCAATGCATGTTTTAAAAATTATAGTGTTAACATATAAACATGAATAACACAGTGAACAAAACTTTTCAAGTCAGTAACTCTGTAGGAATTTAAACCATAATTTGTTACAAAACCTAATTACGGGAATAAGTAAATCACCTTTTTGCAATGCATTACTTTGAACTATGTTAAATCTCTCATGAGCCTGGTGCAGAAGTCCAGTTTCAACAGTTATGTCTATACCAGCGACTTTTACACATGCATTCCAAGTCTGGACTAGAGTTAAGTTGAAGCAAGGCCAGTGTCCAATAATGTATTGCATTTGTTATTGAAATTTACTGAAATGTTTGACTTTTCTATGAAATGTTTACACAGTTCTAGAAAGTGGTGCCAAAACGATATAGATAGTAAAGTAGGTGTATATGTGTGTGTGTGTGTGTGTGAGTATTGTGCTTTGTCAGCAAGTGATTAATGGCTGCACTATACCTGCATCCAATCCCAGCACTGGGGATCAGGCCTTATTTGTTTAGCTTAGAAAACATTTTCATAATATTTGAACTTGGCTGTGCACCCAGTGACTTGGTGCGTATTCATCAACGTACGTGTGATCATTTTAACCCGCTTCATCACCCAATGGTTTAGTCAATCTTTCATTTGTGTGCTTATAGCTCTTGTGCTGAGGAATATGTTTTGAAACGTGACAAGTGAGAGACAGTCATTAGTTGACCTTTGCTTAAAGACACTTGTGGAGGCAGCTAGTACAATATTTAAAGTTCACTGGAAATCTGGAACACACCTTGCCCATCAAATTAAGGGCAGAGCTCTTGCCAAACCATATCATAATAAATGGTGTGTGTGGAGGGTGAGTCGACGCTGGAGCGCTGTTTGAACCTTGAGGTTCAAGGCTAAGTCTGTCAATACAGACCTGCCATCTGCCAGAGTTTGCTCTGTAATGGCTGCATCTGTATGCGTGCGTGCATGCTTGCATGTGTGCATTCATTTCTATGTGTGTGTGTGTGTGTGTGTGTGTGTGTACCTGTGCATCTGTCATGAGTAATCCTCTTTACACACACTGAAGAGCCCTATAGCTGAAAAGCTGCATGAGTAGAAGAGTCACTTTCTCACCACTGTAAAAAAGCTGTGAGGTGAATGGTGATGGATGGTTATAACTGGACATTATCCAACCTTGTGTGAGGTTGTTGATACATTCAGCTCTGCACACACACCTGCAAATAGCACTCTGATGTAGTTACACACACACACACACATATATATATATATAGGTTATATGTATGTGCAGGGAAACACGTATGTTTAATATTTGTTGCCAGTCATCTTAAACATCAGCTGGCTTTTTTTTACATTTATTGCTGTTTATCCAAAGCAACTTCTGTTCCCTAACTACAGGGGACAGTCTCCCTGGAGCAACTTGGGGTTAAGGGTCTTGCTCAGTAACCCAGTGGTGGTTTGCTGAAGGTAGGAATGGAACCCATGACCTCTTGGTCCAGAGGCAAGTATCCTATTCACTAGGCCAATACCACCCCAGCTTCCTCATTTGAAACTGGTGCTGTTTTACATTTTTGAGCTATGGCACCATTAAAAAAACCCAGCACTGGTCATATTGTTAGTTGCTACTTTGTTTCATTTTACTATTGTCCCATTCAGATCATTTTTATTGTCTTTTATGGCATCAAGCATGGAAGTTGCAGACTTAATCTCATTGTACTTGTGCAATGACAACAAACCTATTCAGATTCTTCTAAATTAAGCACAACTGAGCAATTTGTTGAATAAAATAAGATACTGGTAATATTTAGCAGCAGTCAACCATGTAAGTGCTTTTGGAACTTTGTACTCAAGCTAGTTTAAGTAATCTGAGCAACTGAAAAATTCCCATCAAACAATGATGGTTAAAGTCCATCATCCTTTTTGAGTTCTCGTGTGGAATATTTGAAGAAAAAGTGTTGCTGGTTGGAGAAAATGCATCTGGTAGGAGAAAAACTGTTGCTGGTTGGAGAAAAGCTTCACCTCATCCAGTGGTTGCTGGGACTCACACTTCTGATTTTAGTGAAATACAGAAATGAGTTTCTCTGCAGTTTAATTTGAAGTCACTCCACTTTTCAAGATCACTCACTGCCTTTTGCAAGCTTGTTTTTAAGAATCTTGATATCGATCAGATATCCACCCTAAAATTTCACACAAATTATTGACAAGTCTAGCTGTAACTAATTGCTTTGTTCTTTGTCCATGTGGTGCACAAAGGAAACTACGGAGACCACCGATAATAGGTCTGTGAATACTTCTCCACACAAAACAATGTTAGAGAGTGGAGAAATATTCACACACCTTTTATTGCCTTGAAAGCAACCCCCAACCTCCTCTCTTCTTTCTTGATGTGTTTGCATTGCACATTTCTGGTGGTGCTGCCACCTGTTGGATGGCATGAGTCCCTGCACATGATTGAGGACAATTATAAAGAGATAAGATAAGATAAACCTTTGTTTGGGAAATTTGCATTGTCATTGCAGAAACAAAGGACAGAAACAAAGAGCAGTAAAAATGAAAAACAATGGAATAGAATAAAGGTAGAATCCAACAGAGCAGAAGTAAAAAACCATGAT
>JBBPCY010000002.1:21327399-21352579 GCA_037974405.1 Brachyalestes nurse | reverse complement strand
AGCATGAGGGAGCTGTGAGCTTTTGAAGTTGGGTACAGCAGTCGGGGAAAAATTGTA
Organism: Brachyalestes nurse; assembly: GCA_037974405.1. Lineage (NCBI taxonomy): Eukaryota > Metazoa > Chordata > Actinopteri > Characiformes > Alestidae > Brachyalestes > Brachyalestes nurse. The sequence goes on along the minus strand of JBBPCY010000002.1, from coordinate 21,352,522 downwards.
GGAGGGTTAACAGGTTAAGGTCAACAGATAGTTCAAATGTATACAGTTTTGAATAGAAGTCTTTAAAAATAGTGATGTCTTCAAGGGTTTAGTAACTGATTCACTAGAATCCCTAATAGTGTTAACTGAGGCAAGACTTCCAGACAGTTTGAGCTTTGGTGCCAAGAGTTTACTGGGCCCTTCTGATTACTCATAATCAAGTTGCCTTCTTTTAAGCAATTGGAATCCTGCTTGTGCCCTGACAAGGTCTTCCTTTTCTCTAAGATATGTTTTTAGCAGATGAAGAACAACACCCTCTAGGCGTGTTATGTCTGAATGAATGTGTTTTGATATTTTAGAAGCGAATGAACTGCAAAAGCCTCTTATAAAGAATTTTGTAGTTTCCCATAACATATGAGGTGAGACCTCAGGAGAATTATTAATGTCAATAACTGTTTTTAAACTGTCAGTTACTTATTTTTAAAAACCTACATTCTGTTGAAGAAACACATTAAAACAGCACTTTATATAATGAGAAACTGAGCCAATTGGCTTTCAGGGCCAATATTAGAGGCACAGGACTGGGTGACAGGAAGCTTTTCAAATAATCTGAAGAACTTGTAGAGGATCTATGCCCAAAAGTTTAAATCTAGACCTAAAGTGTCCACCCAAAATTAAGCGACTGTTTTTTAAATACAATAAAGTGCTTTCTACAGACATTCATAACATTGGGGGCATATGCTGACAGAAAAGATACATATGTTACTTAAAACAAAAAATGTATACCATTTGCACCAAAATAAGAGACATGTACTGTAGTATATATATTTTAGATCGTGAAATTTTACATGTTTTATACATTTAAAGACATAATCCTATATTGTCCATTTTTAATAACATGCTTTTTTCTATCAATTTGATTTTTAGGCCACAAAACCACTCTGACTGCAAACTCTAACAAACTAACATACCAAACACAAACAAAAAATAACCCCATGAGAGAAGTAATATGTAGTATGCAAACTAAAACCCCATAATAAAGAATGACAAGAACAAATAAGCCTCACAGGCAAAAAGCCAACTGACTTGGGCACACACATAAGTGCTCTGTATAATCTGGCTGATAAAAAAAATGTTGTAACTTTACTGGAGTCCAGCCAAGAGGCAACCAAATCCCCTCAAATACTATAATTAAAGCCTACATATATCACTCTTGGAAGATATGTATAAATAAATCACAACTGGAAAAATAAACCCTATAATGACAAGTATAAGGAATAGACATATGTACTATTAGGGCACTGATCTGCTATTTCAATTAAAACATTTCAAATAACGTAACTTATTAAGGCCAGTAAAATGAGATGTTGCCTAAAACGGAAACATACAGGTAACCAGCATACACCAATCAGCCATAACATTAAAACCACCTGCCTAATCTTGTGCAGGTCCCCCTCATGCTGCTGCCCAGATGCATTCATGAGCCTTGAGTACTTATTATCCTGTCACTGGTACTGGTTATGCTACTGCACATAGGGAAACCCTCATAAAACCTGCTGTTGCTCTGACCCCAGTCATCTAGCCATCACAATTTGGGCCTTGTCAAGTCAGTCAGATTCTTATCCTTGCCCATTTTCCTGCTTTCAACACAACAACTTCAAAAACTGACTGTTCTTATGTTGCCCCATATACCCCACCCCTTGTCAGGTGTCATTGTAACAGGTTGGCTGAATGGTGCATTATCGTATGGTTACATAAATCTGGGAAAAGCAGCAGATGAACTCAATCATGTGGTCACCTGTGCACTGACCTACCAGTAAGCTTTTAGGATACCCTGTCTATTGTTGTAGTGCAGAAACTTAAAAACGAATGGTTTCATGGTTTATTCCTGCTAGTATCTGAGCATCTATTATCAACTCAATTTCTATCTTGACTGTGTCTCGAACAGCCAGAGAAGGACCCCAGATGGAAAGGTGTCATTGGATAAATGCAACTGCATGTCTTCTTCATTCTCTGGTAAATTTACTAAATGATGATTAGAAGGGGTTCCAGTTACAACAGCTAGTTTTGCAGTCTGTAAAATCTAGAATTCAAATTTACAGAGATTGGCTCAGAAGATATTCATGTTGCTGCAAATAGACTTGACATCCATGAACAGTTCTGTAAGTGAGTAAGTTAAGTGGCCCTTATAGTCATGCGTGAACACGACACTGCACAGCACTCAGTGTAAACAGTGTGAAATTCCTTCTCTTCATTTAACCTATTCACCAAGTGAAGCAGTGGGCTGTAAGTGACACAGTGGTGGGGACAGTACTTTGCTCCAGTACTTTTTTTCGCTCCAGACCATCAGCTGTAAAGGTCAGTTTTAAATTCTACAGAAGAGTTGAGTGTCTGTACTGAGTGCTTCTCCTAGCTTCACCTGCCACATGGCCGTTTTGGCTTTTTGGTTAAACCGATTTCCAAGCCTTTTGAACCTCTTTTTCCATGAGTTCCATCTGCTGTTTGTACTGATGTTTGTATCAATAACGGGATATTTAGAAAGAAGAATAATTTTGGAAATTAAGAGGAAGAGGAAAAACCTACACCATCATCTTTGACAGAAAACAACCAGAAAGTTATGAAACCTTTTAACTTATCAGAAATATAAAAATGGAAAAAGTGTATTCCATTTCTTCTTTTGTATCATGTGCACTCTTTCTTTCAGGAGACACATTTTATATAGGGTGACCAGATTTGGGATTGTGAAAAAGAGGACACCTTAGGTGGGGGTGGGGGTGCAGGAGGCCAAGAAATACAGAGGTTCAGCCGTGTTTCCGGGGGAGATATGCGAAGCTCGGGTGGACAACCGTGGTCCGGGTGGGGTTAATATGTTTTATGTGTATCTCGGGCCGACGAATGTTTAGGCAGCTCAAAATCCCGGATGATTCTAAAATTCTGCCCGGACACCGGACGCAGGTCATGTGGACATGTCTGGGAAAAAGAGGACGTCTGGTCACACTATATGATTTTGGCAGCAAATGAAGAACAGCTCCATGCAGTAAGATTCTTGGGGGGGGTGAGTTTATGTTGTAGACAAGACTAACACTATTTAAAAAACCTGTATATGAGAAACAGGGAGCAAATTAACCCAACAGGAAGTGGGCACTGACAGTGGGAGAGATATGTGGCGCCCCCTGTGGTAAATGGCCCTTTGGTTTGGGTGTTTTTAAGAATTGATTTAGGACTATCATGTACTAAGGCTTACTGAGGAATGCTTGTTCAGGGTAATGTTACCAAGAGACTGAGAGAGAAAGTAAGAAATTGTTCTTTGACATTGACCTAAACCATAGGCAGTTCTAGACAGGGGCCAGCGTGGGCCAGGGCCCCTGTAGAATTGCTCCTGGCCCATGTTATGGCCCCAGCACTGAACAGCCAATGATTTAAATATTTATTTATCCCGACATGGGCTGGATTGAATAATGTAACTAACGCTACGTGTGTTCTAGAGGGACTGCTTAAGGGGGCGTTCACATGTCGCGTCTTTTGCGCGCTCAAGTCCATTATTTCAAATATAGACGCGCGTCGAGTTGAAAACATCTCAACTTTTCAGAATGCCGCAAGCGCACCGCGGGTCATGTGACAAGATTCAACCAATTAGCTTCCAATGCAGAGCCGTTGTGCAGGAGAGATGGTTTCACGGCAGAAGCTGTGTTTGCTGATGCTTGGGCCAACTTTTCCTAAAATATAATCCAACTGGTCCTTGTCAAGTCTAAAATAGGTTTTGAACCTCCCATTGTCCAGGTGGAGCTCCTGGATCAGCTGGTAATTTTGGTCTAGAACTGCCACTGACCTAAACCACAATTTGTTGTCTTTAATTGTCAGTTTTGGTCACAGCAGTAAAATCAGAAAAATCACCTCAGCTCGTCTTCAACCAACCCCAAAGGTGGCATGTCACCCCACTACTGACTGTCCCACACTGGCTACTCATGGCTCCCTTCATTCAGCTTTATGTTCCCACTCGCTCCCTCCGCTCCTCAAAGGAACATCATCTGGCTCTGGCATCCCTACACACAAGGTAAACACAGTCCAGACTCTTCTCTTCTGTGGTTCCCTGCTGGTAGAATGAGCTGCCTAAGCCAACAAGAGCAGCAGAATCCCTCTCTATCCTCAAAAACCTTCTGAAGACTCATCTGTTCAGAGAGCATCTCTTCTCCTGGTCCATGTTCTTACATTACTCTTACATAAAGATTTAGCTCTTAATACTCTCCTCTGGTTCCCACACTGTCCTGAAACATGAATCCTCATATTGTAAGTGGTTTTGGATAAAAGAATATGCCAAATTAATGTAATGAATAATGAATAATCATAACAAATTTTAAAATCGAGCCAAATAGCTGAAAACTACGTTCAGGGCTGCAGACCCGTTCCAATCGACAAAGCAGGACAGTGTCACAGTTTAGGTGAACATTGTTTCTAGATGATATCAGGATTTCTCTGAGTGTGCACCTTCGAGTCAGAGGTCAGATCAAAGGTCAGCCCCAGAGTGTGACAGGTGCAAAGTTGACCCTGCTCACGCATCTAAGCTCTCAGCTAACTGGTGATGAAACAGAGCAACTTGCAGTGTTGCTCAGGATTATGTTACACCAACTGGGGTATCACTAAAGAGGGAGCGTGAGTTGACATATTTTCTTTAAATAAATTTGAAGTTTGCTTAAACAGCACATATCATAAGCACTCGAACACTGCGGCCTTACGATTTGTTTGGAAAACTGGCATTGTTTCTTCAGTCAGAGTGACTTCTTTCTCGTTTTCTTAAGCCAGTTGGCTGAACGTAGTAAAACTAACAAGCTACGTTTGTGTATCCTAAGGTATCTTTTTCTATTTACATAACTTGACAATCCACAAAGTGTTTGACAGTCCAGAAGAACTGCAACAGAATCAGCAGTTCTTGTGGTCAGGAGTTCACGAAAGTACAGCTGGCCATAATCTCATTGGGTGTGAGGAATGACTTATTCTTTCTCTCCCTATCAATTCAGAACAATGGCTGCCAATTATAAACACGTGTTATGTCTGCATATGGAATTTGGAAGTCAGTGTTCTCATCCAAGCATGTTCAGAAGTCTTACAATACTGCTTGACAGTGACAAACACTGGGAAGAAAATTCAGTTATAAATAAAAACACACTCCTGTCACACTCCGAGAGTTCAAATTGACTTTTAATTATGTGGCTGTGTGACAAATAGGTCATAAATGGTCTAAACAAACAGTGAGTGTCTCTGAAAGAAAAAGTTGAATATTCCCATGTGTTCTGAGGTATAATTGTGGGGTTCAGATGCAGGCGTCTTTGGTTTACGTCTGCCAGCATGAACTGCAAATCTCTAGGTTTGTGCATCCAGCTGACAAGCTCTAGTGCTCGTTTTCTTCAGCTTCTGTTTTTCAAATTGTGGGACCTTCAGGTTCCTTTTTAGGGAAACTTGAACTAAAGATCTGGTCCAGAAATGGGAGCTGTATGTTTTTCAGCTCCTCTTTTAGGACTTGGAGCTTTTTAACATGAAGTCAATCACTGTCAGCTGGCTGTAGACATGGACTTTCCCCGAATGCTTCAAGAGGTTTCTGCACAAGAGGCAAAGATCTTTAGGTATATGATTAGTTTGAAATAAATCCTGCTTCCAAGTTATTTGTGGACACAGAGTGAAAGGACCAAACCTTTATTTCTCACAAGCTAGTTCAGGTTATTGGTCCTGAAGGAGAGGTTGGAGCCTGTGGACAGCCTACGTTAAATACCTCAGAGTAAGAAATCTGTCTTTGGATCAGGGTCCAGTTGTCATTAGAATTGTCTTCATAGTGATTTGGCAGACAATAAAAATGATTCTAGGTCTGCACATAGACTTTCAGGTCAGCACATTTACTTTTATGTCCACAGTTCACGTTTACTGCAGTCCAGTAAAGTTTGTCTTATAAGACTCCAGACCTAATAGCATGGGGGGGGGGGTGTAGGTCAAAGAAGAGGATGTAGAAAAACATACTGGACCCACTGTTCTGCACTATGTCAGCACAACTGTTCACATATGCTACATCTATTCCCTAATAAAATACAAATTTATGTACCAGAAAGAAAGAAGGGATGACTGAAGAAGAAAAGAAACAAGGGAAACAAGGAGGATAGCATGTACAAAAAGGAAATAAGGAACAAAAAAGGAACGATTCAGATTAATCAGAAGAATAAATTACAGGTTTCATTCTTGTAGACAAAACACAGAACTAGAAGTCTTGGCCTGGGACACAACAAGCAGACTGGAATCAGGGTCCGCTTCGCATTATCATAGAATAGGAGAACAAAATCCCACCATGTAGACGTCCAACTGTCAGTCTGAACCAGAAAAACATCTGCTCAGAGACCTGAACACATTGCACCTTGCAGATTTTCACTTCAGATGTTATTTCCATTTTCTCAACTCTCTTGAGTAAATTAAAGAAAGGAAGAATAATTCTAAAAAAAGAGTCTAAGAGTGGAATTATGCTGGACATTTCCAGTAATGCACTACTTCTCCTTTAAAAGTTATCAGTACTGGGCAGAATTCACATGGCTCAGTTTTCTGTAATGTGTTGTCAAAACGTTCTGTTACTTTTATACAGAGGTTAAATCTCATGGAAGAACATGGCTGTACTCAGTGAATTACATAACTATCACTATTGCAGTGTTTAGAGAGGCACTGAATGTGCTGCCCAAGAATTTTCAGTTGCAAACAGTTGTGATAAACTGATGATTATCTTGCTTTCATCATCCATATTATGGCCTTATGTTTTATGATTGCAGGTTCTTAGCTGCCTTACAATCAGCTGAATAACCACATATTTCCAACCCAAAATGTTATGAATCGTATTGCTCTCTTGCATCAGATCACAACACTAAACTTTCCTTGAATGTTTGTTACTTTTGAGCAAAACATTGGTTTAAAAAAACAAACGGTTAGTTGAAACTCCAGATGCCTCAAAAATCAACCCGATTTGGGGCTGTGCCAGCTATTTGAATGGTTCAGAAAGATACCAGTGTTTAGTTTGTCAAGAGAAGGTCATGGTACGTTCAGACATGAGGCATTACCTCAGTCTCACACAGATATGATGCCTGCTTCTGACACAGTATGATGTATTGCTGTTTCCATCACTCTTTCAGCTGACTGAATTTCAGACAGCAAGGAGAACCTCCACAGCATGCGAGAGTGGTGTCAGGTGATAGAGGTCCCTGCTGAAACTTAAACATTTATTCAAGCACTAACAAGCTCAACCAAAACCAGCGTGGAGCTCTTGCCCCCTTTAAGCAAAAGCATGTTTCTTAAACAAACAGAGTGTGGCATTTGCTCCTGTGCAGTGATACATGGTGTTGGGAGTTCATTCAGAGAAACAGGCTTCCTAACACTTTCTCCAGCCCGGCTAAATTGCTGCCATTGAAATCTAATATAGTTAAAACTTTATCTCTCTCTCTTTTTTTTTTTGGTTTTGCCTTGAGGAACAGAGTGCACCCTGGAAGTGTTCAAGAGAGATGCTCGTTGATTTTCTCGAGCGGGTGGCCGTAGGGGGAGAGGAGTAAGAATGGACCACATTGAGTGCAAAGTGCTGAATCAGAAGTATCGTGTTTACGTTTGCTCGAAGGAAACCCCGGCTGGTGAATGCCTCCATTGTTCAGAGGCTTTATGACACTGGCCATTTAATTTCACCCCGAGCCGAGTTCCAGGAGCCACGCGGGTGTGATGCGGGATGTGATTGGAAGTGATCTCTTCTGAGACGAGCTCTGCACACTCACTGGCATTCATTTACCCCCAGGCTCCCCCGGCACTCGGACATCAGCACGAGAGGCACAGCCCCCACTTATGCAACCCAAACACTTATCTTCTATCTCATCCCCCCAGGGCTGGGTGACAGAGACCTAGACATTAAGTATCAGCTTGTTTTGCAGTGAGGTGTTGGATGGGATAATTCTACACCCGATGATGTAATGCTCGTAGTTCTCCCATGGCCTGTGCCCATCTGCTCTCACACTCAGGAGCATATTCTTGTCTTCTGGTAGGGTTCAGCATTTATAACTTGGACACAACTCATGACCTCAACATTTCTATGACACATAATTGTTAATTGATGCACATTTTGGCATGAAGATACGTTTGATCATTACAGAAACAAATAATTATAAATTGTTCTATGTGTCTCTCCACATATGCTTCTTTTCAGGAAGAGCAGGGCTAATTGCATTTTGTGGACACTTGTGCCCAAGAGTTGGGCATGAATTAAGCTCAAGCATGCCATGATTTTGTGATCTATTTACAGTTTATGCACCTCTGGACCCTGATTCCTTAAAGAATATGCCCCTCTGCATACACTGGTGCAAATGAGAAAGAAAAAAGAGACACTGTCCAAACTTTTGATATTTAACGGAAAAAAATAATTTAGGGCCCATTTTCTCTCTCTCTCTCTCTTTCTCCACATCCACTTATAGTGATTTGCATCTCTGGACCCAGATTACTAATACAAATTGTTTTTATATACACTTTTAATAAGAAAGAGAGAAAATATCTCTCTCTCTCTCTCTCTCTTTCTCTCTCTCTTCTTCTCTTTCCCAGGGAATGGTGAAAGCCTGCAGTGCTCTTGTGTTTTGCGTACGCCTACGACCTAGCATTGAACCCATGTGGTTGTGCAGCGCTGTGACTTTGTTATTGGAAACACCCCTCCGATACTCCTATTAGGGCTCATGCGAAGATGATAGGTTGTGCTCTGTTTTGATATCCATTTCCAACAGTGGGTCACGATCCTACAGTGTGATGACGGGGTTGCAGTAGGAAACCCTGACATCAGGCACCATCAAGGCTAAGCTTCCCTGGCCGGCTGAAGCATGCTCTCTCTGCTCGCCTTCTTCGAGATCAGAGGCTGAGAGCCTACGGTGAATTGGGCAGCAATAAAAAAGGGCACCCTCAAATGGATTGGAGATTAAACTAAGGTCGCCATGTCAAGTCGTTAGCAGACCACCTAGTGCTCATTCGATGAGAGATGGCAGTCTTTGATCATCCTCCACAGCACACACGCACACCGCGCCCTGCGTCCCGCCCTGCGCCGGCTTCCTGCCATGTGCTGCCTATTTGATCTGTGGGCCACGGGGTGGGAGGAGGGTGGCGGTATTCCCCTCCTGTTACTGTAAAAGGTCCTTACAGGTGGGATTCCCGCTCTCCCTACAGTCAGGAGTGAGTAATGACTCAGATTGAATAAGAAAACAATCTGTGACTGATTACTGCTTACACAATTACACACCAGTACGGATGGAACGTGACGTTTGAGCTACCAGTCAAACAAATGACATTAGAAACGCATTGATTCCATTACTTGAGGTATATCAGCCTTGGGATGAAAAGCATGCAGCATCCAGCTGACATTATGCACAGGAATGTGTTCAAATACAAACTAGCACTTGCACTGTACCATATTAAATGTGATTTTATGTGAAATTCCATTCACATTTCCAGTAAAACAACGATAACTCTGTAATTTCCAGCTCTAGCACTGTTGTTATTTGTCATGCGTTAAATTTTACTTAGAATTGGGGAAAACCCAGGGGCGTCTGTGTCCCACTGTGAGAAAGATGCACTAATGCATTCAGGCTGGAGCAGCATTTAGTGGTTTTTGATTCATACACTGTATGCAACAAGTCATCATTTCCTGTCTGCTGTTCCTTCAGTCTCTCTCGCGTCTCCTGCGTACTGTACGTGATCCGGATCAAGCGGTGTGAGAGAGAGAGCAGTGGGTGTCGTGTCCTGTTCTCAAGCTTTTGGAAACCTCCTGAGCTCTTCTTCTTCTGCTTTTTCACGCAGGACCCCTGCCGTGTTTTGACGAGACATGTGAATCAGACACTACAGACATTACAATGGTTACACTTTTTTGTTCCCTGCCAGAAGACATTAGATATCATCTTGGAACCAGCATTCGAGCTTATTTGGATCATATGCCTGCTTTGCACTTGGCTTTTAGTCTCTTCTTTAATGAGAAACACATTTCTCACAAGCGAAAAGCTATATACCTAGCGCTGTTTTCCTTTCCCTGTGGGAAAATTGGAAATTGACAAATTTAATTTTTACAGAGACTTTAGAATTCCATCTGCTCCAGGAACCTGAGAACTGTAGTCTTTTGCCAGCTCCTTGCTGTTGCTCCCTGATGTAAAATACCAGGCGAAGGTCATGAAATAAGATCTTAGCAGAGAGGTCTTAGACGTACTTTAGTCGTGTCTTTTGGCCAGTGTAAACAATGTGTGCACCACCAAATATCATTATGCTGTCAACATGATTATTATATTTATGACAGTAACTTCAGTAACTGGTTTGTCCTTTTACATCAGGGAAGATGCTGCAGTGGAGTCAGCCTTATTAGGCAGAAGCCCAAGAAAGGCCTCTATGTGCACTTGGTCAAACGGATCAGATTTCTAAAAAGGAAGAGTGCTGATCTGGGATCAGTTTTGTCTTTGAGGCCTTCATTCATAGGTACAGAGTGAGGGCTGGTCCCAGATTTTAGGTATTTCTTAGAGAGGAGCCCACAAAGGGGCATAGCATTCGACTGACATAATATAATTTTTGCAGTTAATAGCAGTTCAAAGTCAAAATCATCTTGTGCAAAGATTATTCAATAGATTCATTAGTTATTCATTAGAACATTTTCATTCACAAAAGCAGCACAAGACAGTTGTTGTAGTGGTCTTTTTAACTCTAGTTATTTAAATAGCCTATCTCAAGTGTTGCTTCTGTCAGATAAAAAGGAAGTCAGACATTTACTGATGTCTAAAGACACAGAATTAAAATTAACATGCCACTGTATGTGTGTGTGAACAGATAGATATTCTTCTTTATAAGTCAGAAAACACTGCATTCATTTTTCTGGGTGCAAAATACAGAATATACACATATACAGTGACATCCACATGTAGACAAGTGCAGAAGTACAATGTGTTTTTTCGATTTGTGTTAAGGCAGATGGCCACGTGAGGGGCGAAGCACAGCTGTGGTGGGAAGCTAGTGGAACCAGGGATGTGTGGAGCTGGAAGCTGCAGGGCACTGAAACGCTAGCCAGGAACAGCTGTGTGAGAAAGTGCAGGGTCAGGGTACTTGACGCCCAGCCCAGTACACTGCAGTGACCATGGGCAGCTATGAGAACACAAACCTGGCAGACAGGGAATGAGGTCAGGAAGAGTATTAATGCTGATTTTACGCTATCAGTTGGTACTTGGCAAAGGACTGCCCGCACACTACCCTGCACATGAGCTTCCAGAGCCATCCAGAGCTGCTCCATAAACTTCCAGAGCCACATACACACACACACACACAAACTGGAGATGTTTTTTTCCCCCAGGAATTAGTGAATGATCAAGGATGAAAACAACTTTTCACATTTTTGACAGATTTACCCTTTGAGGGCTTTACCTTTATGAGGGATTCATTTAAGATATGTAACATGTTTAGCTTACAGCCTCAGCCGCTAAAATGATAATAATTAAGTAATTGATGTCTGACTCAAATAGGAATATTACTGCACAATGCTTCTCAATGGAAATTTTTGCTATCTTGTCTAGCCAGTTATTGAGATCTGAGCAGATGGAAGCAAGGTGCCTGTTTTGGTTTCACACTGTCATAGACACCCATGGCATATCAGGGTGTGAGACATCTGTAAAATATGTAGTTTCGACATCCTGAAGGCGTCACGATGCAATGTGACGCTCCATGCTTGTTTGATGTCTGAACAAGATGTTACATCCAATTGACTCAAGCTGCCCTATGTTACAGATGTGCTTGGTTTTCAGCAGTGTTTGCTCTCTCATCACCTACAGTGTCTTTCCTCAAACACATGTCCAAAGAGTACCTCATGTTGAATCTGGAGAAGCCTAGGCTCAACATGCAGGTGCAACAACCTGAATGAGGGGCTATTCCTGCAGTCTCTCAGGGAAAGGAATCAAGTATGCCACTAAATATCCCAGTGCATGTCATCGCAGAGAACACTGAACAATGAGAGCATTTTAGGATGCTCTCCAGAACATTCCACATACACAATTTGTCTTTGTAGAGAAACCTGGCAAAGTCTTCCGCTAAATGACATGAGAGACAAAACACCATGGAATAAGGGAGTCTGTTACGTGTCCGTAGTTATTCTTCGCAAATTTAGAAGCAGGAACAGTTGAAATCTTCAAAACTGTTTTTTTTTTTTTCTAGATCTATCTCCATCATTCCTATTCCGCAAAAGCAGTTAAGCTTTAACACATGCTGTACTTTCTGTGAACTTTCTCCGTGAACTTTGCTGCACCATTCAGGCCCAGTGGGCTATTTCAAGAAGAATCCAACCCTTGATAAACAAAAAGAACACATTAAGAAGACCAAAAAAAACAAGGGGTTGCATCACTGGTGGGTTTGCTTGAGCAACAGCCAGAGGGGGCTTTGGAAAATGGGATGTGTGGAAGGGAGCAGTCTGCGGGCTGCAGAGGACATACAAAGGGTCGTGACAGGAAGACACGGCCTTTCAAAGGGCCTCGTCTGCGCTCCGCGTCAGCGAGATAAAGGAGGCGAAATCCGATTATTTACTCCCCCGGATCCCTGTCTTCCCCAAACCGAGCGGGAGTGCCTGGGAACGATTTGCTGAGCCATTATCCTCATACACTTAGGATTCTGATTGCAGGCCACGCTTCAGGCCTGCTTCACCAATGTGGGGATAAAAAGAACACTCATGTGTGTCTCCCGTTCTCACTCTTCGCTACCCTTCTCCCTTCCCGCCCTCCCTCCTTCCCTCTTTCTCTCACTCACTCTTTCTCTCCCACTCTACTACTTGGATACTTGCCTAGCCAGTGTGCCATAACATGCCCCCCCCCAAACACACATACACACATACACACACTCTCCACACTTCTCAGTAAATTCTCCAACTCACTTCAAATTCATCAAAGTCAGTTTCTAGCAGAGGTGTTCACATTTCAACACCAAAATCCCTTCTATCATCTGCTGGGATGCGTCTTCTGTAAATGACGTCAGAAAGAGAGCGCAGTGTGGTTTGTGTGGTTAACCCTGTCCTTTTACATTGGGAAAATGGTTAACTTAAATAAATTATTGTGCAACTACTAAACAACTTCTGTTTAACTTATGTGGTCATGTGAGGGAAGAATTGATATATTTATACTTTGTACAGTGCCAGTAATCAGGCTCAGTTGGTCCCTGGTGGGCATTTAGAGTCTAGAGCAGGAAGGCTACATTTTTAAAGGAAAGGGGGCAGGCATATTTGAAAGTAAAAGAAAGAAAGAAAGAAAGAACTTTATAATATTGAACTGCTCATTTTTTATCCTCTAGTATCTACTCTAGTCGAAATGCTTGGGGAGCTGAACAGTTTCACTTCTTCTGCAAACATTTGGCTATTAGTGACTTAGTGGAGCTTCATCTGCTTCTCACCACTGAGTGCTGATGGCACTTATTCAAAACTGATTGCCACGTCTGGAGCTGGAGATGTGCGTGAAAGATTAGAACCTGAATTTTGCAGGCTGTGTGTATCGCTCCATTGTAAGATTCATAACTCAGGAGCAGTTTGACCTACAGACAGTGGAAACAAAATCTCAGTAATCTATATAAAATAATGAGCAAAAATCCACTCCTGATCCCATTATTATTTGATACTTTTTATTCTTTATAAACACCACATACTGGTTTTTGTCTGTGTTTTTGTTTAGGACCTGACGTCATGTCTATGAGTGAATGTAACAAGTAATCATAGTGTAAACTGCTTTAGAATACACATCATCATCTTGTCACTACTATTATTTATTTCTAACGTTTATGAAAGGTACTTCAATTTTGCAGTTTTAGCCACTCGTTAAAGAGACAGGCTTCAGCATGAGTTGAGCACATGTATTAGTTTGTGTCTTTGAAATGGAGTGGGGAGGTCATGGGATTAGGTAATTGTGGACTTGTTCCAAATGTAAATCTGTTCGAATTTAACTTCTTTAGCTTGAAGTAAAATATTTCAGCTGAATATATAAGCAGAAAAGCTAAAGATACATTATATTCAGCTTATGTTAACCTCCAATTTCCATTAATAACAGCTGATAGTAAAAACCTATGTCAAATAAAAATGATATTAAGTACTTGTCTAAGAGCTGTCTAAGTAGACAGCGTTTTGGCAATAGTGAGAAGTGTTCTTTCGAATATAGGGTTCGAATATATTTGAATATATTTGATATAGGCCATCCAGTTGTCTTGTTTTGCAAATGTCATGTTTTTAGTTGTTATAATCTAATGAGGAATATTTCAATTTATTTTTGTTTTCCCCCTGAGGGATTGCCACCTTATTGTGGTCAGGGGGTTTGCGTGCCTCAGTGACCCTAAGAGCTACACCAGCAGAAGTTTAGCCTTCAGGTGGGACACCCAGGTTGTACAGGTCTTAGGGTAGAGGCCTGATAAAGTGCAAGCCAATTACAAGACAAAAACAGTTATCCAGAGCACCCCCACCCCACCACACCCCTTTCCCGCCTCTGTCGCCACTATATGCCCCCTTCACATTTCTGTCTGCCCCCTCATATATGCCTGTCTAGAACCGGCCCTGTAATGAACTCTATGTATGGATGAGAATATCTTAACTTTCGATATCTCTAAGAAAAAGCAGTGGACATTTGCGGTTAGGAAAATGGTCTAAATGTCGACTAAAGTTTAATGTAGTTTCTGTCATGATGGTAGAAAATCCCAGCCTTTCTGCAAGTTCAAAGCGCTGACAGGCTGAAGAGTTTTAACACTGAGCAGCCAAGATCTATAGGAAAGGAGAAACGTTTCTGTCAATCAGTTAAAACACAGTACATTTAAAGTAAACTAGAGGCAGAAAAAAAGAGTTCAATTAACTAAAGCCTGTACTTACTTCCTCACAATGTGATATCAACTTCTAAGCATATGAAAACAAAAAATATAGCCATCTCTGTAAAGAGAAATCCACATAGCCTTGTATTTTGCTGATTCCAAATCGATACTGATTAGTCATACATTAAAACCTTCTGACAAACTCAAGCACAGTCTTCACAACAACTCTGAAGGTGTGCTTTGGTACTCGGCATCAAGACCGCAAGTCCTGTCCACTGCAAAATGAGGCCTCTATGGAGCAGAATAGTTTGTCCAGTTCATCTCACAGATGCTTGATCGGATTGAGATCTGGGGAATTTGGAGGCCAAGTCAACACCTTGAACTGTCATGTTCCTCAAACCATTAATGAACAATTTCTACCATGTGACAGGACACACTGTGTTGCTGAAAGATGCCACTGCCATTTGGGAGTACTGTTGCCATGAAGAGGTGTACTTTGCCTGCTATTATGTTTAGGTCTGTGGTTTGCACCCAAGGTTTCCCAACAGAACATTGCCCAGAACATCACACTGCTTCATTTATTAAACACATGGATGGTCTAGGACACTCATGGTAAAATTATGCAAACTCTTACGTTTAGTAACAGTGGGTATCACTGACATTAACCAAGCGCTTTCTGTAGATACTGATCAATTTGCAAACTGTAATTTGGAGGGAGATGAACATCTAAGAGTAAACTATCATACAGATACTCTACTACCCCTCAGGAATTGAGCCGGATTTTAACACAGAGACTGCCGTTCTAAGGAACCTGGTAACAGATAGCACTCTGTGATGTTTCAGTTTAGGCCTTCTGGTAAAAATTCACATTCTCTACATGGCCAATGGACACCTGAACATTACATTCCATATGTGCTTGCTGAACTTTTCATTCCAAAATCGCTGAGAGCTTCCTTGTATTGTAAGTCGCTTTGGATAAAAGCGTCTGCCAAACAAATGTAATGTAATAATTTTCTCACTTATGGAAAGCTTTTCTCACAGTTTCGGAACACTTCTGTGGAGAATTGTATTTATGGGATACTCTTCAAATGCCATGATTGACTTGGCCATTGCAAGATTCTCAATATCTCCTGCTTATCCCACACTTTATTACAGTGTTTTACATTATTGTTGCGTTCCATTGACAATCTTACTTTGACTTTTGGATCACAGACAGACACCCTGGAGTTCGTTTGTTCCTCATTGATTGTAAGCCATCCAGCAAAGCAGCCCACACCATTCATCTGACATGCACTGATGTTAGTATGTGGTCTTTTGTGCTCTGAAACACACTACTGTGTACATTTACTAACCCCGGTCTCACTGGTCCATAAACCATTGGTCTGATGTTACTGTGGAGCATCCTCATAAGTCTTTTTGTTTTTTTGAGAGCTGTGGTTTCCTATGTAGTGACTGACCACTTTTGACAGAAAGCAATGAAGAAGTAAAGATGAAGGAAATTAATATATGGCCTGTGTTTAAAATCGCATCTTGTGTCAGACAAGTTTGAACTGAAATTGAAACAGCAACTACAAAGGCGTTGTTGATGCATTTCCTTTATTGTCTTTATTGTAAGCTTATTTACTGAAATTATATGGAGCAACATTTGTCCTGCAAGAAAACAGGTCTATTTTCTTCGATCTGCTCTGTTTCCACATTCACCTTTACCATTCATAGCAAATACAGCACGTTGCTTTTGTAAGGAGAAATCATACAAAAGAAAGCGAAAAACCGAGACCAAGTTCTAGCCCTGGGGTTGACGGTCATAAATGGCCATTTCAAATGTGAAAGTACAGAGAGCACCTCTGACTGCCAGAGACAACAGAAAGTTTCATAAAGTTGTCGGAACCTTCCTAAATCTCCCAAACGTACATTTTAATGCACAACAACTTAATGGTCAAGGGGGAGGGGGGATATAACTTAAAGTATCAACTTCAATACAGATAATTAAGTGAAATTTTGTGGCCATGTAAGTTTTCAAAAGCTCAGTAACAGAAGGACCCAGGTGTATGAAGCACATATCACATAGTACAACCTATACAGAGGGGACGAAAATATACTCGAGAATAAATCAAAAGGAAAAAAAACTGTAATCTGGTACATTTTGTGTAGTACTACACATCGATCACATGACAAGATGACACTCACAATATCAATGGCTTTTGGTTTATCTATACAATGTACAACTGTGTTGATTCCATGTTTTGAGCCCCAAGGGCTAAAGAGGCATACTTACAGTACATTATTAACAATGTCTTCCATGCAAATAAGTATTTTTAATACTTGTTATAAGCTTAATATTCATAAAACCTTGACCAGTAAAGTAAGATACAGGGGGCATTACTGACAAAATGACAAATTTCTAGCAGAATTTTTTAACAGTATTTTGTAAGAAATATTTTTTTTTTAAAAATCAACTTTACAGATACAAAGATTTTTTTTTTTCCAACAAAACCTTGCAGGGCACGCGGTGGAATGAAATTAAACAAATGATGTCCTAGTAACATACTATACTGTACAATTTTCTTTTTTCCCCCCAAAAGAAATAAAAGAGAAATTCAAAATAGGGATTTCTCCATCATGGTGCAGGGGCAAAAGTCCTGTCTAAAAAATAAAACAAACATCTTCCCTGTGTCTCTTAATATTGCACTGGACTCTTAAAGGGGCAGTGCATGAGAAATTCCTCTGATCAGTCAACTACATTGTGAAGAGAGGAAAATCCAACAAACAGCTCCTTCAAAATTCTAAATACTTACCAATCAAAGTGATCGTTTTACTTAAATAGTATTTAAAGTCAGAGGTGGACTGTCATCAACTTCATTCTTACCATTTTAATGTGATGGGAAATAGGGCCTATTCATTTTAGAGATCACTGCAAAATAAATAACACACGACCACGTGATCGTAAGTTCGTATGTGTGAAGAGAGAATGATCAGTCACTGACTGGAAGTTCCGAGGTTTTACAGATCTGGCTTATTCAAGCCGAGGAAAAAAAACATCTGCAGAAAGAAAAAGAGCCCTAAAAACGATGCTTCCACGAGAACCTTCACGGACCAGAACGTTTACAAAAAGCCATTCAGGTTTTAAGAAATGGTGATTAGGTATTGCAGAGTCAGCTAAAATTAGCCATGAAAACAAATCTCTCCATGTAAAGTGATATAATAAGGCTTGTTCATTTAAATCCCATCTCCTTAAAAACACTGATATTTCTCAGGAAAAAGAAAAGCACAATTATGTCCATTTAAATTCATTCAATTCAGATTTACAAAAGTCTTAATGCACGCAGCCCAGGAGATTGCCTCCCTTACTCTCTGCACATAACCCCCACCCCTAACACACACATACACACAGACACACACACTTCCGAAATGCCAATGCTGAAATTAAAAACACATCAGAACGGAAAAGCTCACAAATGTACAAAACACATCCACCTCCCCTCCACTCCCCCAACACACACACACACACACACACACCTGAAGTGGTGTGGAGGAAACAGTCACTGAAGACCAAAGGGGAAAGGGGTATTGAGGAGAGTTTGCATACTTGCAGAGAGTGACTGGAGTCTCAGCACTTCAGTCACTGATTGTGTTACACAGAAAGAAGAGCTGGTAAGCAGACTGACATGCACTGCAGGCAACAGGGGAGAGGTCAGGAGTGTGTGTGTGTGCGTGTGTGTGTGTGTGGGGTGTGTGTGTGTGTGTGTGTGTGAAAAAGAGAGACAGAGGGAGACCACATGTGAGTGAACTGATTATGGTAACTGTGTGTATGTGTGCAAGGGAGGGTTGTTTGGGTTTAGGTGTGACGGTAAAAGTTTATTTCTGTCCAGTAATGGACTGGGATATAGACCGAGGGGGGATCATGTCCAGCAGGTACTCGCGCTGTCTGTCCGCTAAACTCGACGACTTGTGACCTCCAACAGTGCCTGGACTCAGGTAAGCAATGTTAACTCCTACAGAGAGAGAGAGAGAGAGAGGGAAAGAAAGAGAAAGAAATAAAGAGAGGGGGAGAAACAGAGAACAGACAGAGAGAGAAAGAGAAAGAGAGGGAGAAGAAAAAGACAAAAAGAAATAAAAAGAGAGATGGAAAGACAGAGAGAAAGAAAGAGAGAGAGGGAGATGGAAAGACAGAGAGAGAGAGAGAGAGAGAGAGACAGATGGAAAGACACAGATAGAGAGAGAGAGGTTTGTCACAGGATTTCACAGGCTGTAGTTCTGTGCTGAAAGGAGTGTTAAAAAGCATTGTATCCCAATCAACACTAATACATTTTCCCCTTTGATGCCGTCGTCTGTGAGACCTCAGGCCCCAAGAGATGGGATTTGTCAGCATAATGTGAAAGTATATGGTTGTTTAAACCCTAATCTGTAGAGGCTTTGGTGACTGATGCATTATGTGTGGTCTCTCAATTTTTTAATATCAGTACAATTTTTGTACATCCTGAGTATAGGACAGGAGTTAGCTAAAACCTTTGTGTTTTAGTTTGTATTTCTGCCTACAGGTAAACAAATGTTTACGTTTGAGATTCATCTGCCTAGCCTATACAACCCAGATTAACTATTTCCAGATCTAGTAGCAGCAGTACAGTAGCAGTATCAGGTTTCCTTACAGAACCTAAGGCTAACTTGCTGGTGGTGTAAGACCACAAATCCCACCTCAACCAACCCCTTACCAGGGATGCTGTATAGCTGATGACGGCTGTCGTGCTGTGTCCGGCTGGAGGAGCTGGAGCAGTGTTTGCTGGTAATGCCCATAATAGCAGTGGGCAGTGCGAGCTGGGAGGCCTGGGCAAAGTTGGATAGCACACCCCGCGCGGAGCTTGCAGAGGACGCACTGCGCTGCACAGATGCTTGAGACTGAGCAGTCTGCGACTGGGACGCCTGAATAGCAACACACAGGAACACACATGAACAGGTGTTTCTATTTATCTAACATCCTCTCATTTTAAAATATTTCATCCATACACATCTAAAAAGATACCTCAGATTCAAAAAATGCAAAGATCAGGTCCGCTTGATTTTTATAATGTTGAATTTTTACAAGCACAAAAAAGACAAGATGCAGTAGTGGTGCCACGACTGCCACTTTGGGTGGGCGCTTCACAGCTGGGCTGAAGCATGAACTAGTAGTACCATAACCAGAACTAAGAGGTATCAACCTTGGAACCAAAAAACCTGAAAGTGAAATAAATACAACTTTGCACAAGAACAATTAATATTTTTATGTGATTTTTGACTTTTATGCTTTCAGATTTAATGTACAACATTCAAAGCTGGCTAGCTGTTTGTAACTTGGTTCGTGTTTTGTAGTCTACTTGTTATTTTGTGCTTTTGAATTAGCTATGTTCATGCTTTCGGGCTGTACGTGCTGGTGATAATCTCAGAGGAGGCTCTGATAATTGGTTAAACTGGAAATTTGATTGATTAGTATTAAAACAGAATTTCAAATAAGTCACATATTTTGGTTTTGAACAGTAATCACACTTTATATTTTTCAGAAATGATTTTGCATGTACTTCCGCCATAGTAAGAGATATTGCATCTTTTTAAACTGCTGCTAATGCAACATTATTGGACAGCTCAACAAGCTAGAAGGAGAACACAGTCAAATTTGGAGACAGGAGACTGATCCGATGATGATGATATGGCCAATGCTCCTGATATACAGTCTTTTACATGTGATCACTGATGTGGGACTTCTCAAAAGCAGATTGTATGTATGTGCTTAAGTGTGTTTTTATATACCTGTCTGATGGTGTGGTGTCTGATCATGGATTCAGCTTTGCTCACGCTGGCAGCAGACACTGTGGGACTGGTGGACAGGGCAGCTTGCTGCTGCAACCGCTGCTCAATCTCCTACAACATGAAGAAACAAAAGTTGGATATGTAGCATGTAAGAATCCCTATAGCAGGCCTTTGTACAGCACAGTGATGAGCTGAAGCTGATTAGAAACCCGGGCTGCTTCATCTTTACCTGCTCTTGCTGCAGGGCCTTCACAAAGGCATTCTTCAGCCTGTTGGTGTGTTCAGCTTTTAGAGCCTTCTTCTGATTGGACGTCATGCATGTCTCGCAGAGGATGCGCCCACCCTTCTCCTGCTTCCAGTGAGGGGTGAAGTCAGTCTTACACTGAGCACAAGCAAAGGGCTCCAAATGACCCAACGCTCCACGCAGCTTTCCTACACATACACACACGAGAGTCACTTAATACAATACTTTACTACATATTACATGCAGTTAATATTTAGATGCATGACAACTGACCACACAGCAGGTCAGTGCACACATTCTAACCATCCAAATACACAAAATGGGTCTACCAATATTATGTTTTGAATATTCTGTCATTTATTATTTAAATATTCTGCAAGAAAAGCTAAATACATTTGCTTTATACTTTTTTATTTTTCTAACAATAAGAACAATTACAGAAACAGATCAACAACGATAACAACACATTATTAATATCATTATTAATTAACACAGTTAATTTACTTTTTGTATTATCCTACTTTTGGGAATATATTGCATGAGGGGCAATAAATGTAGAATTTTTATCATGGAGATTAATAGAGGTAGTACTGGGGAAGATCCTATTACATATACTCATCCACTCCTGATCACTAAAGGACAAATCAAGGACAATACCAGTTTTAGTATATCATCTCATAACAAGGTGAGTCCATCTCAGAGAAAACAGTAAACAGGTTTAAGATTTTAACCCTTGAATTGCCAGGTAGAACAAGGGTCTAGCTTTAAAAAGGATCTCTATAGCGTGTGTCAAAGGATTCTGTGATTGTGCCGAATGCCCCCTGACATCCAGGTTCTAAGTTCAATATTCCTGTGAGGGCATGTCAGGATTTAGAGCAGGACCATTAGAGCAGTTAGTTTTTCACACTTATTCTTGTGCAGCTACATACCAGCACTGGATTACAGACAACAAAGTTATCTGGTAACTGCGGAATATCGTCAAAATTATGAATAAAGGGTAGAGATGAAAAGTCTAGGATGAAAAGTAAAAGACCATGTAAACCTATAAGACATATTAGGCAGAGATGCACCTGCCAGTGATTTTGATTTCAAAAGTATGGAAAGATATAAATGAGATGTTTGGTACTCCTAAGTGCATTTAGATAATACTTTATTTTGTTTCTTCAAGAAATGTGGGGAGAGGTAACATGGCAACCAAGAGACTAAACAAGCAGAATATATTCCCACCAAAAAACTATGAGTAATGAAGGCCATTCAACTACATTGTTTATTCGCAGATATCTTCAAGCAGTTTTGGATAAATTCAATACGCTATTTAGTACATAATTACTTTGAACATTACTCTGTAAAGCCACAGATTTATTACAATTTTAAAACCTTACCAAACTAGGAACTTAAATTTGTGTCAGCAAGGGTAGAAGCCGCTTAGTCTTTTAAATATATGAGGATACCAATTGCATATAAAGAAAGGAGATGATCAGTTTCACCCACCTTAACCCCTGAAATGGTTGTGCTGGACCAAATGTATTAGGCTAACAGTTCTATAATCAAAATAAAACACAGGGAGAGAGAATAGAGTTTTGTCTACCACCTCTTATAATTGGGAACCTCTCTGCCCTGAAACCAATTATATCTATAGCAGCTATAGGGAGCATTTACAGAAATTTTACCAAGTTAATGAAGTTAGGGCAAGTAGGTCAATTTTTTACGCAACAGCAAACAAAAATCTCCATTCCACCCTCTTAAATGCCTACGCTGCATCGAGAGAAGTAATTAACCCAGGGGTGCTGGTTGCTGTCATCACTGACACTTGATTTCTTAGTAGACAACGCACAAAACCTCTGGTCAACCTTTATAAACAAATTTTTATAGGCAATGCTTTGTTATCTTCATTTGGAGCAGTAAATATTTAAAATCCTAATGCATTGACCAAATAATGCCTCCAATGATCATTATGGATCTGCCTTCAGTATATTGCTCCTCATATTCCTGAATAAACACTTTATTTTTGTAAGAATGAGTTCAAGGAATTGCTTGAACCAAACCATTAGTAAATCTGACACATCCAGTCTCTTCAAAATTTTAAATATTCTTGGCTGGGTAAATGTCTTTCTTGTAACAGAGCTATGGCAACATTTTGTTTTCTAAGAAATGTACAAAACAAATGTCCTTTACATTCCATGTTACAAGTTCAACGAGGCTGCCCACAAAGTCTGAAAATATAAAAATGGAAAAGTCTATACTTGTGGCTTAACAGTTTTGCCTCTCTTGAGAACACAAACCCACAATGAAAAAACAAAAAGACTGAATCTACTGAAGAACCCCAATCCCTACCCCCTCGACCCTATTCTCCAAAAGACAGACATAATAAAAACAGATACAATCAGACAGAGAACAAAAAAGATAAACTAATAATATTAATAATTATTAATAAAACGTAAAATCCTTAGAAGAGAAAAAGCTCTAAAGATCCATAAAGTATCCTAAAGTAAAAAAACTTAAATTAGGGCTACAACCCAGTCCAGCTTACAACTTGTGAGCCGTTTAACATAGTGGACCAGCGGAATTGAGAATGCTATATATATGCTATGTTCAGATCAAAAGTTCAGGTACTGTGCTGCACTTTGATCAAGAGAAGCAATACATTTTCTTGCCGATTTTATTGTGTAGAGTAGCCACACATCCCCATCTGTGTAGCAGGACATGTCTTGATGAGCTTTTACTGCCACATCAAATTTGCCTCCAGAGTACTTCAGCTGGCAGGTCGGAGTAGAAGCACGGGTCTGAAGTTTCTTCAGAGTCGCCCCTAAAATGGCTCATTTTGTGGCATACCGAGGGAAGTGTACTTGCTTCTTGTTGGCTTTCTGAAAGGCTACGGGACCTGTGAGCCTTGTCCATTTTTATAGGCAGAGAATTCAGAGGCAGTTCTACCCAAGAGGCTCTCAATGACAGCAGAAACTCTCGTCAGTGTATTATTGCCCTCCACATTCTCTGGTAAACCAGAAACCCCTGGTTCTCCAAGTCCTCTACTTTCGATTGTCAGTACTCTGCTACTTTTTCAGGTTGGAAAGCTTTGTTTGGTTGAATTGCTGAAATCCTTTTTTCAACTTCATACAGTCATTTTCCCATGTCTGAGACTTCCACTGAAGACACTGAAGTGGCAATTTCCTGGACGCTGCCACTGAGGCAAGAGCCAGTTGACCTAATTTCATCATAAGTCACCGTATCAGGTTGGGGGTTAACATTAGCTTCTTTCACCACACCAGGCTTGGGAACATCTTTTCTTTTTGTTGCATCTCTGAGGCCGAGTAGACAAAAAGTGGGAAAATGTTCGGTGCCTTTCGTGTCTGATATGTTTAGATATAAAGTTTCAAAAGATGAAAGGAGGAAAAATGGGTTCTAAAAGGAGAATTTGGGGACAAGGCAAAAGCTTAGGCAGCCTAAACAGTCTGCAACTCCTGGAAGTCCTATCGAATATTGTTAAATATATTTGTTGGAGACCTATTGGGTAGGAATGAAAGTTGTGAGTGATCAGAAGTCAAGATTTCTCAGAATAGGTATAAAATCAGGCTATTTTATTTCACACCCAAATGAACAGCGTTGTTTGTGACAGCTCCTTCGTGAACAGAAATAAGGCAGAAATGTAAACAGCTAGTTTAGGATGTCCATTTTTTTCAGTGTTGAAAAAGTAGGATCACGTTTTCCCTGGCAGATCCTACTGGGCACCTCTTTCTGAGACACCTCATGCATATATAGCACAAAAATTATACAAGCCTTATAATCCTCACCCTGGCTGTCGAGGACACACTGCACAACCTCCTCCAGGCCCAGCAGGTAGATGAACTCAGAGTTGGCGGCTGAGGGCAGGAAGTGGAGGAGTGGCGCCGGCGGTTTGGGTGGAGGGATCTCCAGCAGTGTCTTCTCCAGCTGTTTGCGTAGGGCCAGTTTGGCTGCAGCCTGACTGCTGGCCACGTCCTGCAAAGAGGTGGAGCTAGCACTGGCCAGTGAGGATGATCCCACTGCACCTGCCATCCCAGCCACACCCACCGCCGGCATGTGCGGCAGGTTCATATAGATGGAGGAGGAGCTGGAGCGCTGGGGCACAGACACCTGCTGACTAGACGCCTGTAAAGCACACGTGTATACACTTGCATTAAATCAGTGGTTCCCAAACTGGGGGGTGCAGAGGTATAGCAGAGGGGCGCACCAATGGGATAGCCTACGCTCCACTCCAGCACTGCTAGCAAAAACATGGACAAGTTTGTGCACCCAGCCAAGCCTCCAGCAGAGGCT
>JBBPCY010000002.1:21314009-21327299 GCA_037974405.1 Brachyalestes nurse | reverse complement strand
ACAGAGGGAAAGGTAAACACAGACAACAACAAGGCGATATATATATATATATATATATATATATATATATATACACTGCAATAATATACTCTAGACATTAAGCAATAATGTATATTTTGTATTTATTTTCATTCCCTGTCAAATTAGGCAGATGAGAGGCCACTCACCACTGATAGTAATGTCAGATCTGTAAGTCTCCATGCTGCTGGATGAGGTGATTGCCCAAACAGCTCTAACTTTTTCTGGAGCAGAGTAAAATTTGAGTGAAATTTTCCATCTCAAACACTGATTTGCAGCTCAGAGGACGAGATGGAAATCTCATTAGACCATGGTCCAACTGTCTTCGCATTTGATACTTGCTTTAAAGGCATTTTCTACTACATATCTACTCTTTTTTTTTTGTTTTCGGTATGAAATACTGACCTGTACTGAGTTCTGTTTACTATATTTGGCTTGGTAAGCTAAGATGTGGACTTTCAACACTTGTTGAGATAACAGCAAGTGACAGAGATCTGTTCCATATTCCAATAAAACGAAAGTTCTAAAGTTCTAAAGCATGTGGAACTGGTTAGATTCAGGACCGGTGTCTCCACGTGCTCTCCGGTTATGTATATAGCCTCGCATGCATGTGTCCACAACACCCTGTTAATCAATTTGACTAAATTCTCTGTATTCTGTACACTGAGGGCCTTACCTGTCCTTTCAAGCATATCCTATGGGGCTCTGTTTCTGGAAAAATCATGTAACATACTTTGATCCATAGGTCTAAAAGGACATGGGGGTTATTTTAAAAAAACATCTACAAAACTGTATGCTTACTTCATAAATACCTCTTTGCAGCATCTGAGGGCCTGGGATGCAGCTGATGTCCATGATCTGTAAGGCCTAGTACAGTATATTTCCATCAATAAAGCAGACATACCAGACAAATCCTCTTAAGATTGCCTGATCCTCTCAGGGCGCTGCTCTCTAATCATGAAACTCCGCACAGTGTGATACAAAGAACAGACCAGCCTGCCATTTCCTACAACAAGCCCATCATTAGTGTGATCAGTGGTCCTGCAAGGACACTATCAGAAGGCTCACGTAGGAAACAAGTCCTGAGATATAATAGCACTTCAGCAAGAGCTAAAGGTTCCGGCCAAAAGAGGCAGCTGTTGTCTGAGAAAATGCATAACACATTTTCCATGTGAGTCGGTCATGGTGCCCTTAATGCTGGAGGCCAAGCAAAGTCAAGTTTAAAACACAGTGAAATCATCAGCTCAGAATTTCCCTTCTTTACTTTTGCCTGCTTTTCCTTGAATTATGCTTTGTCATAATCTAAGTTGTTTTTTGTTTTGTGGTGCATTGGAATGAGGATTTGTATTACAAGTGACTGGCTTTAGGGCCTTTTAACTGCTTTTAGTTTATTGCTTACAGTATGTATAATGAATTGGAGCTCTGTGATGTCATCGCTCCTGAAATAGGTTATGAGTTACAAAGGGGTACAGTAGATGATTTATGAGCCTTGCATACAATCGCTCTAATGTACCATGAGCACTCTTTATTAAATAAATGCATTCTAGCCTCGCTGGAATTGATTTAGCACCGCAGCGTTTGCCATGGCTGCATATTTCACTGGCTCTGCTCCTGCAAGGCTAGCGCAGGAATGAAGCGCCTGTCACCCCTCATCTGCTTTCCAGGAAAGCTTTCTGTCCATAGATTATTAGTTGACCCATTATTCATCTATTTATTCATTAACCCAGGCCAAGGTAATGGAGCATTGCACAGTCATTATGTGCAGAAAATCAGAAGGCAGTAGAAGAATGGCTATAATGAATGATAAATAGCAAACAGCAGAGAACTTAGGAAAGAAACGAATAACACAATACTTTATACATGGAGGAAAAAGTGTGCCGAAACTGGAAAAGGTCAGAGAGATGGGCTATGTGCATGCATAGTGTTTCTCTAAGACTTAAATGTCACCAGTGAAATGAACTCATCTCTGGATTTTCAATGCAGTCTTACTCTTTCTCAGAAGGTTGTGTTGCTTTCAGAAAGCACCAGTGCTTGAAGTAATTCAGCAAAATCAACCTTACTGTCAATAAATCAAGAGTTTTCATGGAAACCCTGCATGTAAAATGTCAGACGTTTCTTAGCTGCTCTGGAATTTCCATTATTGAACCGACAGGACCCTTTTCAATATGTATGTGCATGATTCTGTGAACCCTGACAGGACCTGGCTTTCAGACGAACCATGACTATAAAAGCTAGGCCACCTTTACTATTATGCTATTTTCTCCTAGTGCCTATGCAGAGTTTCTAATAGTTTGTTACCACAAAGGTAATGCTAGTGCACATGGACATTTTATGGAGTTCTGGATTAAACTAATGTAATGAATACCAGCAATTTGTAAAATACATTCATTTAACATATGGCATAGATCTAAGAAATGCCAGTGCATCCATCCATCCATCCATCCATTATCTACCCCTTAGTCCTGCACTCGGGGTCGGGGGTGGGGGGGTGGAGGGGTGCTGGAGCCTATCCCCAGTGCATCCATTCACTTCCTAATTGTGCTGGTAGTTAATAAGACATGTAAAGACACTAGTTCAGCACCTAAAAGTCGAACTAATGGGAGAGCTATCTCAGTTGTATTTAGGTGTAGCAAGGAAATAGGAGTATAATTACAGTACTTGCAGAGTATAAAAACAAGCATGATGATTCTATTAAATATGCTAAAAAGACAGACCTGTATTTTTGGTGCCCAGAGCACATTAGGCCTTAATGGTCCCCGATGGCTAGTTATACACTGAATGGAGAATTCCCATTATCAGTGTACGTGGGGACTTTCAACATATATTCTAAAATAATACATATCCCCGCATAAAAAAGGATTCAGTATTTTTTTGTGCTTTGCATGCTAAATTACTACCGAGAGGTTTGGAATGAAATGAAAATTGCCTGTAATTGCTATAAAGACGGTGTTTTACATGACCCAGCAGTTAACAGAGATTTCAGTTCATGTTACTGTGTGATGGAGTTTCAGTACATAATTACATAGCAACAAGCTGAATACTGGATTCTGTAATGTCACGGGAAAGTTTTAATGCCTGTCTTTCCTGTGCTTGAAAAAAGGAAATAAATAACGAGGAGGGAAAAAAACAAAAAGAAGAAAAAAGAAGCAGCTAATTTGAGATCATTTTATATTAACTTAAAATGTGGGTCACTGGGCTAATTATTTCAATTATTTTACAGCTAAATTGAGCACCCATTCCATGCTCTTTCCCCGTGTGTGGAATCTTAGCAATCCCCAGTTTCTCTGGCCGCTACTCTGCTGGAGCTCTCCGCTCCCCTCTCCTCTTACTGGAATACTATGCTATGACCTTACAGGAGTGTTAAACTATGTTCCATCAAGATCAACAGCCATGAGAGGACCGAGTGAAGCAAAAAGCAAAAATAAGCAGCACTTCAGCACATTTGCCTTCATTCTAACAAACAGAGCTAAAGATAGATTTTGCCATAACCAAAATATGGCAGCTGCAGCGTTTGTCACCGAGTATGTGGTTTCCCTAATCAGTGGTGTGTAGCTCCTGTGGAGGATGGCCAGGTCTAAACTCACTGGAAAAGTACTCTCTCGTCCTGGCCTGAGACAGGAAAGGAGACAGTACATTCTGCTGACACAATGACCCCTGAGGCTGCTTTCATTATTTCAGAAGAGCATCTGATGTTCTGAGGATATTTTGGGGTACTTTGGGATTATGTTTGAGAAATATGTGGGTGTCTTATCAATAACTACCTAGAACACAGTGGGAAGTTGTCCTAAAGGACATAGAAAGCTGAAGAAAATTGATTCATGTAGATTGACAGGAACAATAGCCTCTGCCATTTAATTTTAGGAGCACCTTATAAGGAAACCCAGTGAATCTGGGCATTCTTCAGTATTCGCTCCACTAAATCTGGTGCACTGAATCTGGCTGGAATTAGAAATGCTGAGAGCAGAAGCAGAACCTGCCTCCAGTGAAAATGTGAAAATGATGCCCCCAACTAAAGGCCTCATCTTTTCATCCCCGCTGCCTCATACGCTTTCTCCACATTGGAATGCAGCCTATACTTTTTGGTTATTGTCAAAACCTATTTACAGCACACACATCTAGACATGCTGGTATAATGCGTGGGTTTCTTCACTCCCCAATATTTATATATTGCAGATTTCAGTCTTTGCTGTTGTTGTTGACCGCCTGGCTGGCGGTGCCCTACGCTGCTGTGTTATTATTCCTCAGCAAATCAAGCATGCGGCAGCCACGCTGACGTGTCCGTGTGTAATCCGTGTGATGGAATGAGTGTGCGCTCACCGCAACTCCCTATCCTTATGCCTGCCTTCGGCTCCTGCACCATCAGCCACCAGCGCCAACGGGGTTGACACGGGCTAGCACTCAAACGCTTCTGCTCCCATAAATTAGACCTTAAGTCATGCATGGAGTAGAAGTCTGCTTTTAAAAGACTGGTTCTGGAGAATTTAACAAGGTGTGGCATACATGAAAGCCTTTTTCTGTCACTCTTCTAAAAGTGGGGTTGGAGAAAAACAGCAGCGCTCCAGACAATGCGAAATCAAACGAGCATTATATTGCACTTTGCATATTTTGCCCATAAATAATGGAGCGATTCATTAACCACACTGAGCCTCCGTAGTATGAAACACCGTGACCCGAGTTATGCAACAGTCTGACTTGCCAATCCAGACCGAGAGCAGTGACGGGCAAACCGAAACCCTCCAGAACAGACTGGCTGAAGTGTATGGGGATGAATATTGTGGCAGCATGTGGGCCAGTCTTGTTCTGGAACTTATCAGGATCATGAAATCAGTCCCTGCTTTCCCATGGCAAAATCCAGCTGTTGAGTTTCACTTGTCAGTGTGTTTGTGGTCTCCAGGCAACAAAGGCTGCCACCGTTTTCATCTGTGTGCTATTCAGCCGGCTCAGCAAGCATGTCTGTGGGTGATTCTGCAGGCATAATAACACAATCACATTTGCAGCACACACCACTCAATCTAAGCATTCACGCTCCTGTGTCCACAAGATTCAGAAGATAACAACCTTTACAAACTCAATCACACACATATCAACAGCGGATACAAACAAGTCAGGGCTGTGCCATCACTCGGCAACCTCTCTGTATGCGTCCGCATGTTTTGCCCAGCAGTTATTGTATCTCTCAGTGTCAACATGTGCTCTATTGAATGCCGCCCCTGACTGTATCGGTCTCTCCAGGTGATGATATCTGTTGTATTTGCTTTCCTGCCAGTGAAAAGGCCAACGTAAGCCGCAATTCTGGTGGAATGCGTTCCGTGGAGCTCGAATATTTAACCTATGAGGATATTGTGTTTAATTCGAAAATGAAGGCGGCTCGAGGCTGACTGGGTGTCTCTTTCAGTTGGGAGAGTTTGAAGAATTTCCACCCTGTTCCCCTTGTCTAGACTGGGATCATAACTCAGACGCACACACCTGAAAAAAGAAAGATGTCTGAACAGAATGACACTTATTCTCGGCATGGTGGGGGGGAGGGGTGGGGTCGCTGTTTGGCATGCGGGTCTTGCTCCAGAAGCAGCTTAACGAACAATAGAAGTTTGGAAATCTGATAGCACTTGCTGGTCCTGTTTATGTCTGGTTAGATTTCAACCCGTGTAACAGCCTCTCATAAACGTGAACTTCACCTTGCTTCTATTTTTAGCTTTGAGCGCTGCCAGTGTGTAAAAATACATTGGCCAGGTCAGCCTTTGGTTAAAAAAAAATTAGAAAAGAAAAGAAAGAAGTAGGTACATCTTAAAAACAATTCGGCTTTGCAATGGGCTGCGTGAGTGATGTCTCATGCTTTCTTATGATGGCTGTAAAATGAATGTACATTATGTTCCTCTCATGAGCTGCTGGAACATTAAGCCATTTACTGTCAGTGTTTGTGAAAAATAAACCAGCGCTGTTTCAAATGCCAGCAAACTGCCTCAGCATGAAAAGTCTAATGGCCTTTCCTCGTCAGCTGGCCGACTCCAGGCCTTATTATTGCTCTCTGATCTCTGCTTATGGCCCTGGCCATGCCAGGCAACCACAGAGATCAAGCCCAGAGAAAACAGACTGCAACGGATAGCTAGTAGAAGTGTGTATGGGTGGCTTCAAACGCTGTCGCTGTCACTCATGTGATTCCAGCAGGCATCATCACATCCACACGTCTCTCTATAAACCCCGCCGGCAAAGCTGGAGAAGAGCTTGCTTGCTTTCAGCACCACATTATTAGCAGATATACTGTAGGTCAAGAGTCAAAATCCCTTCGACTGAAGAGAGTACCTCGAGCAAACGAGACACAAGACTGAAAGAGAGATAAAAAAGCAGAAACAGACGTGCGTAAAGCAGTGACAGAAGAGAAGACTTGCTGGCTGTCAGAGACATCATTCTGAGTGGCTGAGGGCTAATGCCCCAGTGCTAATTTAGGTGCTGTATCTTTAGGCCCTGCTGGCGAGCTGCTGGGAGGAGGGTATGGTGTTATGGCCTCCAGATGGGAGCTAATGGGCCGCACCTGGGCTTGTAACTCTGCGTCTGTGGGCTCGAAGCCTGACTCAGCCAAACACACACACCACGAGCTCTTCCCAATGCGGTCTGCACCTTGGGCTGGTCAGCGCCATTCCCAGGCTTCAGCGCCACTGCGGCTCGGCCAGCTCGGCGGCAGATGGCTGCTTTAATCTTTAGGCCATTTATGGTTCCTGCTTTCAGAGCCAGACACAAGGAAACACTCTTTAGGCGACCTGGTTTAGAACACAAATTCTGCAGATTAAAGCTTCATTAAGTGTGGACTTC
Organism: Brachyalestes nurse; assembly: GCA_037974405.1. Lineage (NCBI taxonomy): Eukaryota > Metazoa > Chordata > Actinopteri > Characiformes > Alestidae > Brachyalestes > Brachyalestes nurse. Next base: position 21,320,474 of record JBBPCY010000002.1, on the reverse strand, counting down.
ATTACGTTGCCGAGTGCTGAGTAATTTGTATCTATTTACGAAGTCCGTCATAAAACACACACGTTTATGTTGGATGTTAATTGTGTGTGTGTGTGTGTGTGTGTGAGTGTGTGTGTAAGTGAAGGAGATAATGAGTTTGTTTGTGTGTTCCTGTGTTTCAACGGATTGTTAACTCTGTAATAAATATAGAATGACACGCTAAGTGATAACTTGATTAACAATTTAAAATGGTTAACCCGAACCTCTCTAATTGTCGGAGTGACTATTCTTAGCTAGTTTTCTATTTATGGAGTAACTTTAGCGATCGGATTATCCTGCACTCCTGGTCTTGATGTTCTTGGAATCATGGGCCTGCTGTTACAGTGCTCCTCTTCAACAAAAAAGCTTACATTTGCTGAAATTATATTAGGGCGTTATTAGTTATGTAAAGGGACCATGTGAACAATCTTCTTATGAGCTCAAACAGATGTACTTTGGACGGCCAAGGAGTACCTCTGCAGTTAAACCCTTCGGTAAAAGTTTGTCCTGTTATCTGTTCATACTTTTTCTGGCTTTAACCCTTTAGGGCTGGCACAAACGTGTGGCTTTTTCTGCCCTGCAACAGAATCTTCTCTGTTGGTACAATTATTCATAAATCCATGAAAAGTCATTTTTCCAATTGTCCTGCATACTACTCTTTTTATGAATGGAATGTGGATAGAAATAAAAGTCACACATCAGTCATGTTTAATTGGTACTCTGAAAAAACAAAAAACACATTTTAACTGATCTCTGGATTATCTTACATGCACTCATCTGGAACTCCTCTGACAGCAGATTCAAACAATTTTAAGGAACAACCACCAAATTCTAAAAATGGAGTGCATCTGAAACTAGTGCAATGGAGCTAAGAAGACCAATAGTGCTTCATGTTAAGTAGGCTGGTAATGCATTTCTCCGAATTAATCGGTGTGCTTTCAATGAAAACTATAGAAGTTATGCATTGCCAGTACGTTGTTAGTTTTGTTATAATAATGTTACCAAAGTGAACATATATTGTATTCAGATTAAATGACTGATTTGTCAATAGAAGGAAATGGAGACGGTTGATTGTGGCGACCCCTAATCGGGAGCAGCCAAAAGCAGGCGAAGAAGAAAGGATTTGTCAAAACATCACATTTACACAAATAAATCTATACCAGATGAAATCAATCAGACAAAATATGTTTGGCATCCAAACTGTGCTTCTTTAGTTTAGGCCTGGAGCTACAAGGCCTTATTTTTGCTCAACCCTGGAAGTCAGTAGTTATCCAAATATTTGTTTGTAAATACTTCTTACTTCTTAGACCTTCTCTCAACCCCCTCAAACAATGCAGTAATTAATATACCAATTCTTCTGTCTAATAGTAGTACAAAACAAAAGCTGCTATATATCAGGAAGAATGCTGAATTCACAAATCTCAACACTGTAACACTGGTCCCTTGAATAAAGCATAGACTGACTTGCCACAGATACTGATTTTATCCAGTGAAGTGACACGCCTAGACACGCAAATTTAAATTAGACAGAAAGAGTGTCGAGAAAAACTAAACTGAAACTGTCAGACCTCCTACATTAAAACTTACTGCAACAGTGGGCAGATTTTTTTTCTTGGTCTTTGTTTTAATGAGACTATGCACTACGAAACCAAACCCTTTAATTTTACCCTTTAAAATTACCTTAATTTCCTTAAGGAGAAAGGTGCACAGATTAAGGCTGATTAAGGGTAAAAACTACAGAATTTTCCCCTTACTTTTTCAAAATGTCCCCTTAAATAACAGAAACTTAAATTTAAGATTAAGGAGTTTCACACTCATGGCTAAAATCTAATTTTAAGGTAAAAAAAATGGGGTCAGTTTTACAAATTAACGGTTTGGTGTATTTTCAGGGGTAAATTAAGGTCGGGTTAAGCACATTTTAAGTACACTGTGTTTCACACTGATGGGTGTAAGGTGACAAGTGCTATGACATTTTAGCACAACCCATTTCAGTGTTTGTAGTAAAAAGACACAGCAACTTTTTTTAACACAGGTTGATGTTATCTTGAATTTGTTTGTTTTTGGAAATGAGTATTAAAAATATTCTTTGCTATGCCACAGTTCCATCTTTACTGCTCTGACAGGAACTCCTGGTGACCAAAAACCTGGTTTCAAAATTTAAATGTAACATTTGTAGATACACTTAAAACTCAGGGCTTGGTAGCTACATTGTAAGCTGTGTTTGAAAGGCTAAGAAAATAAGGCAGAGCTAGAAACTGGTCAGTTGGTCTAAACCTTATAAAATGATCCAGAGTGTGTAATGATTTAAATTGGCTATAATACAATGACAGCACCCACAGAAAACAAATCAAATGTAATCCTACAGCAAAGCAGCTTAATAAGTTTGGCCTGAGATCAGTTTGGAAAAAGCCCAGGGTTAGCCATTCCTAGCCTAGGCATCTGCCTGGCATTTTAGACAGGTATTGTGCCACATTCCGAGTCCCCCACAGAATTCGACACCTCTTCGTATGAATGTATGCCATGCAGGCCAGTGGACTCTAGACTACGCGGATGGTGTATGTTGCTGATATTTGCACACCTATATCTTCAGTTGAAAATTCCAGATTTCAATTATTTCTAAATAAAAACAACAGAAACATAATCTGTAATGTCCATGTGCCTGAGCGCCTACAGTTGTGTTCATTTCTGTAACCCATAGTAAGTCATTCTTTGTCCTAAACTACAGCAGTAACACCTTATTGCAGACCTGGATGTGGTTTAAGCAGGTAGAGGGGAGTTTGGGAAACATATTTTACTTGAGTGGCCAGTGAGTTTTAGCAGAAGACTTGTAGCTCCACGGCTAAACTAAAGAAACAAAATTTGGAAACTAAAAACTCAGATGGTCATGTACATCTGGGATTAGTTGTGTAAATTAGATTTTTCTTTAATCAGATTCAATATTGTTAGGAAAAGATGCCCAGTATTACATTTGGGTTGCTCCTGCTGCAAGGGCATATTTCCAATGCTACAAACCTTCAGCAGCAGAATGGTACAGCATGAGACAGCCGTGTGCAGCTGAGTGGCAGGGTCTGTATCTTTGAGTGGTACTAAGAGCTCTGAGATCACATGATCACAGTTTTAAAAGTCCACAGAGCCTTAATTGGGTTTTCTGGCAGAGTTTCAGTCCATGTCCAGCTCTGTCCTTGAAGATTCACTTAAGTAGGCCAGGCAACTTCATTCAAGTAAAGTCTTCTTTCTCTCGCTTTAGAATGAGTGAAGGACAAGCATACGACTGGAGTGGATTTGCCCGGAGCCGCTCCAAAGGCTAATTGAGGAAGAACAGGTTACCATGGCGACTGCATTCTGCTCTCAATTTCATTGAGTCTTTCTCTCAGACCACATCTTCATTATGCAGAAGACAGGATACAGCTAACAGGAAAAAAAACTCTTACAGAACATGATCTAAGTTGGGCATTCACTGTAACCCAGCGTAGGCGGGAAGTTTCATCCAGAAAAAACAAGCACATAGTTTACCACAGAGCAAATCACTGACCACTATCTTTTAATTGCTCTGTGAAATGTTATTACATATTTTTTTTTTTACTTTTTTATAGGGGTGAAATAGTTTCTGCTTGGTTTCTAATGAAGAACAACTGAACTGCATCATCAGTGATCCAAAGCAGAGATTTTGAAAGATTCATGAGAGTTGTACACACATTGTTAAGCTGTTTATTTCACTGTCCAGATGCATTCATTGTGAGCTAGCATTAATTGTGTGCTCCTTACCAGAAGAAAGAGCATCAGTGAAGTGCAGTAAAAAGTGTTCAACCTCACAGTTTAACCCTTTCCAGTCACCTGGCTCAGTACAGTCTATGACTTACTACCCAGTAATTATATGGGAAAACTATCCAAACTAGCTTAGCTAGCCAGCGATTGTTAAGTTATAGGCGTGAAGAATGGAAGTCTGAACCTTCTGGCAATAAAGCGGTTAAAATGACAAAACGGCTATTTTTCTAAACAGAATTTTGCCTTCAGGTTAGATACAGAGTTCAGTATTAGTGTTTTGATTGTGTGCATGTATTCTTTTTGTTGTTTATTGTCCCTTATTCTGGATGAAATGCTCACTGTAATAGCAATGCAGTGCTTCTGGAGAACAATTTTGCACATTTTGGCATGTGTCATCAGTGTCATCAGCAGCATGAAACATTTTGGATCTATGGAGCAGCTCAGCAGCTGTCTGCAGAAGCCACCAGTATTCACACTTCACCTCAACGCTATATACCCTTGACCTCACACCGGAAAAATAATCCGATTTCTGCCGCTTATCCTGCAAAAAAATGTCTCAGTCAGAAGACTGACAGTGCTTTTCTTTCTTTTTTCCTCTCGTGGTTCATCTACACTAGAGAGGTAGCCCTGCTGCAGTTTGAGTAACTAAAGTGAGCAACAGTACACGATGGACACAAGAAGCCGGTGTCCCGAGGCCTTTTGTGCTAAGCCATGGGGAAATGCGATGCCTTCACTTGTGCCCTTGCCATCGTCAGAACTCCCTTTAATCAGTGCAAGCAGGGGGATGGTGGCCCAGCAGCCAGAGAAACCTGGCTACGCACCAAGATACCGAGTTTGATCACAGCTGATAACATCCTGCTGCTTTCAGTGTGCCCTTGAGCAAGGCATCTGACCCCGTACTGATCCACGGGGCCTGTTCGTGCAAATGGTGTCTGTAAGTCGCTTTAGTCAGAGCTAAATGCCGTAATAAAAAGCAGGGACACAACGGAATTGTGGGCAATGAGACTGAGTCTGGTGTCTGTGTTTCAGCACAAGGACATTCTGAACTAGGCAGAGGAGACTTTAGTAACACATTGCTCATTGTGTAGGGGAAAAAATCTTTTGCACAATATGAGAGCTGTACTTTATTACAATTACGGCATTTAGCAGAAGCTCTTATCCAGAGCAGCGTACATTATTTGCTTACAAGCTTTAATAGGCCAAAAGCTGAACTGCTTATCAACTTATGGGGCTGCTACTCTCCTTTAGATTGCTGGGCAAAGTTATTTCATTGCTTTAAAATGATATTCTCCTGTCCAATTTAAAATCGGATTTCAGAGAGAACTTTTGGTGAATATATGCATAATTGTGTGCTATGATATTTTCACATTACTAGCCAGGGTTTGTTTTTATTAAATCCATCAAAGATTGCTCTAAATGTCAGAGGGAGCATTACATTGAGCACTCTCTTTTTTACTTAAGGAGATCTTAGTGCTTGGATGCTTTTGGAAAGCTATCTAAATTTATAACTTTATGTATCTTTTTTATTTTTGAAGATTTCACATAATTTGTGTTATTTTGTGTGTTCTGTTTGTGTGTCTCAATGCTGATACTGATAACATGTGTTGTCAATCTGTATAAACCTTGTAACTCATACTTCTTTAAGTTTACCAGGCTAAACTTTCACTGGTATAAATAATGAGTATGGGAACAGCTATGCTGATATGATATGAAGTAGGGCTGTAACGACACACCAAACCCATGATTCGGTTCGTTTTGCGATTTTTGACTCACGATTCGGTTCGTATCACGATTCATTTGCGGTGAAGGAGAGGAGAAATTCTGAGGCGCCATTTTGTTTGGAGACACCTTATCTTTACCACAAAATTATAAACCAATAAACACTTACATACCGCTTCCTTTCTATTCATACTGAGGACAAGGCTTCGGTGAACCGCACGAGGAGTCGAGTTGGAGGAGTCGACTTGTCTCTCGGTTCACCGCTCCGTTCAAACAAAATAACGCTCCGCCAGCTGCTCTGAGCCACAAAACTCACTCAAAACACAATAAAACAATTATACAGAAACTCCAACACAGTTTTATCACAACCCAGCAGCTTGTAGACACTTTAAACTCAGTGTCATAACTTACATGTACTCACAGTGAATCAATTCAGCAAACAAAGAGTCTGTCTGTGCTTGTATGTTTGTAAACTTGTGGGAGGGCTCTTGGAAATCCTAAGACCCTCAGCTATTGTTTAAAGAAAAGAAACTGACGTGAAAATCCTCCTATTACGGCGATAAACATATGTTTCTGGGCGGGAACTGTATACGGGAAGGAGATATACGGGGAGGGGTGTGTTGCGATTCACACTCCTCACACCACGACACAGGTTTGTGGCATAGTAATAAAAAAACAATGTACTAATTTGTAAAACACAACAGATTTAGAACAGAATATTTTAATTTTGAAGAACAATGTACTAGTCCCCCATTGACTGTACAAATATAGATGTATTTTTTTAGTTGTTAATGAGTCCCTATGATTTTGAGGACAGAGATTTGCTGCTTCCTCAAAGCCTCCCGTGTAGCAGCTCATGCTGCTCTGCCCCGCCCACTGAGAAACCTGCATACTAACAGTGATTGGATGTTTAGCTGGGGGGCGGGTGAGTGGGGGATCTCTGCAGGAACAGAGCAGGGAGGG
>JBBPCY010000002.1:21298722-21313909 GCA_037974405.1 Brachyalestes nurse | reverse complement strand
CCTCTTGCTAATTCCTTATCAAGTTCCTTATGAGGCAGTTTTGTCCACTTATCTGGGACGTCACAACACTTAAGTTAAGCAAGAATCACACAAGTGAGGCCTATAAGTGAAACTCAAACATGCATACCAGTCGTTCAAGCTCTAAGCACCAGGTAAGTTATTCTGGGTAACATGATGGTACGTTCCAAAACAGTTTCATGGAATTACACTGAAATGCCAAACAGATATTAACTGGGTAAGTATGAAAGAGTGCTGATCTGGAGTTTTGTTGGGTGAAGTAATAGTAAGTAACCAGACAGTGCAACCTAATTAGCTAAAAATGCACATCAGGTTCTTGCTTTTAAGGCCATAATTGGAGAAACATTACAAGGCAGTAAGTACAAGCATACTAAATTTCACTGTTACGTAATCCATTAAAATAAATGGGAAACATCTCTAATGTAATGTACTGTAATGAAATGTAATTAGATGGCCTGTCTCATAGAAACACTCATTTTGTTCGTTTTTTTTGGATGTTTCATCGCTCCCTACTCCATACAGTTCATGTGTGTAAACTAAGGTCACACAGGTATACATGAGGCGATTCTGTGCTACATCCACCACCCCCATGGCTGTGTCCCAATAGTTGAATGAGGTTTCCTTTTTGATTTGTGTGCTCTGATTTCTGATCTGTATCCCACGGTCTCCTAAATATACCAGCAGAGCAAACCAATATGTAGAACCACTGGACTACAAGATCAGAAGTGGACTTACTATTACTATTATTATTTTTACTATTACTATTTGGATGCAGTCATAGACCCTGCCGGTTTTGGATGAGGCCCTTGTTAGCCCCCTGGAACTGGTAATAACTTTTTTTCCCCATTTTCTATTAAAACCATTACATATTCACATGTTGCACCCAGTTCAGCCCTGCCATTTCAAAGCATGGACTGTTTTTGAAATGAGACACAGCCAATCACAAATCAGATCATTTACATAGTTCAGCATTAAAAGAAAAGTAACAAAAGTTGTAAAATGTTAATGAAAACATTAAGTAGAATTCTTTTTGGAACTCCCATAAACACAACATGTGCCCTCAGGTAAAATATAAAAAAATGTGTCATATGGGCATATTACACAGGTCAAGAGGGCAAAATCATTAGAGATAAGTTTTTGTGGGGTTTGTAGTGTTTTTCATGCTGATTTCAAATCTGTATTTAGTTTTTCCCGCACATACAGTTTTTGTGATGGAGCTAGTTATATATCGCATGGTAGTTGGTATAATTAGCATATAATAATCATATGCTTTTTGAAGAAACAGTGGCAGCTGACTGACACTGATCATTATATCTATGCCACAGTGTGCATCTATCTGACTTCACACTAAAAATATTGAAACAGTTACTTGATTGGTGCCTGCGGTTTAATAAAAACAAGTCTATTGCGAATCTAATATTACTCATAATTCAAAAAGTTGATGTGACTGAGAAAAGCTGAAAGCAGATCTGAAATCAGCATGAACAACTGGTTTAGAAAAGTGTGTTGTGGTTTCTGATGATTACAAAACAAAAATTGTTGTCCTGTGTTATTTATTGTTTTTACAGCCCATTTTCAGTTTCTAAAAATATATGATTATTTATTATCATTTTACACAAACTAATTACACAGCTTATAGTAACACATGCTTGTTGAGTTATTTCCTCATCAGGTCAATACCTAATAAGGGACAGCATTATCGGTCACTCTTGGGTTGAGGTCCCTCTCCCTGACTTTGTACATTAATGCCAAATATTTGTTTAGAGCCTAAACTCCTTGGTTTAAAACAAAAACCTGCTGCTGTCTTTGAGGTGGTCAGGTTTGAGGGGGAAAGGTTTGGTGTGGAGGGAAACAGCATGTCACCAGGATGAAAACTGTCCTGTGAGTGACACGCTTACAAACAAAGACGGCATGGTCCAAGTCCCTGGCGGGGTTCCAGCTATCGAACAACTGGCGACATATCAAACTGTGTCACCCTAAAGTGGGGAAAAAAGATCACCGCACATAGCGAGTGTGACCAACGGCTTACCGCGAGCGATCAAAACAGATGATATGTTTGCAAGAGCTGACAGTAACAAGTGCTCCCAGACAGCTAGTCTAAATGGAGACCACACACAGGGATGACACACTACAGCTGTGGAAGAGCGGGCAAACATTAGGAGGGGGCATGTTTGATTGTGCTAGCGCCTCCTGCTACATTTGTTAACCCGCCATTTCAGCACATGAGCGCTGATCCCTAAAACATCCAAAGAAGGCACGACCTGGTACCTTCAAGTGTGCTTCAAAACCGCACAAGGTTTATTTACCATTCATCTTCTCTAACTAAGGCCATGTGAGGTATTTAGCTTTGAGGTATGCGCTCATACATCGAGGGAGCTAGGCTACACGGTGACAGCAGCTTAGCAAACCATCTGATATACTCTTAAAGCGATGGCTCAGCAAAACAGTTCACACAAATTTGCCTCAGCTATGTTAGCTTCTTGAGTTACCAAGCTGATAGTGGCCAAATAAGCCATGTTCAAATAGGCCTTATGTCAACATTTCAGCTAATGATATAATGCTATAATAACTAATGCTATTTAAGTAATGGCAGCTTATCAATTTGGTCATTGTTTTTCATTCATTGTGTGTAACTATTAAAGTACAGGCCTAAAGTGGCTAAACTCTCTAATTAGGTATCTTGCATCCGAGGTTAGTAGAAACAGAAACAGTTGAAGCTCAAATAAACAAACATTACTCACTGCTGCCCTCTGAAGGCGACATTTACAAACAGCAAATAAACAAACCACTCCTCACTGCCCTCAAAATTAACATTAACACATTAATCACATTAACAAACATCAAATACAAACAAACATTTCTCACCGTCATCCTCTAAAAGTGTACTTAGCAAATGGGAAAGTAACTGTGACCAGCCCAAATAATTGAGATCAGAGCATTACATTATAATTGTGACATTTATGTGCAAAACACTTGCAGAAATTGTCCCAAACTCAATGTGTGTCAAGTTGTTAAGTAATCTCAGATGTACTTGCTTATCATTTACATTTGGGACTGTTCACATTTGGCTGAACCCTCACTTTAAAAAATGAAATGGTAGAAGTTTAGAAGTACATCAACATGCAAAATATGGACAGATGTTCAACTATAACATTATGTCTGTACTCAGAACATCCCATAACCATCTGTTTATGTGACCACCATCCACTTGGCTGCATAGCTGTCTCACATCAAGTGGCGCACCATAAACACTCTAGAAATAATATTAGATGAAGATTAATAATATTAGACAAAGTGCTGTTCTGTCCAGTTCCGCACATCACTCTTTATTTGATGAAGTGAGGACAAGAATCAGGGGGGTCCGACAGGTCAAAGATACTGAATAAGCCAACTGAGGTAAAACAGAAGCATGTCCAAGGAGGCTTTGGCTCATCTCCAAGAAATGATATAAGTTCTCTCATTGTAATAACGACAGGAATGTCATGATTTCCTTCAAAATGTTCCTGAAGGTCTTCTGCTGGTGATCGGGGGTGGGGTGGGGGAGGGGATTAAGGACTCACTGACAGGGAAAAGTACATTTGCCAGAGATGAAGAGGACACCTGGAGGTCAAACAGCATCTTATCTAAAGATTATTAGGTTATATTGCTAGGAATTGCTACAAATAAGCAATATTCGCTAGATAAAAACAAAAGCATATGGTTTTAGAAATGGAATGCCTGCAGACACATGTCTTTGATACAGAGGTGGTCGTTCATAGTTACAGAGGAATTCTTTCAATTTTTCAAGATAAGGTTTTACAATCGTTAAAGGGCGTAGTTTTATTTGAAATTTGCTGTCAGCTTTGCTAGTCAGAATTGTTCACATGGGTGGTGAACGGAGCCAGACGCGTTAAGAATTGAATGCCTCTAAAAGTTCCCATACTTATGGTTTTTTCAGGATATTTTTCCATTTTTCCTCCAATTTAGTGCTATCCAGTTCCACCCAGTATCTTGGACTCACAAAAGATCCACCTCTTAATCTCCTGATGATAGGGCCAACTCTTAGACATCTGCACCACTTAGGAAACCTGAAACATGGTGCATAAGGTAGTTTTGAAAAGGTATGGGTGGTGGTGGCTCAGTGGGTAGGACCATAAGGTCATGAGTTCAAATCCTACCTTCAGCAGAGCACCACTGGGTTTCTGAGCAAGACCCTTAACCCCAAGTTGCTCCAGGGAGACTGCCCCCTGTAGTTAGGGAATGGAAGTCTGATAAATGCCATAATAAGGCAATTTAGATGTTGTAGATGGGACAGGACTACTGCCATACTGAACTTTCATTCATTCTTTCTCTGCGTTTAACCCATTCATCACGTGATGCAGTGGGCTGCCACCAACGGGAGCGCCCTGGGAGCAATGTGTGGCGTACCTCAGTGGTCCAACTAGCAGTCCTGGGATTCAAACCCACAACCTTCTGATCGCGGATGCAACTCCCTAACCACTAGGCCACCAGTTGCCGTGCCATTCCAACCTTGTCCCAGGATAACAGATTTTTGATTATTCAAAACCTTGTCCAATGCATCTGATATAGATGCCAGGGGCTGAGTCTCTTCCATACCACCCACCGGGACCCTAAAGCCAAAAAGAAAGGTCCAACCTCACATTGCGAAGGAAGCCAGATGGATGTTAGAGGACGGAGAAGCACTATTGTGCCCTATTTTGATGGCTATTCTTCTATTAAAGAGACGGAGGTGGCTGAATTGGCATGTGTGTGTGTCCAGGATGATATAAACATGAGCATTTTGTCGCTGTGGGGGTATTTGGCTGCCCCCCGCCCCCAAAAGATCGCTTTAATAATAGAAATAAAAGACTCTAAATGCCGATGACTGTTTTTTCTCCCTCGTTCTAATTTCCATATCAATTATCATTCACGACTTTATTAGGCATTATTAGGGCTGAGGTGCGGAAAATGTGCCACTGAGGTGAGCTTATGCTAACAGCCTCATTAAGCCTGAATCAGTGAGGGTCAGGTGGAGGGGGGCCTGCATTATTCAGCACGTCTCACTCCGGGCTGATCAAAGTATTAATGATGATCAGAACCACAGCTCAGATGGAGTGTTAGCTATTGCAGAAGTGGGGTTCATCAACACAGGACGGGGTGTTAGCTAAAGTAGGACTGGTGTTAGCTAAAGTAGGACTGGTGTTGGCTAAAGTAGGACTGGTGTTAGCTAAGACAGGACTGGTGTTAGCTAAGACAGGACTGGTGTTAGCTAAGACAGGACTGGTGTTAGCTAAAGTAGGACTGGTGTTAGCTAAGACAGGAGTGATGTTAACTAAAGTAGGACTGGTGCTAGCTAAGACAGGACTGATGTTAACTAAAGTAGAACTGGTGTTAGCTAAAGTAGGACTGGTGTTAGCTAAGACAGGACTGGTGTTAGCTAAAGTAGGACTGGTGTTAGCTAAGACAGGACTGGTGTTAGCTAAAGTAGGACAGTGTGTTAGCTAAGATAGGACTGGTGTTAGCTAAAGTAGGACTGGTGTTAGCTGAGACAGGACTGGTGTTAGCTAAAGTAGGACAGGGTGTTAGCTAAAATAGGACTGTTGTTAGCTAAGACAGGACAGGTGTTAGCTAAAGTAGGACAGAGTGTTAGCTATGACAGGACTGGTGTTTGCGAGGACAGGACTGGTGTAAATGCAGTGTAGTCAACAATCAGTAGAGTATAATGGAGTTTAATGCAGTGCAGTGATCAGTAGAGTATAATGGAGTTTAATGCAGTGCAGAGATCAGTAGAGTATAATGGAGTTTAATGCAGTGCAGTGATCAGTAGAGTATAGTGGGGTTTAATGCAGTGCACTGCAGTTTAATGTAGTTTACTGAGTGATCCGTCGGCGGGTGATGGAGGGGGTCAAGTGAAGCTGTGATTTAGTTTCCACACCTGTTCGTTTATGACAATTACAGCAGGTACAGCCGCGCTCACCAAACCCCACACAAACAAAGCTGAGGCTGGTGTGAATGAGCTGCAGATGAATGTTTCTGCCGCGGTGTCAGGACCTGCTTTTTACACTTCTTCACTGGCTTTATGTTTCATTTTCTACACAAACTGAGAGCTGACTGGTCCATTTATGGCTCTCAGGCACTTGTCTGGAGCTCCCTTTTACCTTTAACAGCCAAAACAGAAAATATTACATTTATCCAGAATATAAAATATTACATTTATTTTTGTTTTCATGGCCAGTTGGGGGTAGCATTATAAAGGGTACTATAATCAGGGCTCTCAAGTCTCATGAAATGCACGCATTTGGCTGTCTTCAGACGCTCACACGCCATACCTCCAATTTCTCACGCAGAAAATCTAAGAAAAGAAACTGACGTGAAAATCCTCCTATTACTGCGAAAAACGTATGTTTCTGGGCGGGAACTGTATACGGGAAGGAGTTATACAGGAAGGGGTGTGTCGCGATTATTTCTCCTCACACCGCGACACGAGTTCGTGGAACTGAGTGTTGCGAATTCGGTTTTGTATCGTATATATCGTTACAGCCCTAATATGAAGAGTCTGGTATGAGACTTGGCCTCAACACAGATTTGTGTTGAAATGATCAGTGAAACTAAACCATGCCATTGCTTATCAAGTAAGTAACTACTGCAATAATACCATATTAAACCAATGTTTGGATTATTAAATCACTGTTGATCAGATTTATAAATTATTGCTTAATAAAGTAGTGATGAGCAGCCAGTTAATAAGCAAAGCTTAAAGAAGGCAGAATAGACACAAATATTCTGCAGAAGATTGTTATGTACAATGCACAATTAAAGGTGCTCTGGATCATTTTTGGTTCATCTAGTCATCACCTAATAAAGTATTAACAATGACCCAGCAAATTAGCACCTACCAGCTTGATAGGGCTTAATAAGGACATTACAAGTGGTCTGGAAAATATTTAATTCACCCTAGTTACTGCTTAATGAAGTGATAATGAGCAGCCAATTTATTACCAACAGCTGGATTTTATAGGGCATTAATAGGGCATTTAAAAGTTTTCTATACTGAGGTGTTACCTGAATAACTGTCCATTTTTGAGAAACCAAACCAAAAACAAGGGAATCTCTTTTCTAGAAATCCAGTTATTGTGGGTTGCTCTCATATGAGAAACGCTGTTATGATGTAAGATTGTCCAGTGCAGTAAAATGATTGCATCTATTGTTGTTTTAAACTACATCAAGCACTAACACTTGGAACTGATCAAGGCTGTCCTTTCATTTTAACTGCACTCAAGTCTACGTCCTTTGTGCTAATGTTAAGTTTTTGGTAAATGACCCTGAATGACGGTAATGGGCTGCAATAGCCAAGCAATGTCATGTACATCAGGCCATTCTTCTGTTTCAACTCCTCCCAAAAATCTATTGAAACTTTACTTCAAAGACATGCTCTTGGTACTCTGTGCTGTCATGATACACAACACACATGGAAGTCATTCAGGCAGCACTAAAATGGGATGGTCCTTGCGGTTTCACATGAAAGTGGATCCTGACTGAACACGGGACATGGTGTCTTGAAAGAATACATAATTCGCTAAGCCATAGTGACTTAAAAGGAATGTCAGAGCCACTGATCTTACATGACGTTTGAGAGCAGGGTCACTTATTATTCAGTTGGGTCCATCTGAGTGAAATATTTGTGAAACCTCTCAAAGAAGCGTTGCTTATTACGTTCATAGGAAAAAAAGGTGGAAAATATGACTCTGTGGCAGTTCGTATGTCAGATTATAAAGACCCTGATCATCGTAATGTGGTAAACAAGGCCTGTATATTAACTGGCATAATCATCCTCATGCTCTGCAGAGAAAAAAATCTGACAACTGAGCGTGACAAAGATCTCCTCCTGAAATGGTTCTAATTTGGCTGAAACGTTATCTGTTTTTCCAGAGAACTGTCGCGACAGTCCAACAGTATTATGTCTGTGAAGCCTGATGATGACCCTTTGAACAGAACTGGAGCTTAACATCATGTACAAATGTGCGTTCTCTCACTTGAACTGAGTGAATGGGGAGTCATTACTCCGGCGCTGACCGAGTATCGCTGGGGTCACAGACGAAGTCTGTCTAACACGAGGATGGGGAGCTGAACTCCATGTCATGGCGAGTGCTGTAGGTCATGCATTCCTGCAAAGCAGTGGCCTTCCTGAGAGAACATGGGAACACAGACTGCCTGTTGTTAGCTGGCTGCATAAGCCTGAGACACAAACCTGGCAACACTATTCTTACACAACAGAGAAGAAAAAAAGGGGGAAAAAATCATGTTTGGACCATCAGAGTAGTTTGTTTTCACCCATTTTAATGTGTGGTGGTGCAGTGTAATGCCTACAGCCAGAGTGCACTCTGATTTAACTAAAGAAGATGCACATATTCTGAAAAGAAATTCCACTTTTTCTTTAAAATTTCAACAAAAGTCATTTAGAGTGATTTGATGTTTTAGAGAAAGAAGTTAGCATTGTTAACAGAGGTTATGAAATGAATCAGACATCTAAACAGTTGAATCAGAAAATGACTTTTAGAAAGTTATTACATGGGTTTGGATAGGTTTCCTGAAGTCTGGGTTTGGCCTAAAACTTTTTAATAAATTCAGGATGTCGGGGGCACATGCAGGGCATCGTAAGGCAAAACAGCCTCCGAAGAAAACTTGCCACTGATTTGTATCATTTGTCATATCAAAGATTCACTCTTGTATTACTCTAAACATCCCAAATACAAATCATGCATAGGTTTACTGGTCATGTTGGGCAGTGAATAAAATAGCTGTTTCTGTTGTAGACATCAGAACCACTAGTACATATCACCACCACTGTAAATTCCATTTTTACACCAAAACACTCAGTGACTTCAACAATTACACAGAAATGTTGAAAATGTGATGGAATTCCCCTTTAAACTCTAGACCTACTTTATTTGATGGACTCTGTGAAAGCTTGCATGGATGACTACAATGTTTGTTGGCATAACAGCCTATTGTTAAGCAATATGCATGTCAAACACAAAGGGGCTGTATAGTCCCATGGTCTTCACTCAAGCTTGAGTGGCTTTGCATCAAAGTAGTTCAAAAGGTACAAAAAGTCAGGATGCTGTGTAAAATCTATATAAAACAGGATGAGATGATTTGCAAATCATGTAAAGCCACATTTACTTGAAAATAAAACAAATTCAACACGTTGAAACTAGAAAAATGTATTGTTTTAGGCAAAATATGAGTTCATTTTGAATTTAATGTCAGCAACAAGTTTTAAAAAAGGACCGTAAAATTAGAGGAACATCTCACAACTCACAACTCATGATTATGTTAACAGGCAACAGGTCCGTAACATGAGTAACATGGGTATTAGGAGCATCCTGGACAGGCAGAGTCTATGAAAGACTAGCAAATAGTGCACCAATTATCACAAATCCGGCAGTATATAATATGATTAACAGATTGAGAGAATCTAGAGAAATCTTTGCATGCAAGGGACAAGACCAAAAACCAGGATGGCCATGATCTTTGGGCCACCAGACAGCACCGCATTAAAAACAGATACCATTCTGTAATGGAAATCACTGCATGGGCTCAAGAACACTTCCCGAAACCACTGTCTGAACACAGTTCGTCACTGCGCCCACAAATGCAAATTAAAACTCTATCATGCAAAAAAGAAACCATATACACAAGATCCAGAAATGCCACCACTTTCTCTAGGCCCAAGTTTATTTAAGATGGACTAAGGCGAGGTGGAAAACTGGTCTGATGAAGCAAAATTGGATTTTTTTTTTTTTGGAAAATCTCCAGGATGGTATAGGAGTGATAAGCAAGTTGACCCCACTAACACTGTGAGGTCTAGCCCTGGACCGGAGTCAGGCACTGGCACTGGCGAATCCTCTCCGGACAGCCAGCCCAGAGCTTCGCACAGTCCCATAACAGGCAGATCAGGATCACCTAAATACTAGGCCTAGGTGTATACGTAGACCTAAGAGACATTCTCTCAGTGCGAAGTATACTAAGCCCTGCCTAGTTACCAAAAGTTTGCCTTTATGTATTGCCTTCCTGGGTTTCTCTGACCTTTTTCTGGATTTTGGATTGCTCTTTTGCCTTATGGACTGGTTTTTGACTGCTTCAGAAAGGATTCAATGGTTTGGGACTTTTGTTACGTTTTTTGGATGTTTCTTTGCCTCTTGTATTTGTGTCTTTGAATAAACATACTCTGAGTTTTCTGCATTTGGGTCCATAGCTACGTATCGTTACAAATACTAATAAGTAGAATGCTGAATGCTTTAAAATCTTCACAACAGCGTTTCAACATGTATTGGAAGGCCTTCCCAGAGAGCAGGGGGGCGAGAAACTACCTTTAAGTTCTAACCCTATTTATACTGACCAGAAACAGGTAAGAGGATATCTGCAAGCTTTTGGACACATGGTGTCTTACAGCTGTTATGGCCATCAAAGGGTCTCTATTAGAGATATTTTCTGAGATGTCCTAAAATGATACACCAAATATCTCTTTTCACTATAATAATTCACATTCATCAGTTTCTCTTTTATGAGTCAATTATGCACAGCTCTTAGACGTGACTTATGAAACAGAAACTATGATACCATGTCGGTCAGCTTCCCCGTGGCTTTAATGGGACTGAGCCCTGAGTAACTGGGGTGAAGTGCAAGAGGAGGTTAAGTAAGCAGGCCCAGCCCACACCTCTGTTCTTTTCCCAAAGACAAGCCAACGCTTAGAACCCTTGGAGATGTAAGAGCATGACATCACGCTTTCGTGTCTGTGGCCAGGAATCCTGGGACTGGGCTGAGTCACTTCCCTTCACATGCAACTTGCTTTCAGCTTCCCATCATGAGGACATCAGAGCGTCACCCACCCCACGTGAGCCCGGCGAGACCCAGTTCATGAGTTGAGAGAGGAGAGGAGTTGGAGGAACAATAAAGTAAGGGAGAACACATCGGACAAAAGGGAAAGGTTATTTTTTTTCCCCAAAATTTGGTCTCAGAAAATACATTTCTCTTTGGGATGCTTTGAAAATGTGTTCATTTTGGACAGCTCACTGTATGTCTTTTTGCGGTCAGAGCTGTGGACCTTGAGATTACAGATATTGCTGTGGTTGTGGGATGTCCTGAAAAAGGAAAACAAAGGCTTCATTGCATTCTGGGTATTTCACACTGGATGCTGAGCTTAAGCTTGCCCTCTTATTGAAGACTTCTAAAGATTCTGCTCGTATTTGCTCCATTTTGCTTTTGCTCTAATTTCAATCAACATTCAAAACATTTTTCCATGCCAGCGTTTTGCAAATGCCGTTTTAACTCAGGATAAAGTTATCCCTAAAAAAGAACTATTGAAATTTACTGAACATTTACATTTGTTGGATGTCCAACAATTACACGATTAAGAACATTTCATCCAGGAGCTATAACTAAACACACCATGAAGAAATATGAGGAAAAATGATTCCTTTTCCAAAGTACATCACCTGGGTCTCCCTTGGGTACATTTCTGTCCTAGTGTAGAGGTGATATATAGAATATGTCATTGTAAATCACAGGGATTAGGACTCCTACATGTTTTTTTTCTTTACTCCCATATGTGTAAGCCAATACTGCATGAACAAATTCACGGATGAAAAATAAGTGCAGAATAGACGATCGCTTCATAAAATCCTCCGCAGCCTCTGACCCAGCACACCTGCCTGAGGCATTGCATCTCAGGAATCCACTCAGGAGTTTGGCCTGTACCCACCTTACTCTCACTGTCACTTGGGATTATCTAACACACATACCTAAATGGTTCAAAAGAAGGTCATGACTCTTGTGCAGTCAGGAATTTTGAGGCGATGCCTTATTCTTAAAAGGCATTACAGTTTGCAAATGAAATAGAATTGCATGAAACTGCATATTGACTTACAGTGAGTAACATTATTCTGCATATAGAAGCAAATGTCTAAAATGTCCTTTACAATGTTCCATTGAATGCCAAAGAATAGCTGGGTGTTTTGTGTACTTAAACTAGTCTAAGATTTCACAGCTCATATTGTAAGTGAAACTATTGAACAAGTGAGAGTTATATATGACACACACTACCAGTAATCCTTCCAGTTGCAGTCACCTTAGGTCCAGCCTTGTATAAGGACAAAGAAAAGAGTAGTAAAATCTCTTAATTACCTCCTTATTCCATCAACTACCCTACCAGTAACCCTGTGCTTTTTTCCATAAACTTTTACGCAGCATTTTCTTCTAGGACTTGAATGTGTATGACTAAGTGTGTGTGTGTGTGTGTCTGTGTGTGTGTGTGTGTGTGTGTGTGTGGAGCATGTGTGGGGCACAATTACAGAATCATTCTCACCTCTCCCTGTAACCTAAACCCAGAGTTAACAAAGGCAAATGCAAGCCAGGCACAAACAAATCATCCACTCCAGCCAGGCTGTGAACCGCAAACCGTACCTCGCAAACAATCCTTCTGCCTTGTACCTGACTATACCCCCTACTCGTCCAGCCTCCAAACAATCCTGGCAGTCACAGGCTTCATTATACACAGCTAGAGTAATTTACAGCCAGGCTGAGATAGACATCAAACCCTGAGTCTAATCTGAGCTTAGAATCTCACCAACATTCAGGCCCACATAGCCCCTATTACAGTCAGCTGCTAAAATAAAATAATGTATATAGTGTTTCACCATTCAGTCTATTGTGTGAAAAGATGCATATCTCTGGCCCTTAGGTAATCTAAGCTCTGAATTAGTGGTCTTCTAATATCCAAAGTTTAACTATTAAAGGTTCACCTCAGGGGCAAGGCTTTGGGCTGCACCATGTCTCAGGTCTTTCAAATGTATCTTCTAGGACAAAGTTAACAGAGCTCCCATGGTGTGAAGTGTTACTGAAAACTCTGACCCAGGTTTCAGTGTGTCGATCTGCTATATTGTCATCAAATCCCACCTTCTGCAGTTAGTTTTGCTAAACAACATCTGCCAGTTTCTGTAGCATTTAAACAGTGGTGGTTACTTTAAGACTACATTAAAAACACGGATTCCCCTAGGATTTTGAAATGGTAAGTAATTTAACTGTACTGATGTGTAACCCATCCTGTAATAATAAGCCATTATAGCTTGTGTTGTTTATTTAACGGACAGCACAGTCTGCATAAATGTATTTGTGGAAACCAGTGGAAGAATTTCAATATGAGTTTATGACAGTTAGATACACACAATTTAGTGGAGTTAAGATCAATGATTATTGGACAATGATAATTTGGATACTGCCCAGACAATACTGGGAAGCTAAGTGCTGGATTTCTAAACAAATTGTTAATATTGAGACTGACATCATCTCAAACACGGGATAGTCTGATCTTGACTATATACACAGACCTGCAGGGGAGCTGTAAAAAACTGTTGCTGGCTTGATATAACTCAGATTTTTAAGGTCTTTCTCAATGCCATTTGGAAAAGGTTTTAGCATTTGTAAATACAGTCTTAACCATTAACTTTAGCGTTAACAGTAAAACAACTGGTAGCTTTCGTACGTGTAATTTAGAAGCTATATCTTCATTATAAACTAATAATTTTGAGAACCTTATTTTAGATATTTTACTGGAAAATAGACATTTGAAAGTTTGGAATCATTGTCAATAAAATAAGAATCTATTTGATTGAAAGTAAGTGTAAAGTACGTATGCCGGTAGATTATCACCAGCTGTGCTTCCATTGAGTCTGAAGGCATCAGTGACCACTGATTTTGAAATGCCTCCATAGGTTTCAGTATTTATTTATATTTATGCTCTTTTTCTCCCTAATGCTAGGATTTGGGACACTTTTGCTGTTGCAAGTTGTTTTTCTAAAACAGGTCCCTCTCGTGCCATCAAAATAGCGCTGACCTGTTGAGGCAATCTGAGGGTGGGCTGTGGATTCTGGCACCAAGATATTAGCAGCAGATCTTTTAAGTCCTGTAAGTTGTGAGGTGGAGCTCCCATGGATTTGACTAGTTTGAATAGCACAGCCCACAGATGCTCAGTTGGATTGAGATCTGGGGAATTTGGAGGCTGAGTCAACATATTCCTCAAACCAATCCTGAACAATTTTTGCAGTGTGGCACAGTACATTATCCTACCAATAGTTATAGCGTTGCCATAAAGGGGTATACTTGGTCTCCAGCAATGTTTAGGTAGGTGGTGTGTATCAAATAAATGTCCACAGACAGTTTCCTAGCAGAACTCTCCCCTGGACATGCATTTGTCCATTCACCTGATGGCAAAAAAGTGATCCATGAAACCAGACCATCTTCTTTCATTGCTTCATGGTCCAGTTCTGATGCTCATATGCTAATTGTAGGCACTTTTGGTGGTGGAGAGGGGTCGGCATGGGCACTCTGACTGGTCTGCAGGTATGCAGCCCCATCCACCCAAGCTATGATGCACTGTATTTTCTAAAACCTTTCTTAACATAAGGTAACATAAGCACTAATGTACAGCTCACAGATTGTCCTTCCTTGGACCATACAACGTCCCACAAGACAGGCAGTTTTGGAGATGCTCTGACTCAGTTGTGTAGCCATTCCAACTTGGCTCTCAAATTTGCTAGCATTTAGGTCCTAACACTTGGACACCAGCCTGACCCAGAAGAGTTTATTCACCATTTTGCATGTCTGTTACACTAGCTTTGTCAATGGTTTTGTGATCTCTGTGTGTCCAGTGGCTGGAGTTATGTGAGCCCACATCATCAGAGCCATGTGAAAAGGGCCCAGCATTAAGATCTTATCAGGATAACATATGCTGGGATGGGGATATCCCACAAATACCAGGCGATATCGTCGCTGATTTCCCTCAGAGCGATGACATCATCCAGCAACATAGCAGCATCCCAACAGGCCTGCTCTGTTTGGAGGTCCTGACAAAAGCCCAATTGGTAAGCAGTTCCACCAGCTCTACCTTGTGAGGACAAGGAACCAAATGGCGTTGTCCATGACAGCTGAAGCCACAGTTAAAGCAGTGTCCATGTGCAGGGTGATCAAAAACTGCCCTGATGCTTGCTACAAAGATTTTATAAGAGGAAAGTGCCTACCTGCTATGCTTCCATACTATCATAGCCTAGTGGTGGCCTAGTGGGTAGGATACTTGCCTCTGGACCAAGAGGTCATGGGTTTGAATCCTACCTTCAGCATACCACCACTGGGT
>JBBPCY010000002.1:21282368-21298622 GCA_037974405.1 Brachyalestes nurse | reverse complement strand
AGCATACCACCACTGGGTTCCTGAGCAAGACCCTTAACCCCAAGTTGCTCCAGGGAGACTGTCCCCTGTAGTTAGGGCAGTGGTTCCCAAACTGGGGGTATTGCAGAGGGGCGCACCAATGGAATAGCCTACGCTCCACTCGAGCACTGCTAGCAAAAACGTGGATAAGTTTGTGCACCCAGCCAAGCCTCCAGCAGAGGCTGACTCTTCATCAAGTGCGAGACTTGAGATGATCCTCTTTTAAATGAGTCATAAATGCTCCTATCTAGAAAAGGCAGGCCCTGCAGAGAAAGTTTGGGAACCACTGAGTTAGGGAATAAAAGTCGCTTTGGATAAAAGATGCCGTAAACGTAAATGTAGCCCCAGTAGAGGAATGCCAGGTGGAGTAGCATCAGCTGCACCACAGTAGGTTGTCTGTTCATTTGTCATTGCTGCATAGATGAAGAGATACAAATGCTTGATGATACTGAGGTTTTATTCTCAAGAAAATAGGTGAGGCCAATTCAGACAAAACAATGAAACAAAAATGGGAAAATGCAAGCTCATGAAAATGGTTCATGAAAAGATTGCCAAACTATAAACAGAAGAACTCAGGAGAGCACAAAACCTTCGACAAGGCTGGCGTAAAAACAGACAAACCAAATGGTGAACAGACACTTCTGGGTCAGGCTGTAATGAGGGACACAGGTGCAGGGAACAAAAAGAGGCTCAGTGATCCGGAGTGCTGGCATGTCTGTGCCGGTGCGGGCCATGGCACTGGAGGGCACGTGAAAGCCTTTTATATCCTATGAACTTTTCATAAAGATGGAACAAAAGAAACGGACTTGGAAAAACTAGAATCATTAAAACTTTTTTGTTTCATATTCTGTGAGTTTGCCTTTTTAGCTGCACAGAGAGCTTGGAGAGAGTGTTGCATCAGCTTAAGAGTATAATGATATGCATAATATTGAAAACTGAAGTCCTGGTCAATTGGGGAGCAAATTCATAAAAACCAACAAGGGATTTCAATTCCAGATGACTTTACTCTTTTGAGGAGTACCTGCATAAATCAAAGGAATGACTATCCCACAGAAATCCATCTGCTCAAAAATCCAGACCTCCAACAGATTGGACTTTAATAGTACTGCTGTACTTCGATCTCGAGCTGGCAGGCCCCTTGGCCAAATATGAGTCTCTGTGGGGCATTAAAAATGGACTAGTGAATGATGGGTAGAAACACCAGAAATCTTCTCCACCTCTGTCATGCAAATATATCTCTCTGACATGTTGGAAATAGAGTAGAAACTTTTTTGTGGTTATATAGATGTCTGCTTTGGTGCATTAACTTACTGCCACACAATTGGCCCAGATGGAAAGAGCATTAAAGCTGCTTTAGCTACATGACACAATAAGCAGAAGAGTGGTCAGAAAGGATAAAGTCCATTATGCACCTGTAGATGCCAGTCTAATGTGACTGACCTTGAATAATGCAATAAACTGCATGAATGAAACAAACCGGAGATGAACAGCATGTGGTCTACCATGAAAGCACATCTGGCCCATATTCTTCTATGCAGCTTCTCCTCCATCTCTTGCTTTCTACTTTCTGAGCAGTCACATGTGATGCTTGCCTGGAAGTCCTAGAATAGAGAGGTATCTCAGGTTGGACTTGATGTTTAGATGTTTAACCTTGGAAAAGAACACAGAGGTATTGATGCAGAACCATCCCTTTTAGAGAAATTGCTTCAAAAGCAGAAGTAGATGCCAGACTGCTCTCTTATTTGATGTGAGACCTGGAATGTGTGGTTCAAAATGAGAACCTAATTTTCTCATTCTTCCATTATGGAGAGAATTTTGCTTCTTTTCTTGTAACCATGGTGATTATGCAAAGGAACTTAGCCTTAGCTTCATGTTATTTTTGCTCTCAAGAGCAAAATGCTCTTGGGCTGGCATGAGGGGTGGGGACTGGGGATAGTGTTCCTTCGTGTCTTAACTGACCAAGAGCTTTATTTATCCATTCAGAGTGGACACTATTTTGCCAGTTTATGATGCTTTCATCTGTGCTTCTTGTAAAATAAATCAGTCGTTCCGGGAAGGTAGGCACTTCATGTTATATTATCCCATTTCCTTGAAAAGCTCGCCATTTCCAGATGTTGCTCGGTGGTTCCTAATCTCATAGTTTTACAAATGACACAAAACGGCTTGCTGAGATTTAAATATAAAAGGTGGGTAAACAGCACATGATCTAGAGGGCGACGCAAAAGCCCAGTTTCCGTCAGTCTGTATGTATCTCTCCTTCCACATCTATTCAATCCCAGGACACATGAGAGCAGATTTGTTTTGGATTCACACAGTTTCTGGCTTTGTTTTGCTTGATATGCAGCCTTGTGCTGTGTTTTCCTCTTGACTGGAAGCTCCGCTCCCTTCCTCCTTGCGGATGGGCCGCTCTCTGTCTACTCTCTTATCCTGCTCAGCCAGGTCCCAGGAGGCCGTGCTGCTTAAGAAGCATGACTGGAAAACATGGCAAAGCACAGCCACTTTGAAGAGAGACTGAAGGAAGGCATAAAACTAACCATGCAACAACTTAAAATTCATCCACAAATCTATTGCAGATAATGGAGGGTGTGACTCTAAACATTTATCACTTTGTCCCTATTATGATATGCCAGCATGTCATATGCGTCAACTTCTGATGTCTGAACATTTTCAGGCCTGTTTTTTCCCTAGATACAGCTGCATGCTCTGTTACCTGCTAATGGTTCTTTCTGCCCTGTGAGCAGCATTGTTCTGACTCCAGATGTGTTAGTGAAGGTGCAATGCTGAGTTTTCAGCACATGTGAATGTTTTAATGTTATCTGACAGTTTAGAGTGCTGGTGAACCATTCATATCCATGGATTTCTGAAATCTGAAGCACAGCAATGATAATCCATTTCTCTTGCACCGGCCTGCTGTTGTTCAAATTCCTGTACAACAGCTGTGTATATGCAGAGATTAGGTTGATACAATCTCACCCCTATACTCCTGTTCTAACCACAGATCCACTGTTGTTAACCCTTGGGTTGTTATTTGAGAACTGACTAAAGGACCCATGCATATGTCAAAACTGATTACCTAGCATCAATATTCATCAGTACTGTTAGAGAGATACATAGAGAGAAATACTATCCCAGTATCAAAGCAGTATATTACCTATGAGTGGTGAATCTGGCATTTGGTTTAAGGTAAGAAAATGTCACAGCTAAATCAGAAAATGCCTGCCAGGACCATAATGAGTTCTCTAATGTTAACATACTTTCTTGTTTTTGAAAAAAGCCCTACTCTGATGCCCTCAAGGTTATCCATCCATATCTCTCTTAGGAAACGCACAGGTTATCTTGATTACTTTACCTAGGTTATTTTGAATCAAACGTGATCTATTTCAGATGATTTCAAACTCTACCTTACATGCACTGCCATTCAATTTCATAATGCACATTTGGAGGACCTGGTGAAAGCAAAACTGTTTCCTCTCTGACTTTCCAAATCAGTTCCCTATTTTGTGCTGGAAAAAAGTGTCACGTTAGATTCTTCCAGCCCTTTTGACAGTGATTAACTCCATGGCCTGACTCCTTAACTGAACTGTGGGGGCTGTGCTGATGAATTTCTCTTCCTCTCTGTGCTCAGTTACTGAACCCAGCTGCAGCCTGGTGGCAAAGGGAAAAGGTGCTGCTTTTAGAGTGTGCGCACACGAGAGAAAGAGAGAGAGAGAGAGAGAGAGAGAGAGAGAAAGAGAGAGAGTGAGTGAGAGTGAGAAAACTTTGTGTATTATTTTATGTATTGTTTTAAAACACAGGCTAGATTCTCTGTTCTCAGTGTCAGCACATGATCAGCTTTTCCTGCAGGCATTGCCGTTATCTTTGTTGCAGCTTATCTAGCAACACAAAAAGATAACAGCTGGAAAACATCATAATGCCAACAGAAACTTTGCATAAAATATCTCTGGTAAAGAGAACAGACAATGAACTATACCTCAAACATTGAAAATTTATGGCACCTTTATGCTTCCGTGATTCCATTATTACACTTGTGGGTATACTTGTGGAAAAGCCAAGCTCATAGAATGGTTGACAAGTGTTGTCCATCTGAAAGCTCATCTGAAAGTGACCAATAATTTATACACCTATAAGCCAGCCTTGTCAGAACAAGCTGATGTGATGGTTTTCTCAGGATTTAAACCACTTTTAGAGAGGTCACTGTAAAAATGATTCTTATTATGGCTATTTTGTTTGAGTGATGCCATAATGTCATGTCTATGGTGCTAAGTAATTTCGTCCACAGATTAATAATGTATTTCTCTGTCTAAATTAGCATGACTTTAAGCACTCTCTCTAAAGGGTAAAACAAGCCCATCAACATGATCTTTTCTTCTAAGTATTGTCTTTGGAATCATCCACAACTTCAAACTTCTTTCTTTTAGCAAATAAACTCATGCAGGTGCAAGCATTCATCTCTGTGCTATCAGAATACATGGTAGCATGAAGGCATGTGTTTCTTACAAATCTGGGTCTGCTCTTCATACACACACTCACTACATCATGAGGAAATGAAAGCCGTACACTGGAGGTCTAGCTGTGCTGACTCGGTCCCCAAATGTCAGTGGCCCCTCCAGGCCTGCTGTTTGAAGTGACAGAGGAGCTCCGGCACGGGGAAGCCGTGGCTTGAACTTCCAAGGAGACTGTGCTGGTTTCTTGGCAGGGCCTCAGAGAAAGCCTTGGAGCAGTTGAGTGTGGACCCAGGCCTCAGAAACACCCAGTACTCTCGGTGGGATAGCCTGCCCCAGGCTGGAGGCTCACCTCCTACCCCACACTTCACACTCCTGTCTGACAGCTGCCCACATTTCCCCGAGCCCCCATTTCCAGGCAGCTCAGAGGCTGACCCACCCACACCATTAGGAAGGGTGTTGGTCCTTCTGATAGAAGTCAAGCAGTGTCAAAATGCTGCCTTATGCTGCTGGTTTTATTATTTCACCTTCTTTTTTTGCAGGCATAGTCGAGTAGATTAAACGACCAGTGAAGGGTACTATAAAAGATTTGTACTCTATCATTTCATTGTTTAACCCTCCTGTTGTGTTCATTTAGGCTTAACACTCTTTGGGATCATTTCAGTTGACTATAAATCCATATAATAATGTATATATATTACTACCTAATGTTGTGTTGGAACTTTCTACTAACTCAAATGTACATGAACATTACAGCTTTTGAACTTCCATTTGCTATTAATGGCTTGTAGACCTCATTCAAATAAGATCATACAACTCATTTTAAGAGTGATTATTTTGACTGTAACACATACTAAGATGAAACATTTTGTACTGTTTGTCACAGAGTACCTCATTTCAATGTTTACCAAGGACACAGTTTTAAACTGTTTTTTAAATCATTTAAATTTTCTTAAAAAGTAGAACAAAATCACACCTGTTCCCGGTAAAAAGTGACTGGTATGATTTATTTAGTAAAGAAAAAAGACAACTTTTTTTGTGGTTGCTAAGGTATAAAAGGTTGTCGGAGTGGGTTGCTAAGTAGTTTTTAGGCAGCTGCTGTGTGTAGGAGGTTGTGGCTAAGGAGTTTCTAGATGGTTGCTATCAGATACAATGTGGTTGCTAAGTAGTTTCTAGGCAGTTGCTATGGTGGATGAGGTGGTTGCTAGGAAGTTTTTAGGTCATTGCTATGGTATCTGGGTCAAAGTAATTTCCTTCGAGATCAATAAAGTTTTCTGGTTCTGATTCTGATATGCAGAGTGGTTGCTAAGGTGTTGCCAGGTGCTTGCTGTGGTGTAGGATTTGGTTGCTAATAGGTTCTAGGCAGCTTCTATTTGTAGGAGGTGGTTGCTAAAGAGTTTCTGGATTTTTGCTATGGTATATCAAGTGGTTGCTAGAGTGTTGATAGGTGCTTGCTGTGGTGTTGGAGGTGGTTGCTAGGGAGATTTTGGGCGGCAGGCCAATCTCAAAATTTCTTCAGGAATTTTTGGAGATAGGTTCCTGTGGGAGAAAGGGGGGACATAAGGTGTGTGTGTGTGTGTGCTCAAAGGCACCAGCATGGTGGGATGTGGGACTGTTCTTAAACTCTATTTTATACACTAATCATGGTCTTACTAATTAATTTCTAATGACCGGTTATTTTGGACCAAGAACACCATGAGTGTTCCTAAGTTCAATAAAACACACAAAAAGTAATAAAAATTATCAAATATTTTTTATGCATTCCAGTGCCCTGTGTAAACAAAGTCATGGAACCCTACAACAAACCAATAAAATAAAAGTTTCCTAGAGAGAAAATTTGAAAATCGGGCAGATTTGACCAGAACACAATAGGAGGGTTAAGGCTGTGACTGAAATGGATTAGAGCACTATTGAGTATAATCAACCATCTGTGTCCAAAACATGAAACAAAATTCCATCATGATTTTGATTTCATTAAAATGTCCCACAATCCAGTCGAAAGCATTTTATTCCAGGATCGATAAAGTTTTCCGACTCTGACCGAATTCATACATCAACTAACTCTAGTTGGATGTATACTGATACTGTGCATTATGAGTGGCCAGTGAAAACAAAACTTATTAGACTTTCTCAACTTTCTCAACAGAAAACAGCAGCTCTATAAATTTTAAAAAGAAGACTTCAATGCTGGTAACTGCAGATTACTCAGACATGGACCTAGAATTAATAGTGTACCCTAGATAAGGTTTTCACTTTTTCCTTGTTCCTTACGCTATTCAACAACTTCTATTCAACATCTACAGCTATAAAAGATTTACTTCAGCCAACTTCAGTCTTTCAAGCTACTGACAATAATGGCATTTTGTTTATTAAACTGGTGAGCTGTGGCAACTGATTGTCATTTATAACTAAATACATCATCCCCATATAGGGCATTGCGTTTGGGGGAGCAGGGATCCTTTACAGACGGAGTCTGCTGAAATAGCCACTATCTGAATTAAGTCGTTATAGATTTAAACACCAAGTTCTGTGTAGTACCATTAGATTTTGGGGGTTTTTTTTGTTTCTCGCATTCTGCCTTTTCATTTCTGTTGGTTTCTCTAATCGTAGATTTAAAACAGGTGCAGTTTCTGACCCATCTCATGGCTTTCCAGATAAAATGCTTTTAGCCCCTTTATGAAACATGTTCTCCACAGTTTCGTAACAACTTGCAGACTTATTGGACGACGTTCTTCTTTTTAATGGATGGATATTTTGCCCACTTTTCTCGGCGGGTCATCTGAGCCGCCAGGAAATTTACAAAAACCTTACTTATCTGGTGATCCCTGTCTTTACACTTTGTGAGGTAAAAAAAAAAAAATCCATGACACATGACAATCAGCTACACCCACGTCAAATCTGCACATATCTGGCTCTGAGATGTTCGTTCTTTCTCAGTGCTTTGGGTTTCTTAATGGCTCTCCAAGTAAAACAGAGATTTGGAGACCAAACAGGAAAGCACTGGATTGGTACCAGGTTCTAGGGCAGGTGACTCAGACAGTAAGAATTTACCTTGTGGACTGCCCTGCTGGCGGCAGAACCCCGAGACAGACATGGAAAGGGGAGCTGCACCCCTCTCACAAATTCTTCTGTGCTTCATTAGCTTGCAGTTAAGACCTCATATCTGCATCATGGCTGAAACATCATGGCTGAAAAGCCCAGTGACTGCTTGACTGCTCTGGTGGCTGGTTCACCCTTATGGAGGTCTTTGCTTTAAAGAAGAAAGAGGGTGAAGTTCAAAGCCGGCTGGAAGATTTATTATTTATCTTCGCAGATAAATCAATGGCTGTGAAAAGAATACAAACAAGGTTCCTGCCTCTGGCCTTAAGCATTTGATTTTATCAGAGTAACGCTTAGCCTCAGGTTTAAAACACTCCAGCCAACAACTACTTTGTTTTACTCGTATATTAACAGTTCTGTGACCCAGCCTTAGCAGAGGCTGTCATTTTAATCATAAAGAAGCTAATGTCTTATTGTCTTTACAGTAAGTTATCTTAAATAGTTGAAGTATAATGGTTTTTTGAGGAAAAAGAATGGGGAGTGTGTTGAAGAGATATATGGTCTCTCTTAAACAGAAGCAAATTGATGATCAGCAGATGAACACAGAGCAGTCCGAGGCTCATAGTCAGGAGTATTCAGTGTGTCTGGATCGGTATGGAATCAAGCATCTGACTTCTTGTATATGCTGAGGATGTTGGGAAAGGTCTTGGAAGGGAACAGTCAAAGTTAGACATTCTATCTTTTTCTTTTAAAATGTTCTTTGCCAAAAATAGCTTCATGGTGGCTGGAAATACATTGAAGGGAAAGCATTAAGTTTAACGAAGCCTGAAAAAATATGCAGCCCCAGTTCTAAATCAAACACAGCAAACTTCATATAATTCATCAAATTTCATATAATTTGACATTTAAATGTACATATTTATAACATTTACATCTGTAGATAAATCAAGCCAATGAACAAAATATGTGTGACAGTAGGCAGGCCGACATGTGAGAGGAATGCTGAAAGCACTCAGTAACAAGCGTGCATCTGCAGGCTGAGATCTCTCCATCAGCGTGGGGAAGGGAGAAAGAGAGGAGAGACAAACAGGTGGCAAACAGACAGTGGAAGTTTGGAAGGCAAGCTTAGGCTGATAACGTTCCTTTAAAAACATCTGCCTTCATGCACATTCTGTTCTGAGTTTTAGTTTCCACTGACAACTGAACGGAGAAGAAGGGGATGGGGGAGGTATATCCTTTTTACTGCATTATAATAATACAGTGGATTTTGGCTTAAAAGGGAAGGTTCTGCAACATCAATACAGACAGATAAAATTAATTGACCTGTCAGAGACGTTTGTTGTCAAATGCACCATTCAAGAGAAAGAATCGCTGTGATAGGAATTGAAGCTTTTAGAGACGCTGAAAGCTACATCACAGAAATGGTATAACATGACATGGTTACAGATATGTTGTCTAATACCTGAGTAATTGGTTTAGCTTTGAGATAAGGCTTTGGCCTAAGACACATTATACATGAAGGGTGTGGGGACAGTGCAAATAAACTGCCTGTTTACTATCATCACCATTGTGAAGACATTATAAATGTATCTGCAATTAACCATTTCAGAGCAGAACATTTATATCTTAACAACTGAGTTATACAGAAATTTTGAAAATAAACAAACAAACTTGCATTTCTCTTGAAACTCTCAATAAAAAAAGACAACAGCATCACAACAATGCATAATTTGCCAGAGCCACATTTTGCAATTGTACATTTCAGGCCTAGTGATATTGGAGTGTATGAAATTGCATCCTTTCTTTTTCTGGGAAAGGTTACATGCAGCTCTGACAGTTTTGCAGCAATCGGTTGGTTAATCAAGAACATTTTTCAACGTAGAGTCTGCTTTCGACAGCAGTATGCATAAAATGTGCAGATATTGCCTCACTTTAACAAATTAAATTGCGGTGGACGCAAATCACGCGTTAATATTATTATTTTTCAGCAGATCTGCAGATCAACACTAGAACATCTTTTACACTCTGTTGCTGTCAGAGTTGTGTGCCGAGCCTGAAAACTGCCTGACAGCGTGGCGCTGATAGTGCACTGTGGAGATTTCCAGCAATCATGCTGTGGGGAAAATGTGATCAGACAAAGTTCAAACCGTGTTCGCCAAGTTATTATGGATGTACTGTACTGTATTTCTCTGTTTATGCTCGGCCTACATCAACAATCACATTGCGCTCGCTAAAACGCCGCGTAGGCCGACAAACATGCCGAGTCATACTTTCCCCTCCCGCACGTTGCCTGGGATGTGCGAGACCTCACACTTTGAAAATCTATATTTCCCACACAGTCCAGCAGCTGAATCTGACTTTCGGAATATTTTGAGTCATTATGCTCGCATTCATTAACAGCAACTTCAGAAGTCGTAACTTTGCTCACTATGCAGTAACACTTCTGTCAAAACTGTTGCTTTTTCACAAAGAATCCACACTGAAATCAGCGATTGTTTAGGGAGGGGAATAGCAAGGTTTCCCAATCCATCATGGCTCTTTCATGTTCCACATACTAACTTCATAGGGATGAAAACGGCAATTAAAAAGGCAATTGAACATTCAAGGAGTAGAAATGCCTCGGGCAGAGAAAATGTTATCCAGCCCTTTCTCTGCTGTCAGATCCACAAGCCTGTCATGCAAATGGAGCTGGCTAGGACAACCTCACGTTTCACCGAGGCCTTTCATCTACACCCTGCCATAAATTTAACAATTACCAACCTAAATATATAAATGAAAGGAGGGTGTGACACGAAAAGAGTGCAATAGAAGTGACTGGACTCAAAGGCTTTGGTCAAGGCTTCAAACATTAAATGGATCAGTCGGGTTTCCTGTCAGTGAAAGGAACTTAGCAAGTTTCCTTTAGACCGGCCCAGAAGGTTTTGATTGACTGTTCAGAGTTTTGAAAGACACAAAGGGGCTTTGGCTAGACAGAACACGAGCATGTGACCCTGAAGAGAGCAGGGAGTGAAATGGAGAATAAAGTTGAGCTATGTGCAATGTACAAGACTGAAAACCTGAACCACTTAAAAAGAAAGTCAATTTCTGAGTGCTGGGTTGAGGCCCAGATATCTTGGCAGGTATTTGTGAAGGAAAAATAGTTTTATTTGATACATGAACTTGAGCAATATGTTCTCAGAATAGTAAATTGCAGATCTTACTGGGTAACACCTTCTGGTACCTGGATTTACAAAACTACATTAATATGAAAACACAAGCAGCTGTTAAAGTCAGCAATTAACTAGTACCTTAGACTGTGCAAGACGGACTGAAAAGAATGTGGGTTCCAACTAGAAACTTCATGGTACAACTTATGTAAAACCAAATTACTCCAAAGCAGGGGTTCTCAATCACTGGGCTGCAAACTGTTTGGAAATAATGCAACCGTGAGTGGTGGGAATTAGTAACTGAACTAATGAAATCCGCTTTTTATGATAGTTATTTTTGATACTCTAATTAAAGCCAGAAAATGTAAAATGTTTCATGCAATTGAAAATACCTAGTGTATTTAGGGTGCGATGATTTGGTTCAGTTACTAGCTAGCTAGTGTAATGAAGAAGTTGGTGCTATTGTTGTAGGGGTTGGGATATTGATATACTGCAATTGAATACTTCACTTTTCACTCATAGACATAACATCATTGCCTTTATCTCTGGAAAGCAGGCCCAGGACTCATATTAACCATATCAAATGGAACATCTTGCTGGCAATCTACTCTGAGAAAATAGTGACATGAATCATCAATCAGTGAAACCTTTCAGTGTGTCGAATCAGACCTTGTATGCTAGTCTGCTTTTTCAATCACTCTATAAAAGTTGCACAAGGCTTCTTCAACTGTTGGATATCTTTTTCCTGAGTAATTCTTCAGATTGATAGCCCTTTATGTTTCGTCAGACTACGACTCAAACACAACTGTTGTGTCACTTATGTTGCTGTTGTGTTTGCTCGATTAAAAGGGTTCTAAATAAAAAACTGTATCCCATGCTTTATTAATCAAATAAATGTACTGATAAATCACATGATTCATGCAGAAGGGCAGATTAAATGGAGTTAAATACATGAACATTTTTAATTGCTGAATATTTTTTGTTTTATAATGTTATATTGAAATGTGGTTTTGTTATGGATGAAGTAGTTGCAGAAAATTGGCTAAACATGTGTACCAGTCACACAACCCCAAAGCCACACCCACTGGTCCATCAAAAGTATTGTGGTCTGTAATTCAGTCCACATTCTTAAAAACGCTGACAACCCAGAGCTTTAGAGGGACTGTCTTTGCAATTATTTAAAGCAACTTTGTTTAGGACCTCAGCCAGTATCACAATATTTCTGTACCCAGTCCTTCACCATTTATTTGGTTTTAAAGTTTATTTAATCCAGAAACCATCATCATTTGCACTAGTAGCAAAGGGGGTGATTAGTGAGAGATTCTAGGGTGGTGCCGTAGAAAAGACAAAGGCCAACAGGGAGGATACTGTGATAACATCCCTAGCATGGCAAGATATTGTTCATTTGCAAATGACAAAGCATGGGTTGACAATTCAAACATAAATTTAATCCTTTGCTCATCCCTTTAACCCTATTTTTGTCAATAATTACATTCGTGGTTCTCTTCCCGAGCCCTAGTGGCTCCTAGCCCTACAAATACTTGTGTTTTCTCACTGGATAATGAGCAATCCTTCATGATTTGAGTCGAAGGTGTTACAGCAGGGGAAAAATGTATTCTACAGGATTCCCAAAATTTGGACTGGGAACCACTGATTTTCATCTTAGCACTAAATGACAGCTCTCAGTTAATGTCGATGTTATTGTGCTTAAATATTTCCACTTGCAACAGTGCAGGAAGGAAGAAGCATAGATGTTTTCACATAAACCCACTAATCTTGGTTGCAGAACATAATCATACAGTTTTAGGCTGCTTATCCTGTGGTTGTGGTTACTCTGAAGTTTCGTTGTGTTTACAGATAAGCATTAGCTACTTTAGAAAATACGATTTTTGCATCTTAGAGCAGTCAAAAGACTTTTTGCATGTTTTTTTGTCCCTAAAAGAACTTCTTGTGATGAGCACGTATCCAAGAAACATGAACAAACAGCTAACTAAGAACAAAGTGGCTTGTTGACTCAGGCTGTTGCAAAGCTCCAGCTGAATTATCATGGAAATCCATAATTCTTGAGGTGCTTCCCAGTGCTTATAGTCACCTGAGAAAACGAGTCTGTGTACATATGTATTTGCTGATGATCTAAAGTCATCCACCCTCCCACGCATACAATATCTCAAGAAACTATCTCTACTTTCTCTGCATGGAAGGTTCTTCAACAGGGAGAATACTATCAAACTTACATGAGTATGTGTCAGATGTGAAGACAGTCATTTTAAAGTCAAAATCCAAAGTTTTCACAGTTCAGTTAAGATCTCCAGAACTCTATCCATAACCTTCATAACCTTCTAAGTTAGGTTCCTTGACAAAGCTCCAGTTACATACTGATCCAGTGGATTGATTTTAGCCTCATGTATGTCAGCACAGATGAAATTGAACAAGATCCAGTATAAAGGTATGTGTTCGCACGAGCCTCTTACTGTCCATGAATAGAGGCACAGTCAAGTAAATACATTTCTATATCTTTGTCCACTGCCCAATTTGTTAGTGAAAAAATCCTTGCAGCTGTTTACAAATGTTAAATGAATTGGCATCAGTATGGCACATGACTTTGTTGACTTTGCCATTGTAGTAACTTGAAATCATGAAAGCTCTATTAACAAGAGCTGTGAAAAATCAAGCACTCTTGTGACTACTCCCACAAAACATGTTCTTGGTAATAACTCATCTAATGAAGGAAACTGAATTTGCCCCCTACAGTTTTTAAACAATATCTTTTTTTTCAGGACTCACAAGCCATTTCCAAAGCCCACTTTAGCAAAGGGTTATTGTTCCCTGTGGTGAGGTCTGCCGTAAGTGGATCTGACCAACTATTATGTTTGGTGGTGAGGCAAGGGTGGACTCCAAAAAAATGTGATGATAATGTGGTCCATCTTTTTTGAGTATGGGACCGTGTAGGATTTTCAGGCCACACCCAATGACACCCCAGCCAGGGACGACCGCCCAGCAAAGCTCAGATAGAACTTGGCCCAGGGATCCTCCAGATGTGTCACAGAGAGAACATTTGGTCTTTTTACAATTGCAGTGCTGCCCCCCACCCCACCCCTACTCGATATCCTCAGTATCCCATGAAGAACTTGAAACGGAATGCTATTTTTTTCCATGTCAGCTAGCCAAATTTCATTCCTCTGATCTTATGGGGTTTTTTTTTCTCTAGCTGTCATATTTTGACTGTTTTGTAGAGATTTGTTTTTATCCTGCCAATTTGTTTTTATTTATTTTCAATTGGAATAGTTATAGTGTGCAAATACACAAATAACCTCTTGGTATCTGTTCTGTTCAAATGAACATTTTCTCTCTTGCTTTTAGTGACAGACAACACTTGAACACCTGTTTTGGAACCTGAACAAGGACACTTCCAAAACAGAAGGCCCCAAAGAGCCACCCTGGATCATCTCCACACCATCCATGATAACTCACAAGCCCTCCTGCTTGTAGAGATCTGACCAACTCTTGTATTTAACTTCCTTATAGTCTTCTAAATTACTTTAATAATGATATCAAAAAGGGATACATTTATAAAAATGGCATGTTCCCACATCGACTAGTGCCTGTGCTGCTATGGTTGGAATGGCAGCTTTTTTACCCTGTAGAGGCTACATTTTTTAGAAAAGACTCAACTTCTTGTACTAGAAATAAGGGTTTCAGGAGAGCAGTTGTAACAGCTCCCTGTGGATATCAACACAACTTTTGAAATAACTATAGGCACTGCTGTGAGTTCCAGTTTTGTGTTGCTTCCTCTAAAAACTAAGATGTTAAATTGTTGGGCAACAACTCACTTATCCCATATGGCTCTTGTCAAACACTCTCAAACAGTATGCTTCAAGCATCACTGTTTTCCCCTGGAATGTGATTTGAAAAAGTTGACAAAGACAGGAAACAAAAAGTGTCTCTCTTCCCACACTGACGGAGAATCAGCAGTAAGTCTCCGGTTGCCACCTCCGCAGTGTTCTCACACACTGATTCAAGGCTGCATTCCAGCAGTCAAGAATTTTTGCCCATTTCCAAGCACCTGCTACCTTGGAGACTGGGTAACCAGGGAAACACAGACTGACTGTGTGGCACCAAAATTCACCGTGCTAAGACATGGACACACCCTTTGCGAGACATAATTCCGTTCCAGGCACTTCGGGAATTAATCATCCTGAATTTGTAGTTTGGATTTGACCATCTGACCCACTACAAGTAGCTCTTTGTGTACAAACACACACTCTACCAATGTAATTCCACTGATAAGTGATACATCTAATTCTGAATTATTCACAACAAGCAGGGGTGTGTATCGTTAGGATTTTACTGCTACCGATTTCGATACCACTACTTAGCGATTCTTTAATTGATATTGCTCTTCATATTAGATATCTCTATAAAAAACAAGCATGCATCACATGAAATTCTGTGAAAAATTCAACAATTATTTTATTGTGGAGAAATAACGAGAAATTGTTTCTTGACTTTGCTTTATGTATATATAAAATGAAGGGTGGGAAATCACTACAAATGTCTGGTCAAAAAACGTCTGGTGGTAATGCGCAGAGCGCCACTTCTATCCCTCCCACGTATCCAGTCTAGCTTCAGCCATTTGTAAATGATGACTATGTGTAACGGGCAAGCCTAGGGCTGGACCAGCAACTCTTCCTGCGTCGCCCATGACAGGGTGACCCAGGACCGGTTTTGCGGGCATAGGGCACCACCTCTTTCACAGCCAGCTCCATCATTGGCACCTGTGAACTTCCCTTTATACGCAGGTTTTGATTGTGTATGGACGCGGTCATTTCATTTAGTTTAAAAACCCATTGACTAAGTCGGTAATTTCAACATCAGAGCTTTGCGCTCTTTCTCAGCCTGAGTGTTCAGAAAATTCCACCACCCACCCAGCGCCCAAAACTAATAGCTTCCATGCTCTTCCCTTTTCTTTCCTTGTTTAGGTTGCAGGTATTCCACCACTCACTTTTAGGCACCTGCTATCACACATATTCAAAAATGCACTCAGTACACTTTCAGTCAAGTCAAGTAGAGGTTTATTGTCATCCCAGCCATATACATTAAGTACACCGTGAGATGAAATATCATCCTGCTGGACCATAGGTGCATCGTACACAGGCAACATAGAGGTTATCCAGGTCAACAATGAGAGTAGAAAATGGGGGAATTTATATATATATATATATATATATATAAATTGGCCTGTACCGAGGTTCAGGCGTGTCCCGGGGGTGGATATGCGTATCTACGGTCAACAGCTGTGGTTCGGGGAGAGGGGGGGCGTTCGGGGGTCGTGGTTGATATGTTTTATGCGCATCTTGGGCCGACGGTCGTTCTGGACTTTTAGTTCATGAGACATGCCCATGACGTGATGAATGTTAAGGCAGCTCAAAATCCTGGACGATTTTAAAATTCCGGCCTGACGCCGGACGCAGGACTCAAAAAGAGGACATACACTGTTAAATGGACAATTTCGCTTTAAGTTACTACCAGAGAGGGATTTGGACAAGACAAGGGTAATATGTGTGCTTTGCAAAAGTGAAATCAATTACATCACTATCATATCAGCTCAA
>JBBPCY010000002.1:21269171-21282268 GCA_037974405.1 Brachyalestes nurse | reverse complement strand
CTGTGTGATCTGAGAGGGTTCTGGTGGTTCCTCTCTGTGTGATCTGAGAGGGTTCTGGTGGTTCCTCTCTGTGTGATGTGAGAAGGTTCTGGTGGTTCCTCTCTGTGTGATCTGAGAGGGTTCTGGTGGTCCCTCTCTGTTTGATCCAAGAGGGTTCTGGTGGAGGATTAACTCCATCCTTGGTAGAATCTGCTAGTAGCTCTATACAATGTTGTGTTTTTATATTATTACCCGAAACATTTCAAGCTCTATTATGAAACATTTCAAGTGCTCGTGGGGGCCCTCTGGTGGACACGGTGAACGCTAGCAGGTGTTTTGTTTGTTTACGCGTCAGATCGGCCTTGTTGTTTGTGATATTTATTGTGAAACTTTGCAGCCTCGCCTCACTTGCTTCAGTCCCTACAACCGAGCGAGCTTGTAGATTAAAAATAATATCCAAATAACTTCATCGCTGTCTTATTTCCAGACTGATACAAAACAAGGCTTCACTCCCTGTGGATCAAGGATCAGTGGGACCCAGCCAATCCTAAATTCAACTAAACCACAAAGAATGATTCTCAGACTCCTGCACGCTCCCGAGTTTGCTGAGGTGGGGTGTTATGCCGGCACTGCACAGAGCAAACAGCTGCGTCATCTGGAACGGCCTTGTCTCGCGAGGCGCTGGGCCATTGCTCCCGGCACAACAGACACATCAATTTTGGGCAGCTGTCTGTGTCTCTACATCTGTGCCCACAGAGCAGCCTCACAAATCTGAGTGCTAACAGCACGCAGTCAGTTTGAGGGCAGACAGCTTATTTCACACATCCTGGGGCTTCTGGTGCGGTGGAGGTTTCACTTAGTGGGACGAGACTGAGAAGATAGCTTAAGGGCTAATAATGTTCGCGAGCTTTATGGGAATATTAAGTGAGCTGAACGCATGGAAACACATTTTTTATCTCAGTTGACACTGTAATAGTACATAAACCACAACAGGTGATGCGAACATCGATGATCTGGTTGTAGTCGAGGAGGGTTCATTATATTGGGACGTTAATGAACGGTCAGTTCTTGAATGTTCTCGATGTTGGAAGCAGAAAAATGGGCGAAAGGATCTTTGCGAGGAACCGTACTGTGATGTCTGGACCACTGAACAGCAGGTCTTGTGGTGGGGGCCCTGCTCAGAACCTACCAAATGTTCTCCAAGGAGGAAGTAGCGATGACAGGGTCCTGGATGACTGAGGTTCTCTGATGGTCCTGGAGAGTGAAGACCAGCCCAGAACAAACTGCTGTAGAAGTTGAATGATCCCCGACACACTCTTTCCGTAGGATGATGAGCTCTGACACTGCAAACACTGTTCAGGAACCATTTGAGGAACATCACAAAGAGCTCAAGGTTCCTCCAGATTATCCAGATCTCAATCCGATCGAGTTTTTGCGGAACAAACTAGTCTGATCCATACAGGAACCACCTCACAGCTTACAGGACTTAACGAATCTGCTGGTGCAGAACCACAGACCTTCAGAGGTTCTCGTGGAGTCC
Source organism: Brachyalestes nurse (assembly GCA_037974405.1). Taxonomy (NCBI): domain Eukaryota; kingdom Metazoa; phylum Chordata; class Actinopteri; order Characiformes; family Alestidae; genus Brachyalestes; species Brachyalestes nurse. The sequence continues at coordinate 21,280,749 of JBBPCY010000002.1, read as the reverse complement.
AGACCTCAACGGGTCAGAGTTGATTTGGCAGCACGGGGGGAACCAACAATATGGTTCTAATATTGTGGCTTTGTTAGACTTTTAAAATGTTTTAACAGCCCTGGTTTGATGACATGGTTCATTAATTCCATCATTTATTTAAGTCTTGCATTTAACATAAAAACATAACTTAATAACCATATTAAACATTGTAAAAATATTAAAAATGTATTGCATGTGCCGAGCCAGGCCACATTCTAGGCCAGATATACATAAAAATGAGCTTTAGTACAAATATAATATGTTCTCATGATGCATATTTTTATTAAATGAGCAGAAAGTTTTGGGATTAGTGACCGAAATCTTCACAACAAATCCCTAACGTTAAATTTAGCAAATAAACAGTAACTCAAAATGTGCCGAACTGTTCTTTCTGTGGAGGACGTGAGCTTTTTTAAACCTGAAAAACCCGAGTACAGTATGTGACACCTGACATTAGTAGAGTACCTTTCCACTCGAGGCTGAGAGCGCCATAAATCTTACCTCTGCTCCTGACAGTACAGAAGAATGCTGCAGGGAAGGATCTATCGGCTCTCCCGGCCAGTCCGGCGTCCTCGGTGTCATATCCAATCCCGTCCTGTCCACTACCATTTTGTCCACTCTGCTTATCAAGCTGTATTTTCATTATCGGACCTCCTTACTCCTTACTTTCAAGCCGTTGTTGCTTTTTCAGGTGCCTGTCTGTGGTTTTTTCTTTTCCTTTCTTCTCGCCACGCCGAGCCCAGGCAGCGAGCGATAAAAGTTTCTGCGAGTGGGTAAACTTTTAAATATTTACAGCATGCAGAGGTTAGCTTTCAAAACACGATCAGATACGAAGGGGAGGACGCCCGACGAATGCCGATGCATCCAGAGTCCTACGGTTCACAATAAAACAAAGAACAGAGGGTACGGACCTCATGTACACACGAAGAAATGGAGTCTCTGACAGGAAGAGAATGGGAGAGCATGACAACTGTAGGTTTCACACAAACTTCCACTGTGAATCGATTAGCTCTGTAAACTGTCGGCTGCAGGGCGGCCGCGCTGAGGTGGACGTAACAAAAGGTAAAGTGTTGTAATACGGCTAAACAGCTCCTTATATGGAAGTTCCCCCCGGTGTGTGTTGGTTCTCGAGGTGTCAGACGTCATGCTGAGCTTCGTTTGGTGTTCCTGTGTCACGTAGAACCAAAGTTACTGTCATTTCAAAACGTATAATAATGAAAAAATATTAAGAACAAAAAGGAACAAATGTCTTTTATTTTAGGTCTTAGAAACAAAGAACAGCAAATGATGAGCGTGGAGAGTTTCACATCGTTTTATTTGTTAAAATCAGATTTTACGAATAAGTTCTGAGGGTTAAATGCGCACTAATTCATGCCTCGGATGCCGGGATAAGCGAAGCAAAGCTATGAATATATATTTATACTATATACATACAGGTTATATCAGCCCGGAGTTTTTGTGCAGCCATCACGAAATACAGTTTAATCAAAATACGTGCTGCGATCACGATTTAGGGCTTTTTTTTTGTGCCAGGACAACGCTTCAGCACCGTATGTATTTTCGGCAGTATCTGCGCTAACTGGTGCCTGAGGGACAGTAGGAGAGAAATGTTGAGTTGATTCTTTATCGTATTTGTTTGCAAAGCGGTTAAAACAGGTTGAAATGCTGTGAGACGGGGAAAGTCCCTAATCCTAACCCTAAACCTAAAAAAAAGCCCTAAACCTAAAAAAAAAGCCCTAAATCGTGATCACAGCACGTATTTTGATTAAATTGACTTTCGTGATGCTGCAAAAAAAGTCGTTTTAATCTATTTTTGCTGCACTTACCTTTGTACTGTCCACTTTCTGCCGTACCGGTGTAAATTCCCCACTTGTGGGATAAGGTTTATCTTGTCTTATCTTACTTTTATTAATTATGTCCGTACTTATGTGCCATAGTTTGTGTTTAATAGTCTTATATTGTGCAACATCACTACTTATGTCTCTATTATGTGCAATAACAGGTTCGATATATTGAACAACTCCTAACCGTGTTAATTAGTAAACAACTCATTTTATTTATTCATCTTTAGCAGGGGAGCCCAATACGTCGATCGCAATCTACCGGTCGATCGCAAAAGCAACGTGAGTCGATCACAGAGCCCTGTCTTTCAAAACAAACTCTAACGCTCACAGGAGACCGCACAACGTAAAACCGAGTGAACCGCGAGCGTCGGCTGAATCAGAAGAGTCGACTCCCATCGAGTGAGAACCGCTGCCAAGCTCTGTTCACGTCAGAACTTTGTTTTGATTGGCAGCCTTGTGGCCAATCACATGCGAGGAGAGAGTCTTCTCAAAAACAGGGCAGATACTGAGAGGAGAACCCGCATCAGTCCATCCAAGCTGAGGCATTCGATTTTTCTGAATGTCAGGCTGCACTGAGGACATACTGTTTGGTTTCTGAGTTTGGTTCAGTTTCTGTTCTGTGGATTTGTTTGCAGTGTTAAAATAAAATTTAAAGTTTGATTAAAATATTAAACAAAAGTAAGAATGCCTGCTTTTGTTAACAGAACAAATACACAAAATTGGGCAATTAAAACTGAATGCAAAGGGGTTTATATATGTGTGTGTGTGTGTGTGTGTGTGTGTGTGTGTGTGTGTGTGTGTATATAAAGTATACTCCGTATATGTATACATAAATATATGTTGGCGTTTTAAAAGTAGCTCACGAGCCAAAAAAGGGTGGGCACCCCTGCTTTAAAGGAATCACCAGTTCTCTGAACCCATAAAATTCCTCAAAGTGAGATTAAACAGTTTACAGATTTGTGAACTGTTTATTGAAAACGTGTCATTTTAAAACTGATCGAAATTTTATCTTGTTGCTGTTGCATCTTTAAAGAAGTTGAAACTTATCTTGACCTTTAATGTAGATACGACATTAAGTCACTTTGGGCCATTTATGGTTCCTCATGAAAATCTGACCCAAACTAAAGGACAGCTGGTGTTTTCAAATTACATTAAAACTAGCATAGATTATTTTTTTAAATCTAGATTAATCTAGATTAAAATGGATCATTTGAATTCTGCCGAAGGCATTCAGAATGTGTGTGTGCTACCCAAATAATGACTAGAAGTAAGTCTTTGAGAACGGATTTCTCAAGCCAGGTGGCGCATTAGTCCAGGGGCTCATCATCTGTTTCCAAACTGCTGGAGAAAGCTGTTCTACTATGATAATCGGCTGCCGCACGTCTACATTTGTAATAATGGACTTGAGCCATATGTGAAGGGCCCCTAAGATGGGCCCCTGTGGCCGCCTGGAGAACAAGCTCCAGTCATCATAGCTTGCGTAATACAGACCCAGCTCCCTAAAAGATTAACGACGATATTTTTTTTATCGCCCGATAAGAGTCTCACGTTAACGCAGCAGTTAACGCCGATAACGGCCCACCACTAATATATATATATATATATATATAAATAAATAAAAAAGACACCCAGGTCTGTCCTAACATCTTTCTATTTAATGGGTTCTTTCTGTCCTGCTTTTTTTTTGGACTTGCTAGCCAACCTGTTATGGCTTTTCTTTACATAGAAAAAAATGTCTTAAGACAGTGTCACCAGTGTTGCGAAGTAAGTACCCTACCACTGATCCACTCGCCTTGCAACCCCAGCGATGCGGGTCCAAGTGCCCCTTCCAGTGGGCTTTTTTTTAACTCTCACATCGAGTTTACATCCTGTCTCTCACAGCTCTCTGTTCTACCACTCACAGTACATCCTCATCACTTTCTCAGTCTCTGCACTTTCTAAAAAAGAAACACTTTCTCTGATGTTGCCTCAATGTTGATGCGAACCCTCTGCTCCAGCACTTAGAAGCTTCAGGGGACTCCTCACAGCTCAGGTAATTGGGCCATGCATAATTGTCCCGCCAGAAGCAAGAAGCCCAGCAGTAGGAGCGATGGAGCATTTACAGAAACTAACTGGCCTGTTGCATGAATGGAGACCTGCAGTGGACCTTCACTGTACTCCCCAGCCCTCTGGGCTCAACCATAGTCACCCTAGCCTTGGGCTCTAACCATGAGGACTGCTTGGAGGGCTTGGTGCAGGGGTTCACACTTCACCTACCTCACCAGCAGGTGCAGGAATCTTCTTTGTTGGAAAAAAACAGGTTGTCTCCAACCTCACCCTCTCATGACCTCAGCCTTTGAGGTACTGCAGCAGGCCTCTATTGTTTCCAAGCTGGACCTGTGCAGCCCCTGCAACCTCATTTGGGGTTATTTTTTGTACTTTCCCACCACATCCCAGCTTGCTTCTTTTGCTTTGACAACTTCTTCTGGCACTTGTGTGCTTCAGCACGATAGTCAAACTGCTCACTGCCCTAATAAAGTAATCACTAGGCAGTTTGAGTGGCATTTTACTTGCACTGCCTTACACCTATGGAGTGTAGCTATGATTCAGGAGACTGGGAGCTTCAAACTGGTCCTGGAGGAATGGAGGGGGCCCACCCTCAATTTCTGGTCTGGATGGACCATAAGAACTTGCCCTACATACAGCTTAGCCAAGTGTCTAGACAGAACTGGTTAACCAGGACCTAGATCAAACCTTTTAGTGCCTCACCTCCTCTTATCCCTAATCCCACCTCCAAAGGGCTAGTGAATGGCGAAAGCTGGCTGCTGACTGTCAGCGCAGACTAGGCCTCCTTGTGGCTAGGGTAGTGGGTCTGTCTCTCTAAAAGGACATAGCTCTATAGTTGGAAAGCTGCTTTGTGGGGCCCTTTAAGGTGGATCAGTGGACAAACTCAGTCACCTACTGTCTCCACCTCGCATTGCAGATAATCCTCATATTCTAAATGTCCCAACTCAAACCAGTGCTGTACAACCCTGCCCCCCCGGGTGCTTTGCTCGATGGAAAGAACACCTGCCTATTCAATCAGGTATTTACTGGACAAGCATTGAGTCAGAGATGCTACACAATACCTTACAGACTGGGAGGGCTGCGGCCCAGAGAAATATTTGTGGGTCCTAGCCCACCACATCCTGAACCCCAAACTCATCCAAGCCTTTAGGTGAGACTGTAACTGTCTTCCTCAAACTGAACATTTGGGTATTATGCCACCCAACACCCAAAACTAGGAGCTTCCTCACTCTTTCCTTCTTTAGACTGCTGGTGCTCCACTTTTTATGCTCCACTACTCAATTTTATGTATTCTTTAACACATTTTCAATAATACACCTTCACCCAGGTCTGTCCTACCATTAATCTTTTTTTGAGGGGTCTTTCTGTCTGCTCTCTTGGGACTTGCCACCCTGTCCCTCTGCCTTTTCTTCTCATTTTCCTTTCTTCCATTTTTCTGCCAATTTTCAGGAAAATGCACTCTGGCCAGTGGCTCAGCAGTGGATCCTTTCTGAAAATCATTGTTGGCAGGTTACTATTACCTATTTACACTCTGTTAGAAAGCATTAACAACTGATAGCAGCACCATTTGTCCAGGAGCTCACTGAAATTTCGGTATTGACCAGTTCTGTAACTGGTTTAGTGCTGGTTTTCCCATTCCTAATAACAAGGGCAGTGGAGTAAATGCTGTAGCTGTTTTTTTTTTGTTTGCTTGTTTTTGGTAAATAAAATCTAGAAAAATAAGATGCAGTTTGAGTTTGAGCTGCTCTGTTTTTTAGAGGCATAGCTCACTCAAGAAATATGTTAGTCAGTCTTTTCTCAGAAGTCTTGACGATAAAAAGCAGCGGCCAGTTCAAATCAGCTGGCACATAGCAGTTATAAGCAGCCATAATTTGCATCACAGTTTTTTTGTTGTGTATGTTTCTAACTGAAGAAAACAGTAGAAACATTTGCTTACAGGTGTTAAGGGTTTCCAAGCTGGAGAGAGCTGTATGGTTTAAGTCAGTACACTGGAATGAGGTTTTTTTCTGGTATGAAATCAGTGCTAAGTATTTTGGAAGTTCTTTCACATCTTCACTCGACATTTTAATTTTACAGTGAAATGTAATACCACCTAATCAGTCTCTTAAAAGCTGTTTGCTACTCGGTACCCTGTATTTTTGGAAGCGCAGGTTGCATGTCAAACTCCAGTGCATGTTTAAGAAAATCAACACAATTAACCACAGGAGATTAATCACTCTCCACCCATCCATCACTTAACATTCCTTCCTCGCGTTCCTGTGATTAAAACTTCCCTCGAATACCACAGTAAAAACCCAGTCATTAAACACAGACAGCCGAGTGTCTGAATGCTCGCTGCTGCGTTCCACCGCCTGTGTTTAATACCGAGCATATTTCCCTTCGCATATTTTATATAATGTCTCTGACAGGTCATTTTCAGGGTGGCGGCTTTGTAAACAAACAGTCCAAGGGAGTTCACTTGTTAATGCTGTCATCATTCTTAATACATTTCATGCATTTGGTGCAAGTGGCGAAGTGAGGTCATGCTAATCAGCGTATCAGTTAAAGAGGTGTGATATTGACATTGTTTTCAGTGAAAGCACAGATGATACAAAAGTGCTAGCTTGAGTAATAATGCAGTGACTTAAGCTATTAGCCTCTGCTCTTTCTGCATTAAAGCTCAGAGGGAGCGGCTGCATGAACTGGGGTCATGCATATAAAACTGCTCTAATCTAAGATCAGTATTTGCCCTCGATAGGTTTGTAAGGGCGGGTAGGCACTCAATCAAGATGAGCTCTCCTACACTAAGGAGCCTGAGACATATGGAGCTCCTCTGCAGAGGCTGGGCATTAGCTGTGGTTTTATCTGCTAGCTGTCTTGTCTTTAAACATATCACTTCAGAAAAATGTGCAGGCTGCTTGGGAGTCTCGACACTAATCTCCCCATGCTTAACTTTAAAATGACGTCGGAAGCTCCAGATTACTGGGACGGTACACGGACGTGTAGGCGGACTGCTACCTACATGGAAGAAATGCCATCGCGTCCCACTTCCTCTGTCGGGCTGCTTCGCATCTTCCTGATTCCGCTGACTTACAGGCATGACTTTAAACACAGGACATGGTTCACCCCGGAGAGGAATCGCTTTCTGTAAACATTAGTCTCCAGCCATCTCCCCTAACAGGAGAGGCCACATCAAACGTGTTGGGAACATTGTGCTAGGACTGTGCTGGATGCAGCACCTGGGAAAGAGAGTAGGCTGCTCGGTGCCGTAATGGATGAGGTGTTGCAGGAAAGAAGGGTTGGTCAGGATGCTAGGGTGAACATGCTGAGAGCATAGTTCAAGCAGCAGCTGGCTCCATCGGCAAATGTTTGCATCCCTTTGATTCTCTTACTTTCAGGGCCAGATGTAGGCAAGAACAATAAGTGCCTCAATGCAACTGCAGTACACACTTACAATGTGCCTGAATTTACTGTGAGTACATCATCAACTAACCTGAGACAGTTTAGTGAGGAAAATATAGACATGTTGATAAAACAGGCTCTTTCCCACCAAGACATTAATCTCCTTTAGAATGTGGGTGATGGCCTAGTGGGTAGGATACTTACCTTTGGACAAGAGGTCATGGGTTCGAATCCTACCTTCAGCACACCACCACTGGTATACTGAGCAAGACCCTGAACCCCAGGTTTCTACAGGGAGACTGCCCCCTGTAGTTAGAGAATGGAAGTTGCTTTGGATAAAAGCGTCTGCTAAATGCCACAAATGTAAATGAACATACCATGGCCATGAGTATAGATCTCAAATTGTAGCCACATCATGGTACATTCTATGCCACTTCCCCTCACATGATCCAGAGAGTTTACATAGTGTTATTCTGATTATAAACATTCCTTTAGCACATATGAGGCCTAAAGACTAAGACTGCTGCCACTGTTGATGGAACCCACGCATGATGTGACAGTAATACACATGACACAAAGGAAAACTGAGCAAAATATGTAATCAGTCATATTATTTCTCCAATATTGCTTTTTTTGCAGTACTCACATACAACTGCAGGAACCAGAGAAGTGCATTTAGCCTCATATGTACAAAGATCATAAACTGTATGTTAAGGCTTGTACATAACACATGATCAGTTATTCTTGTTCTTTCTCTCTGTATATGTAAAAAAAAAACTATATGTAAAAAAACCCACTGTCACCTTCTCCAATTGTTCAGCATCTTCTCTATCTCGTTACAAATGTGCACTTTGTTAGATCAAGTCTGCATGTACACGGAAGGCACAAGCCCCATCACTCCCTGATGCAATTAGTATACTCTGACATCTGTTATCTTAAGCAGAATGGGAGTGACGCAGACGTTCCGTCAAACTGCATGCTTGAAAGGGCGGGGGAGAACTCAATAGACTGCATCTGAACCATCCCTGAATCACCAAACCTTTGGCCCTAGAGCTTCCTGGTGACTCAGACACAGCAGGGAGTGAGAAAAGCAGGCCACGCACCCAGACCTTTGTCACCGCGTAACGAGCACTAACCATTAGGGGTCCACAGCCCACGTCTAATGTTTCACCCACCTCATTAGACTGTGATTAATCATTTTGGCCTCTGACGATGCAGAGTTCTGGGAACAGAATACTGCTGCGGCTTTGAGCCGGTTAGTGAGGGTTGAGAGTTAGGCTCAGCAAACAGAAACATTTTTTAGATATATTTTCCATGGTCAGTTAGCAATTAAGATGACAGTATGCACACAAGTGCGTACATATGTCCTTGTGCATTAACCCTTTGAACCCCAGGCAGGAGTTCAAAGCATTATTATGCAGTAATTATTATGAATTATTTGGTGGCTACTGTGAGTTACAAGACAAACTATTTTATTTGATAATATGAATGAGTTCGTTTTCAGGCTGCAACCAGAATGGTCATTATAGGGGTAGGAGAAAGAGGCAATGTGCAAAAGCTAAAATGATTTGGAAGAAATTAAAAAAGGAGGAAATCATACAGTTATGATTTAATGGATCCAGTGACTGCTGGTATTGCTGTTACCATCAAACATGATTTCCAAATGTTTGCTTCGTTTCATATTTCAAAAAAATGATTTAGTTTTAGCAGTGACTATGGGATACCATGGCAGGCAAAACATCTCAACACAAAGGAGTGCATGTTATTTACACAACTTAAGACTGAATGAGCATAAAGTCATTGCCATCCGTGTTCAAATAAAATATCAAGCACAAGATAGACATGCTCATGAAATATAAGACATACGAAACATTGCTTCATTTGAATAAAAAATACTTTAATTAGATCCTTTAGATGCTTTGTTTTGTGTCTCTGTTATGTGCTTCTTTAAACTTTACAAAGGTGATTCACATCTTAAATGCGTCACACATTAAAATGTTCTTCTGGAAACCAAAAGTTCTTTTTTTTTTTTTTTTTTTGGAGAGACCAATGAAAAAAAGGTTTGCCAGAAATGTAAGAGGAGTCTGGATTTGAAGGAGGACTGAGGTGACTATGTGTTACATGGTGACAATGCCTGTGCATCACTACATAACACCACGGCTCCATGCACAGCAGGAAACAGGTGATTGTGCATGTGTCACGAACATCCATGTGACCTCATCTCATTCATAATGCAAATTTTTCCTAGGTGCATAAAAAATGTATGCCTAGTGCATGAATAGTAACTCCTCGTGCCCGTCTTCTTTTTTCATGCGGGACTAATCAAGACGATCACTGTTACACTTAAGAGTTAAACTCTACTTCACACAGGCTCTGACAATTAGCCAATGAAGTCAGTAAGCACCTTTGAGGTAACAAGAAACCAAGTTACGAAGAGACATGTGTCACAACAGCCGAGAATAGCACCTATAATTGTCTCCAGTTTATTGCATCATTTAATGACATGCAAAGAATCCAACATGCCAGGGACAACAACAACAAAAAAATTCTGCTCCCTTAAAATGACTGGGACTGCGTCTCTGAATTTAAAATAGCATTTCCCACCGGCACATCTGAAAAAAATATAAGGAACACAGCTTTAATGACTCCCCATTTGTGAAAAAAAAAACAGCTTGTAAGAGTTTTCTTTTACATATACTGTACACTTCATGCATCGTAACAGTTTTTCACAACTTGCATCCTATGCAGCGAGTGTTTTAAGCATGAGACAACATGTTCCAATGTTTCTCTCGCTCTCTCTTGGCCTCAGTGACACCTGTTAAATATAGAGTGTTATAGCCTAAGGCAGAGACTGAGTGATGTCAGCTTTTAAAGCATAATGCAGATTTACACAAGTCAGCAGAAATGTTCTCCGACAAATAATGTGTTAGAAAACAAACACACATACACGCACACACACACAAGTTTTCTTTTCTTCTTTTTTTGACCACCCGGAACAAGAAACACATATAAATAAGTATCTTCTACACGCTTCTGCACAATTTACCAAACATAATATAATGCCTCTAGATGCAAACCACTGGTAACACTGAAGAACAGGAAGGCCAGATTAGACTTGTCAGACAAAGCCTGCCCAATTCTGTAGTAAGGTTAATTTTGCCAGATTAGCTTGTACCAGAATGATGGGAAAAGTGACAATCCGAAGCTTCCACATCGTCTGTCAAACATGGTGGAGGCAGTGTAATGGTATGGGCTGCCAGTGGAACTAGTGTTAGTTGATGATGGGACTGGTGACAAAGTAGCTAGATAAATTCTGAAGTGTATAGGTCTATACTCTGCTCAGCTTCAGCCACATGCTGCAAAACTGACAGCTAGGCACTTTACAGCGCAACGGGAAAATGATCCAAAACATACTGCAAAAGCAACCTTTCTCAGGGTAAATAAATAGGATATTCTTCAGGCTTAAGTCAATCACATGATCTCAACACCGAAGGCAGAAAGACCAACAACCAAGCAGCAACTGAAGAAGACAGGAATAAAGGCCTGGCATAGCATCACAAGGGAGGAAACTCTGTGTCTGGTGATGACTTCATTGACTGCAAAGGATTTTCATCCAAGTATTAAACCAATACATCTAGCACAGACTAGAAGTTTAGGCCCACTCTTTGGATAAAAAAAAATTAAACAATACACTGCTCTTTAAAAAATGTATTACAAGAAAACATTAAAAAAAACAAATGTAACTGACTGGTTTTGAAATGTAATGGGACAAAATACACTCTGAAATGCAGCTCAAGCGATCGTTGCCTCTTGGCCTACATTGGCTGAAGCCACTGCCCTCGGGACCGGAGTGCAGAGCTGGGTTAGGATACAGTGGCTTTCAGACACAAGACCAGGAGAAAGAGCTGGAGCAAAGGCTAAGTGAGCAGGGCTTGGTGTTTTCAGAGTGACGGCGTAATTTCCAGCAGGGCTGCTGCGGCTCACTGAGGTAGGGTCGGAGCCTGGCAGGGGCCACACATGCAGCGCAGTGAAAAGCTTTTTAACGTGGGAGAGGACTTTGGACCTGCTCACAAGGTGACTGGCCAAACCACCCCAAGCATGCTGGCTCCCACTGGTGCCATGCCACCAGCCACTGACAGTGTCAACATCATTACTGTCAGCTGCAATAAAGAGCCAGGCCTTTTACAAGTCACCCTGACACCACCCATTGAATCAATCTCTCTCTCTCTCTCTCTCTCTCTCTCTCTCTCTCTCTCTCTCTCTCTCTCTCTCTCTCTCTCTCTTTC
>JBBPCY010000002.1:21258746-21269071 GCA_037974405.1 Brachyalestes nurse | reverse complement strand
CTCTCTCTCTCTCTCTCTCTCTCTCTCTCTCTCTCTCTCTCTTTCTCTTTCTCTCTCTCTCTCTCTCTCTCTCTCTCCCTCCCTCTCTCTCTCTCCCTACCTTTCTCTCTCTCTCCCTCTCTCCGTCTCTCTCTCTCTCTCTCACCGTGGGAACGGAGACCCAGTGACTGTAATAAACAAAAGGTCATGGCCGATGTTGCTACGACATCCTTCATTTGTAAACACAGTTTAGAGGCAAACAGTGCACCATACCCCATAAACATCCTGTCCTCTGGAAGCCTGCAAAGGGAGATGTGGGATGGCTGGCAGCCTGACGTTTCATAACATATAAGCAGGAGGTAACGGTTCGGCGTCCAGTCACGGCTTCATCGGACGTCAAGGTCTGAAGCCGCGCTGAATGCTTCACACTACAGAGATCGGGTGAGATTAACTGAAACAGCCTATCAGCAGGGCTGAACAGACAGTGACCTAGCAGTAGGGTTAAATAGGCAGTGATGTGTTTTTCCAGTACATCCAATGTAAAATGTTCTTAAAAGGAAATTCATTCTGTTTTGTTTAATTTCATCACAGAGGTGACAACAAAGCCATTTAGTGTTTGGATGTGAAATACAGCATTGCACCTTTACAGCTGTGGTCAAAGAACCATTGCACAACTATAATAAAACAATATCTTGGGTGTCAGACAATATATTTGTGAGCAGATTGTGTGATAACTTTCAAACGATGTCATTTTAGAGGCATTAAATTCTTCAGATATCTCTGAACAATTCTGACGTAGATTACTCTAAAATGGCACAGTTCACATCAGGACATTCTGACCATTATGGTACAAAAATGCAGATGTTTTACAATTATGGTGCAGTTAGTGTTCAGAGCTTAACTGCTGTTGATATTATCTGATGAGTCTAAATTTCAAGATTCAAAGTTTTATGGTATCTTAAATTTCATCTGATATTTGGTAGCGTCGGTGGTCCGCCCTTGCAAAAAAAAAAAAAAAAAAGCACCCCACAGAACATATATGCTTATTATTTTACCTGGGGTGATGAAACTGTTTCTCTTTCTGTGATATTTTGCTGAGGCAACAATCACTTGAACAGCATCTAAGGATAAAGTTTCAATCAGTTTAATATTGTTAATAAATTAAGGGTCCGTTTCACAGAGCTAGACTAAGTCTGAATCTAGGTTCAAAGCAGTTTTTTCAGTCTTTAGTAATAGTGTTTTAATTAAGTTTTAATCTGTAATACATACGTTCCCTCCCATTTTCAACAAGTGAAAGCTATGTGTGGAATTAACAAGAAACAGCAACAATGGCTCATGAAACCACAGAAAGCTCTTTACATGTGCTCCATGGGCAACACCCAATTTACCCAGACAGTTTAAAATAACAAACTGGCTGACTGAAACCCATCAAATTAAAAAAGGTTGCAAGTTGCAGATCAGTTTAAAGAATGCAGTACTCTCAGATGTAGTGCATACTACTTGATCTTTTGTTACTTCAAACAACTGCTTATTTTTCAGCTATGCTTTAAATCTGACAACTCAGAAACACATCCTCTGTACACTTTTCTACATTTTGACTGATTTAACATCAAAAAGTTTTGTTTAAGTTTATCCAAGATAATAACGTGAGTTGCATCTTAAAGCCTTGACCAACCTAATGTTATCGAGAAGTTAAGGAACAGGTTCACAGGCCTAGTCTGATTCAAGGCCTCAAGGAATTTTTAATGATGCATTAATGTACTGCATTGTTAATGCAGGTTTCAAGCATATTCAGGACACCATCCACAGAAATCCTCTACTTTCTTTCTATATAATACAGTCTACTGGACCTGGAGCATAGTGAACAGTGTATTAACATGAGAGAACTAGTAGCAGTCTGACTCTTGCCCTACTTTGGTCCTGCAGTGTGAGGGCAGGGGAGTGCAGGGATAGGTTAGGATACAATGGCTTTTTTGGCGGGTCACTTTTACCAAGAACACAGTTTTCCTAGAAGGAGTGCATCCTACCCTGTCCTTACAGAAAAGCACATTGTAATTACATTTTTTAGACATTCATGCTAAATACGTGATTGCATGTACATATGAAAATCATTTGTTCACACATGTACAAATTTGAAAACATGATCATATGTACATGTAAAAAACACTTAATTGCATGAAAATAAGTGTTGCATGACTGGATCGCTTACTATTACATTAATGTGGGTTTAGACACATGTGAAATATATGTGGCTTTCTTGTTCTCTTTGCTTTACCAGTGTCAGTGACCTTATTCTAGCATGGCCTGGAACCTCAATCACACAGATAAATTGAGATACGCAAGTCTAGAGACTAGGGTCGGGTGAAAAGAGATTCTTTATAACAAAAAAATTTCCTTTTCTACTTTAATTGTTCACTTTTTTCTGTGCGGTCAAAGTAAAAACACAGTGATTTCTATAGCTTTTGACACTGTTTCCGTACTCCGTGGTTTAATTACAAGCAAATCTAGGTCAGGCAGAACAGCAGGAAGCAAAAGAAAACTAATTGTAGCGTCTGGCTGCCAAATGTACGCAATATATTCTTTTTCTCTCTATGAAGCAACACCTTGTGTCCATGGGCCATTCCTCGATTCACTCCACAAAGCCTCCGTCTCCCAAGCAATGCCGTCGCCATTGTTCCAATGTGCTCATCTGGAGAAAATTCCTTCCAATTAAATCACGGACAATACACAGGGAAGTAGTTTATTTATGTCCATTTAATGCATAATGTGAAAGTCATTATTTTGAATGGACTGTATATCCTTTGTTGGTCCTGCTGGAATAATAAGACAGGAAGTACAGCATAACATCAGATCATTCAACTGCAAATTTATCCATTTAATGCTGTTTTGGTTTGGTTGACTCTATGGAGATCTGATGGTGCCTGCAATGGAAAAAGTCTAAAATATTGTCCCAGGTCAATTCTGTATTTTTGTAACTACATGATAAATCAGTAATTAAAAATAGGGACACTTCTGAGGCACATTCACTTGTTATCTTAGATGGACTCATTCACTATTGCTTTCAATGATATTGCTGTCGTGTGTGGCTGCACAGAGCCAAACAAGGAAGCAAAGTAAGCCAGGCTGACTCCATATGTTTGAAATGTTGTTGTTCGACGAAGCTTTAGAATGGCTGTCACACTAGAGTGAATGGGACTTGAACGTTTTGAGATGAAAACGTGCATCCAGTTTGGCAGTTCATTAAACTCTTGCAATAAAGGCCAAACCAAAAGACAACCGAACACATGAAAGACAGATGAACATGCTGTTTGAATTTGGTTCGGAACAACTAAAACAAAATGCTTCGAAGCTACGACTGAGAGTGAGAATCAAAGTATTTGTACTCACATACAGTTAGACAAATATTAAGCTCACTACTGGCAGTATATATGAATGACCATGTGTGCTCAAGCTTTCATCCATATCCCACTGAAAAAGCTATTATGTGACAAACTGGGCAGCCTTTTAAAAGAGTCAGGGCGTTGGTCACCTGGCTGATTAGGTCCTTGGTTCAAAAAGCAATGTAGCTCAAAGAAATAAGTGGTTAACAAGCTTGATGTGCATGACTAACAGAGCTAAAGGTGTTCACCTGCTTTTCATTTACCAGATTTTCATACCAAGCTGGCCTGGCTAGTTTAGTCCCATGACCAGCAACATCTGGCTCCTCCTGAAGAATTACTTTAGAAAAGAGAATACAGACAAGTAACGCTATCACCCCAAAGGATCAGATCTCCCTGACAATACACACAAACATATGCACATGCTAATCCATTTGCTGATAAATATAAATAATAGTCACTTTAAAACTTTTGTGGTCTTGTGCTGTATTTATAGAGACGTGTGATACAGACTGATATACACTACAAAACACAATATACTTAAAATGTGCTTAATGCTACCTTAATTTACCCCTGAGAATACAACAAACCCCTTCATTTGAATTAAGTGGCCGTTCATTTGTGAAACTGACCCCTTAATTTGACCTTAATATTAGATTTAAGGCATGAGTGTGGAACCCCCCATTAATCTTACATTTAAGACGTTAATTCAGGAGGTTCTATGATTTAAGGGACAAATTTGAAAAAGTAAGGAGGAAAATTCAGTAGTTTTACCCCTTAATCAGCCTTAATCTGTACACTTTTTCTCTTAATGTTCCTTAATTTCCTGTATGGAAAATTAAGGTCAAAATTAAGGTAATTTTAAGGCGTAAAATTAAGGGGTTTAGTTTCGTAGTGATACCTAATAAAACTTTTCTAAATTACATTTATACACTGTACTAGTCAGCTAATGAGCAAAATCTGAACTGAGAAAATGGGTTGGACACTCAACTGGACCTCTACTAAAGGAAAGATAGTCAATGTAATTCAATGAGCCATAAGATGACACAGTAATTGTGAAAACACTGAAGGCCCTCTAAGGGCCTGGTAATCCAATGCTGCTCCATTCAAGCACAAATATGAAAGGTTCACTGCGCTGAATTAGAAGAGGTTGGTTAGTGCGTCTGAGCGAGGATGATAGCGACGCTCTGACCGCAGCCATGTCAGGCAGCAATCAGCAGAGCTGTCACAAGCACCACTTAATTCTGCAGGCAGCCTCCTCTCAGTAACAGGACCTTCCAGACAAAGTGGAAAACCTGTCTGTCAACAGCATTCCCTCGTTACTGTTCTAAAAAAGTTTCCATTTTATACACTCTGAATTTGCCTTTCACACCTGGAGAACATTAACATGGAGCTAGAGAAAACAGAAAAAAATACTTAGGGGTTAAATTGAAAAAGTGAATGGAAAGGTACATACAGACCAAAGGGAAGTGACAATTATGAAAGAATTGCATAACAAAATATCCCATGCATTGAACTGGAGCAGCGAGAGCTGCCGGAGAATAACAGTGCTTATTTTCATCTTTCTGGATGAGGATCAGGCATGTGGCTGACATGAGATTCCAGACGCCAGCATGGTGAAGGCTGCACCCTGCAATAAAATCAAACCCTGACATCTATTCTCTAGGAATGGAAAGAGAGAGAGAGAGAGAGAGAGAGAGAGAGAGAGAGAACAGATTCCTGAAAAGTTCCTCTAAACTCTAAGAGAGCCTTGTCTCTGTCAGAGTCCTGTGCTAAGTAGAGAGGGATCACTTTTGACTTATGAACCTGGGCACACACACATAGAGAGAGAGAGAGAAACACACACACACACTCATACACTGGCCAATCCATCTGCCACTGTCAAGCTGGACCCATAGAGGTACAAGGTGGAAGTGGGCAAAGTAATGTGGCCTGGCAATGGGAATAACCTCTGGGACTCATCTTCCAGAGACGGCCAGAGGAATGACCTCTGCGGCTAATGCGGCATTGCAGAAATGTCTTCCCCGACCAAAATCAACCAGCGGAATTCTCCAAAACATGTTTCACTGGGTGCCTTGTCCTTCACCACAGTTCCCAGGAATAATGCCTCTTTCTAAATACTTTCTAAAAGCATGTACATGCAGCAGAAATGTCCGCTGCATCTGACCTGTAAAACTGGACAAGCCAATGCATTGTCTGAGAACCAGATCGTTTAAAACTTTGTCAACTACTCCACAAAAAAAAATGGAAAAATGATAACATAAGCAATCAGATGTTTTTAAGATCTAGGGTTCAGTTAGATCGGAATCAGAAGGATTGCATACAGTACACTACAGATCCATTCATTTATAGTTTCTACCAACATAGAAAGGCAATTTATTGAAGATACATTCCATTTATGTTTTGTATTGTACTGGCGACATAACGTATAGCAGTATGTTTCATTTTCATAGGGGCAAGTGGCCCATTATCAAGAGCGATGGCTGTTATCACACAACCTGGTAGACATCCACCTCCCACTCTTCTACATTCATGCTAAAACCACATGAAACCAGAGGCCTCGTTTGGTGTCATTTACAGCTCGCTGTGCCACCCCCTCCGATAGAGTTAGCGCCTGTCTGCCCCAGCTGGCCGGGCCCTATCTTTCCTGCATACTTCAGAGATCCTGTTCATAAAACAAACCCAGCAAGGCGGCTGCAGCCTGGCTCTCTGTTAGCCTCTTTGTTCACTGTAAAAAAAGCACCTGGATTGTGTTTTCACAGGCTATATATAGCGCTCACCTCTAAATGTGAACCACCTGTGCTGGAGGAGGGTGAAACATCCCAAACATGGCCCAGGGAGGAGGCAGCGGTGCTGGCCAGTGCTCATCCGGAATGCTGGCAGCGTGTGCCCTGCAGAGTCGAACAGAGAGGCCGCCTTCAGTGAACTCTCAACAGCACTGATGGACAAACCACTGCAGGCATTTTGTCTGCCAGCCTGTGGCTCTGAATGCAGAACCTGTTCACACAGGCATAAATTAACCACATTCTTCTTAATTAACTGCACTTTTTAACAGCTATGAGCTGATGTTTAAGTTATGCAGTTATGAAAGTGTGGCTCATTTCCAGACCCTTAGTGTAATCAGAAATAGAATCACTGTATTAGCCAATACGCTTGTATAGCATTGGCTAGCCTAATCAGTCCTCCCATACATGACATCATCAGTTTAGGCAGATTTACCCAAAACATTGTTTGGGACTTTTTATGGAGGGAGCAACTTAGACACCACTTACAAATATAATAGATTAATGCTTGAGCATGTGTGTGGATTTGCCACACAGTTATTTGATGAAATGCACATGGAATACAAGCATGAAATGTACAAATTGCTCTTTGACAGCTTTTAGGCAAGCAGCACTTACATGAAAAGCGGTATGATTGCCAACGGAACAATCTACAAGAGGAACGCTCTTTCATAAGTGATCCAGCACATTGAAGGATGGGTGGTGTTTGCTGGTCAACACAGCAACACAGTAACTGAGAGCCTACGTGACTAACAGGTTGTCCATATTTTTCCCCAGCAACAACCTCAGAAAAGCATCCTTAGCATTGGAAAGGCAGATGAACTTTATTCATGGCACTGATCCTCTTTCATTCTTATTTAAACTCATTTTGAATGTGACTGTGAGTGTTTGATATTTAAGCAGCCAGTGCAAGGTTTACTACTCTGTTTGTCAGGTTTCAGCAGAAGGGTTGGCATGGCTTAGAATCAGGTGGCCCCTTTTGGGACGTTTGGTAAATGTTTGGCATGGTGGAGAAGGCACATTTGGGAAGTGTACCTGGAATACTTCAGTCTTTAAATAGTGCAAGGCGGTGCCCATTTCCTGTGCCTTTTGATGCTGACACTTACTGAACAGGGAATTACAGCTCCACTGGAAATTGTGAAGATGAAGAGAAAACAGCCATTTTGTGCAATTGTGGTCAGGTTTTGAACGGGGCACTCATGTCCTGTGAACTAAAGTGTGTTGGGGAAGATATTTTTAGAATGAGACATTTTTGGTTCCATTGGCACAACATGCTAGTATAATTCACCTCCACTGTTGTCCTTTCCTCTGAAGCCTAAGCATTTTCATGTCTTTTTTGGAGACTGGAGAAGAGCCAAGGGCCTGACATCCCGAAGGGTCACGAGAATGTATTTCGCAGCACTGCTAGTTCAAATGATTCACCAGAGCAGGGCATCTAGTACACTGTTCGTCAAATGCCAGACTGAAAGTAGTGCAGTGTTTTTTCCGGGCTTTAGAAGCTTAATGAAAGCAGAGAATAAATCCATGTATGTTTCAAACTTTGAAGGCCTTTGAAAGTGATATAAATTTTAAACCCATTTCCCTTAAAGTGGCATTTGCAAAAAACAATGTGCAAAATAAATTACACATTTCAGAGCCTACGGCCATAAAGCTACAGAGACATTCTGTGTGGTCTGCTATTCAGGAACGGTAATTAAGTATTTGTTGTCAAAGTTAATGCATTAATAACACATTAGTGCTTTAAATTATTCATGCAATCCTTTGAACCATCCATAGTGGGGTAGACTAAAGATCAGTTGTTCACACACTGTTGCTATAACTCTAACTGTAGTCCCTCATTCGAATACAGCTTTTAAGTTCAATGACTCTCTTTATAAAACGAATTTCTACTTATTGCAATAATTAATGCATGACCAAAGTTCAATGAATCTAAAGTACCAAATTGGCTATGTGTACTGTAGGAAAATCCACAAGAATCGAGTTGAATGAATAAAAATAGTGGAACCATTGGAACCATTGACTGTATACACTGATTAGCCATAACATTAAAACTGACTGCCTAATATTGTGTTGGTCCCTCTCATACCCTCTAAACTCTTACAAACTACTAACCACTGCATACTGGGCACACCCTACAAGACCTGCCAGTTTGGAGACACTCTGACCCAATCATCCAGCCATCATCATTTTGGCACAGATTTTTATGCTAGTCTATTTTTCCTGCTTCTGACACATCAACTTCAAGAACTGATTGCTCACTTCATATCCCACCCCTTGAAAAGGGCCATTGTGGCAAGATAATCAATGCGAATCACTCCATTTGCCAGTGGTTTTAATGTTGTGTCTGACTGGTGTGTATCATATGAACTCAATGGGTGGAACATGCAGCCACTGTCTGTAGTGAAAAATGGAAACTGCAGACACTATGAAAATCATAGGATTTTCATGCTGAAGTCAGACACTGAGTCTACTAATTAACATAAACAAGAATATTCAACCAAAGAAACTGCTCAGTGACATCACCAGCATACAGATGTTGCTACTGCAGTACAAATATTTTATTTGTATGTTTTACACATTTCCTTTAGATGGGAAGTGCTACAACATCATAGCACCCCAATGAAAATGCAGCAATTGTCTAAGAACTGGTTTCTCATAGACCTGCATGGAGCAAAACATGGCCAGCTGGAACTCAAACCTGGATAGCCATAGGACACACATCTGTATAGGCGGCGGTAAAAGTGTGGAAGTGTTCACTGCTCCATAAGAAATTCAGTGCATTGTAAATAGGGTGGGCATTAACTTATATTAGTTGTAAAGCAAAATGTCTCAGAATGTATCCCTGTTAATTGTAGATGAAGTGATCAAAATTCTAACCATTTTCATTGCTTTTCCTTAAAGCAATGAAAATGGTTAGAATTTTGGTCATTTAAGGTTGTGTTCATGCTTTCTGTGTTATCCCTTAGATTTTTAACTTCATAAGTAAGCTACACTGTAGTTACTGTAAATAGGCTCAGACCTAGTCATTAAAATAAGTGTCAGAGACAAAGGACAGCATGCCACTGCTGTGATAAATAGAGATTTGCTCCACAAATACTGAAGCTATCCTTTAATCCTGCACTGTAATATCGCCCTCTTGTCTAGCCAGGAGCGCTGATGAACCGGTCTCAGAGTTGCTGGAGCGATTGCACCTCCAGCATGACAGGAGCTGTCAGTTTTGAGATTAACTGTGAATTGTCATGAAAACAGTGTGCGCTGTAACCACCCTCAGGCACAGGGTCAGCCCACCAAATAACGGCCTCCTGCAGCTCCACACTGCCACACACCTACTCTGTCCATGCATGCACTGATGGTATGTGTATACCTACATATACTGTACATAGACACATGCATTAACATGTACACATTCAAACAGTGACATCAAAACAACATAAAAACTAAAAAAATATAATAAATGGGCTAGCTAACAGTGAAAGATGTCTCGCTTTATTTTAACCTTATATTGTTGTCCAGTAATACAAAGAAAATAAAGGACTGTACATGTGTCGAAACATTTTTGAATTTGAAAGTACACTGCCTCTTCATAGAGAACACATTTTGTACATTTTACAGCAATCCAATACATTTTTACCTCAAATTCCATGAACATATACTGTGAAAAGAAGTCTAAGATCAAATGTCGCCCGTGTAAAAGTTATAGTACATTTAATATTTGATTAACTCATTTTTCCAATAACTTCAGCTCAAATAAATAGTTTCTGGAAAAAAAATCCTGGAGGAATTCATAGGGGATGTCTTAACTTATTTATCTCAGAGAACTGACTAAACATTTCATTTGTTCAAAGTTTTACGTTCAACCTATAGAAATAAAAAGTTATACATTGTGCATTTCTTTATAAAACACATTTAGCCTCTCAATTTCTTCTGACCCATCCATTCAGGTGGGCCATTTCACCTAGCTAAACCTTTTACTTTTTTATTATTCATGCGCCAGCATGACTCACTCATTCACGTTTGGTTACTGAGACGGCTTTAGAAAGGAGCTGACTCGTCAGAACTGAGCACTGCTCACTGAATGGTGAGGGAATGCTGGTATGCTGTTACATTAATGCAGTGGTTCCCAAACTTTCTCTGCAGGGCCCCCCTTTTCTAGATAAGAACATTAATGAGCCCCCCCCAATTCAAA
>JBBPCY010000002.1:21209459-21246173 GCA_037974405.1 Brachyalestes nurse | reverse complement strand
GCTAACAAGCAGTCAAGCTAACAAGCTAATGCCCTTCCTTCTGTGCACTCAGACCAAAAATAAAACATAAAATAAAATAAATATTATTAATAAATACTAGTAAATAATATGTTACACGTTTTGTTATGTATGAAGCTTCAGTCTCACTCTCAAGGTGCATGCTCAGCACAGAAAATACAACGAAATGTAAACAAACTCGCTGATTGGCTCCAATTTTATGTCAGTCATTTCGAAGCGGAGAACTACCCTATCACAGTACGCAGAAAAATTTTTGCCATTAGAGTCCATTCAAACCTGAAAAAAGCACGAGCCGCCGGGTTTGAGAAGATTTGCATTGAAATGAACGGAGCTCTTTTAAGCATGTTTCACTGAAATTCTCTGTTTCACCGCGGCTGGGGTGGCGCTGTTTCACATTTTTTACCAGTGCCTTGAGGAGCTGAAATTAGGAGAGCAACCTAATGTTTATGAGCATTTTGTTTCACACCAATAAAAAGTGATAGTTTTTTAAAATTATTTTTATTCTTGGTGAAACACTGTTTCACCTGTAGTCTTATAAAAACCGCCACTGATATATATATATATATATATATATGTGTGTGTGTGTGTGTGTGTGTGTGTAAAAACCAGTCAGTGCGTGGAATATAATAGGAAAGAAACAAGTAAATGATCAATACTCAGCCCCTGTTCAACTGATTAAAAGTTGCATACATACACACAGGGCATTATGCACCTGTCACAGTTGGAAAGGTGCCAGTATTTTAAACGGATTTTTGGTTTTCGACTGAAGCAGCGCCAAGATTCAACTATGTTCACACAAATATATGACCTCAGTGTACAGCAACACATGGGTGCACTACCGACAACTTTTCATTAAAGCGTACCTTTACAGCGGTGTGTTGTGGAAAGTTCTGCAGTCAGACAAAACCTACAGATTGCAGGGGCAACTCCCTAACCACTAGGACACCAGCTGCCCCACATACAATTCACAAGTACAATTCGCAGTACGAAGTAATGGATTGCCGAATTTCAGTGTGGAATACTGGTAAACAAGCAAAAAAAAACTGTTACAAAATCTCCCCCACTGAAGGGTTAAGAATAGAAGAAGTGTGCTTGCTGATGCAGTCACTCTAATAAGAATCCAGACTATGCATACAATAATTTTTCTTCATTCTAAATGCAGTTAAACAGGATCAGTTATGGAAAGCATATTGCAGTGCATTGTGACAAAATTAATTACATGACAAAATATTTTCATATTACCCACTTCTACTGCAGGTGGTCTTTAAAGCATTATACACATGAACACACCCATATTGTTTTATCCATATTATTCATTCATATTTTTTCTGGTTTAGCCTGAATATTATTATTTGCTATGTTTGTCATACTCCTGCTATTTTTGGGATTTTATTTATTTTATTATAAGCATGTCTTAATCTAGTATGCAAATGCTTGAACTATCCCGTGACAACCTGAGCTGTGGTGCACCCTCCTCACTGTTAGGAGGAGCTAATGACCAGAGCCAAGTTTACCTAAGGACTTATAGTACTGTTTAAAGGCTCATTGTAGAAAGTATCATTGCAACGTATTGCATTTCATGGTGTATTGTGCAGTTTGTATTCTTGTATTGTCATTGCTTGATTCTTGTTACCAACTGTTTTGTACTTTGACTCATGCCTCTAGCTTCGTCTATGATACTCCTGTTTCTAGTTTTTGACTTGGTTTTTGCTCATCTTGGATTACGTTTTCTGTCCTGTCTTCATGCCAATGTTTGCCCCTGGACATCTTGGAATGGGAAAAGGATTACAACTTTGGATTATCTATGTTGCCACAGTTGCCACATCTGGATCAGTTTCTGCTCATGAATTTGAACTCCATGTTTTATTGTTTCCTCTCTCCTACCCTTATTTCATATTCAGTCAAATTATTCAAATATATTATTATTAAGGACATGCTGAGAGTGTGTAAAGTTGTGCCAAGGCAAAAGGGAGGTTGGGATAATTGCAGAATTCTGTAGGTAATATTTCATACATTTGAGGCCTCATTTGTGTTACATCAAATAGAACTGCTGGAACTATTTCAAACTTCGTCATCGAGTCACAAGCTTGTCCTTCAACCAGTCCTGTCACTGAAAGGGGATCAGCTCAAACATGTTCGCACATATGGTATACAAAACACTGCTGCGACCAGAGACTGGCCCAGATTTATCAGCGCTCGGTGCTTGGATTGCTCCCTTGCTTTCAGCCAAACAGTTTCTCACCCCCGGCCTCTCTCAAAAAGTGGAGGCTCTGGAAGCGGCCCGGGGGACGGCAGCGAGATGGAGGAGCTGACCCTGTGGCCAAGCCCCGGCTTGTGTAGAGCACAGGCTGCTGAAAGGAAGTTGGCAGCGGATCCTTGCTGCTGGATCTGAACGCGACAGGTCGCAGTGGAGCCCACAGAGCACAGAGCTCTCGTTAACAGGCTGAGGGCTACACCTTTGTCTGGGGAAGCGCTGTCTGTCTGAGCTCACTGCTCCCAATCCGCATCCCTGGCGTGAGTCGTTTATGTGACATTTCATATAATTGTAACCTTTGCACATCCATGCACTACGACTGTAAGGAGAGTGAGCTCAAGCATGACGTACCCAGGAAAAATACTACCTAGCAGAACAAGTTCTTGAACTGGGATTCAGGCTTGTCCCCCAGCTCGGTCCTGCATGCATTTCTCTCGTCTATTTGATGAGTACACCTATAAGGCGAGGAAGAATGGTTGTGCCCATTTAAAGTCTTTCTTGGCAGTGCTAATTAAAGCTTTACCACTAGACTTCAAATGTAAACCCCAATTCAGTACTAGTCTACTTAAAAAAGAATGGACATGTCGCAGGTTCCAAGAGACGCAGGTTCAAACCCCACCTTCTACCACTGTGTCCTTGATCAAGACACTGAACCCTCAGTTGCTCCAGGCGGCTGTCCCTGTAACTAATAACTGTAAGTCGCTCTGGATAAGAGCTTCAGCCAAATGCCCCGTTTACCTTTTACCCTTTACATGCATGCTCTGGTGATTTATAAAGGCAAACATTTTAGATGGACCAAGCACTGTGTGTTATAGGATTATGGACACCATGCTAACTCTTACTCTGGTAATTACAGTATTAAAACAGACGACGCTGTGAGCCTGTTCAAATGCAAGAGCACACAAGTGGTTGTGCAAGTGAGCTTAAGCACTATTATACACTCTCGGGTTCGCGTTTGGATTCCCCAGGCCACTGTGAAAGTCGACCTCTATGTAAGCACAGCTTGATTAAGCTTAACACTCTACAGTCATCCAAGCCAAGAATTTATTCATCTCCTGCTTTAATCTGGGGATTTTTGTATCAACAGTGATGCGCTGTTTGCATGAATAGATGATCTATTGTTGTGACCTGAGCATGCTGGATTAAAAGCACATGCCCACTGAGGGCACATTCCTTCATTCTCTTTACAGCGCAGGCCTTTCCTCTATCTTCCCCTCCTAAAGCACTTACTGGCTTTGAATTGAGTTTAAAAAGCTGAGGACTCTGTTGTGTTTTATATGACCGTGGGCATCTGTAAAAACATAGCAACAGCAGCTCCTATCTTGATTTTTTTTTAAAGTTGATTCTGGCTTCTTTTTGTTAAACAAAGATGGAGGGACACTTTCAGGGACACCTGTGTACCAGTGTTTATGCTCGGCTGTCAAAACAAATGTATTAAAAAACTACAATGTAAAAATGCTAGCTTGTGCAAAATATATCCAGGTAGCTGTTCGAAATATAAAAATTATTCTTTGAAGATAAGTCATGGAGTGATTCATTAGACCGATATTTTGATTTTGAACTCCCTACAAGTCATTATACAGAGAACACACACACAGTAACCATCAGTAATGTCCTTTCCCTGTTCCCTCTCCGGATAACTCTGAAGCTTCCGTGATGACAGTAGCAGATGTGGATTAATAAATTCTCCATGGCTGGTCTCCTGGATCCACTTTTTATTTTACGCAGTTCATTTGGGATTGAAGTTCAGGGCAATGCTAGAGGTGCATCTTTAAACTGAAAATGTCTTTTTGCTCTCCAAAAATAGAGCCCACGACTGTTCGTGGCATGTTTCACATTAGAGACACGTCATATTTCATCTGCCTTTATCAGGAGGATGGTTAGAACACTCTTGTTTAAGAGTGCTGTCAGGCTAAAAATACACACAACAGCCAGACCGCAGTGTGCCCGCCACATGCACCGAAATGGGCTTCATGAATTACAATTGCCTTAACATATGTCAAGCTCCTTAATCATTTTAGCTGCTTTTGATAAGTTTCCATGCAGCAAATGCACGACATTCAAATGAAACATGAAGCACGTTTTGTATCTCACCAGTGTTTCCAGAGATATGTATGGTAAAAGTTTGTATGGGACGTTCAAACTAAATAGGTTCTCGATTTTGGAAGATGTTTGCTCGTTTTGGTAGATGTAGCTTGCAAACAATAAAATCTCAGCTGGAGGTTAGAAGTGTCACTTTTGTCCCAAAACGTTATTGTAGTTGTTGGACCTGAAATTACAAAGAATCAAGGTCTGATCACATTTTAGTAACCTGTAGCTTGTCTAGAGATGCTAACAAACTATCAGTATATTATCAACCGCACTAGTGTTAGGATGAGAGCAGGGTTAGGTTTTCTGTTAAAAAGAGGTCAGCATATAGAAAACATCTATAGTAGATCATAAAAAAATGTCCTCTGGTACTTCATAGAGCCATGATTCACTGTATCCTGTCATGGTTCTCAAGGCCTTTGGAGGAAAAACAGCCCCAAAACACTTACAGAACCTCCACTGTAGTTACTGGTGGAGATGAAGGTCCTTCATAACCATCCCTTTTTTTATGTAAAATAAAAAAATAAATGTGTGTTTGTTCCAAGAAAGCTCTATTTTTGTCTCAACTGACCATATAACCCCTTTCCAGACAAATTTCCAGTAAAGTCTCATGAACTTTAGGGATCTCATTCATCAAAGTGTGTGTAGAACATTCTACATCTGTGCGCAGGAACAGCCAGTCCGTGCTAGAAATTTGGTTTTTATCAAAGGTGTGCACACAGCTGTACACAATGGGCGATGATAATTGTGCCAATTATGCACAAACGGGCTCATTTACATAAAGAAAAAAACCCCAAATATTTATATGTTGCAAACATATTTTTTACCTTTTAGAAATGTATTTCTTCCATGAAAAATCAAACATTACTTTTTAACATATAATGACTACATTACATATTTAACTTGAAATTAGAAATATAAAAAAATGCATCTAACATTTACATCTTTTACTTTATGTTCTAGCTTGTATGAATTCAGCTTGCATGGCTTTTCCCAATTCATTGTAATGGGAGAAAGTTTCCGATTACGATAAAAAAATTAGCATGTTGCAAATGCAACATTTTTATGGTTAAATGTGTTAAATTGTTGGCATTGACTTGAATATGAGTAAGTAGTATCTGAAACACCTAACACAATCCCAGTGAAACTCACATATGCCAAAGCTACATGCATAGCAAGATCATACACATTTTGCCTCACATCAGAAGTGTTTTCTTTCATTTTCCCTGCGTTGATGAATGGCTTAAGGAATTGGTCCTTTCCGTCACTTCATATTTACACCCAAGTGACGATGGTCATTTTTGAAAATAACAAGCATACATCAAGAATGCAGTTCTGACCCTTGAATAATTTTATACAATAAAGTAACAGTATTTAAAAAATCAGTATTATTACAAATGCAGACAAGGCTGAAGTTGAAAACAAGAGATGCCGTTTGTTTTGTGGAGGTTTACTCTGTGCTTTTTTCTGTTTTAAAGCAACCTCAAAGACAGTCAGTCACTGTAGTCTGGAATAGCTAGCTATCATTTGGATGCGTCATGATGATTTAGATCAGTAAAATCAGCTTAGCTCACTGAAGCACTGAACCGCTTTGAGTTACACTTTTTTCAGCTCAGAGTACAGAAAGCAGCTGCCAAAGCCATATAAAACAACCATCAAAATATATCTCTCCCACTGAAACCATTTGGGTCTCTTATGTGCTGTCAATGACACTGGATGTTATAAAACGTATCTGCTGAAGAGATACCATTAGTGACAGCAGGTAGCCTCTCTGATGATAATAAAATAGCACTATAACACAGTGTGCCCGGGACACACATTATCGAGTAGGTGGGTGGGTTTGATGGTCATGCGGAGGATAGATCAGAACTGATCAGCATTCTGATATTAGAAACTTTCTGTTGTATGTTCATGGACTACTCAGAGATTTGGTTGGTGACACTGTGAAAAACTTCTACCTGCTATTTATTAGAGCAAGTATCACTTTGACAGCATGGCTAAGCGCAAACGTCAAGAGTTTAAGATGTTACACTGTTCTAGCATTATTTCAAACCAACTAATACATGATTTTTGTTAGCAGTTATAGTTTGTTAAGATTTTTTTTTGCTCACTTCAGTTTTCCTGTCCTGACTAGAAATTCTGCAGAACCTGGGTGTGCAGACCATTTTACTAGCCCATTACAATTCTTGTAGTGTGTACACATTAGGAAATGTCCTGTTAGTACCTGCATAATGAGTTGGAGTCTTAAAGGATGTTTCAAAGTTGATAGACCTGAGCAGAAAAAGAGGTGTCATCATTTTTTTAAATAGCCATATGGCATCAAAGTCTCCAAATGACGGTCAGCAAACCACAGATCAGCACAAAAAGCACATAGAACACACAATGTTCATATTAGAATTACTGATTGTTATATGAGTACAACTGAGTGAGGTTACTCTGTAAGTTGTCATTTAGTGCAAAATGTTGGTTCTGAGTTGGAAATTCAAGACCACAAAAGGTCCTGGCACTAAATTATGAAGCGCATTGTGTGCAGGCCATGTGTCACAGTCAGCGTCACATCACTCAGTGGGCATGGCTTACAGTTTCCTTCCAGAGAACCCCATCAGTCATATCAGTCATCGACTATTGTGTGTCATCAGACGTCTTGTTTTCCACTCATCTGGGGATTAGGCTGAGGTGGAGCTGGGGGAGGCTTGTTTGTTTGGGATGTTTGGGACAGGAACCGGGGGGGAGGGGGGGGGTCCGGTTGTGGCCCAAGGCCATGTGCTCATCTACGTACGGGAGATCCTCTATTTAGAGAGAGCACGTATCTATAGGGAAGATGATTCACAATTTCCATAGACAGCCTGCTTTTGAGATCATCTGTGTTTGGCTTCCCTTTTGGTGAGGTAACTACTCTTGTTCATACAAACGAGAAATTATGTATTCTGGAAGAAATAATAAGATTAGTCTCTCTCATCATAATTGCAAGCAAATGTCTACTGTTTGGAAAGCGGCGGAAACTTAGCTCCTTTATAAATATCATTCCTAATTGCTTTTAACGCACACCTGATGAGAAAATTGAGAGGACTAAGCTTTTGGAATTCGGTCAAAGATGTTACACTTCGAGCTGTGGTTTTGTTGCTGGATGCATATCAAGCAGATATAATTAACAGGCTCTCTGGAGATGCAAGTGCTGAGGCAATGATTCATGACTCCATTAGTCTCCCTAAGTTGTCAGTTCACGGTAGCCATGACGACAGCTGAATGTGTGGTCAGACACACTGCTATATTGCATTTTATAAAATATATACTTTTTTACTATGTATTTAAATGCATTTTTTTTTTAAACTTGAAATCAAGCCCAGTTATTCCTCTTCAGAGCTCATGCTCTTACGTACAGCTTGGACAAATGATTTTGCTTTCCACTAAACATTGCAGGTCTATGTTCTAAATAAATAGAGCATACGTCTCAGAAGACAAACAAAGTCTGCTCAAACGATCTTTCGCAGAATAAACTGCAAACTAAACATGGCGGGTTGCATTCAAAACAAGGTATGAGATCACTGTCTCCAGCAAAGTGAGAATGGATATGTTTATGAGGGAGTCAAGTGTGTCACTACACAGCACTCCTGTTTGTGAGTGTGTGTGTGTGGGTTGTGGGTATGTGTGTATGGGTGGGTGGGTGTTTTCCTCAGCCCTAAATGTGTTTGTTGGCTTGTGTCAGATTAATAAAGTGATTGTGAATAAGCCTGTTGGAGTCAGCCCAGTAGCCCAGGGTAGAAGACTGAAGCCCACTCCATCACACACATAGAATAGGTGCACATATGCAACTGCAAATAAATACTGACCTTGAAGAGGCTTGAAATACTTTGCAATCTTTTAAAAGAGTAATGATGGGTTTTTGCTGTTACTTTACAGTAAAAGAATTCAATCCCACTCAAAATGGTAAAACTAAAAGAATGTATTTCTGTAGTTGTAAACTAACCTAAGACATGGCACAAACTATAATAGGCTATTCTAATTCATATGAATTTACGTGTTACATGTAACAAATAAAGGGTCTCTAATCGACCTTTCCATGAGTTTTTGAATAAGACTTTTTTCAGTTTTGTGTAGTTGGGTTTACTTGAATAACTGCTGCCATTTTGATTGTAGTTTTCCAAAAATCATGACAAAGAAATTGTAGGAATTTATTCTATATAAATGTCATCATACATATTCCCACCACTATTTTTTGAAAAGGCATATTGTTTGTGTAATGGCACTGTCCAATTCATGTATTTACATAGCTGTTAAAATTCATTCATTTACATTCATGTATTTACATAGCTGGAGAAAGAATGGATTAAAGAGGTTAATGCAAAGGTTTTGTTAGCATGAAACAGCTGTTTTATTAACATAAAACGGCTGCTTCCTAGTCTTTATGGAGGTTTGAACATCTGGAAGGCGTGAGAGTTGATGAGTGATGAAATCACAATGAGGGGATAAAATGCTTTGGCATTGTTCCCAAGGCAGCACGGTCACAAATACCAGCCCAAATATTTATGTGTGATATTCCTTAAGGTAACACATTAAAACCTAAGCAGATGTAAAGCAAATGCATATTTAAAACATTTTGCTAGAGCTCACCAAACTTTTGACAGGCAGTGTGCAAGGAGAATCACACACACACACACACACAGGAAGAAGACTTGTGACAGTACCCGCATGGCAGGCAGCAGGGCACATTTCTCTGCGCCAGGCGAGAGCTGGAGTGGAGATGCCTCAGAGCACACATCAATGTGAGTAATACTTTTAATTATGGGTGTTGCGATTGTATCTAGTTTATTTCCTGGAGCCAGTTCCCTGCATTGGGTCATTCTCACTGTGCAGAGGGGAAAATCTGTTCTCAATTTAAAGTCCCGGAGGATGAAAATTGCTAAAAAAAATTAAAAAAGTTTTGTTTACTTAATAAGTCATTAAACCTATATGACATACCAAGTAAAACAAATCAACACTCTCTAACACACAAGACACCAGCTGTGTGGAATCTCATGTCGGGCCGATTTCGAAAGCACTGGGATTCCCTCGTCATTTCTAAGCGTTTAAAAGTTATTTCCTATCAAAGTATATTAGTTATAAACTCCAGGGTGGCGGATGACGTCTCAGTTCTGTAAAATGCAAACATGGGGACCTAATTGCTTCAAGGACAGGCAATACACTCTCATGAGCTATTAGGGAAAAAATACACTTCGAAAAGTCTCTGTTCGGTCATCCAGGATCGGACTGAACAGTTCCTTCAGCTCCCTCTGCATTATGTGAGCGGGTCTCAGATCAGATTTAATAGGTCCTTCAGTTCCTGCCTTGTGTTCACTGTGAACACAGCCATCCTCCAGGATCTGCCATTATGGACGCACCTCTGGGAAAATTAGTCCGGCCACCTGCTGCAGCCAGCTGGCCTTGCGCTACTGAGTCGACGGGAATGGAGAAGGTCATGGGGTCACCATCCATCTCCCTCGAGCCCCGAGGGCTGGTTGGGTGCAACAAGGCCCAGGTCACCTCGACTCTTCTCGGCCAGCTGAAACTGAAATGGCCCAGGTCAAGGTCAGGCAGCAGGTGGGCCCAGAGCCCCAAGAACAACAGAACTATAGTCCTGTGAGAAGCAATTACTCTCCCCACACACCCCTATAGCCTACAAATACACACACGCACACACACACACACACCCCAAAGCTTTCTGTAAACCTTTGAGTCTCCACAGTCCTGATCGCCCGATCCCTCAGCCCCAGTCAGCATGTGCCTGGACCAGATGAACTGAAAGGAAACGCAGGCCGTCAGTGACATCCAGCGTCCAGACCACTGACTGTACCACAGTCATCCACTTCCTTCCAACTCGTCCACATTCTGGCTTGCTGCAGCACTGGCGCAGCTTCTGTATTATTGATGGACTTTTTGGCAGTAAATGACTGTTCCACGCTAGAGCTATAATCGGGCCTGAAATTTTTAACTGAACTCACACATAACCCAACAGCATTATCTGTCCGAGTTCAACCCGACCTTCAAGACAACGTTTCAAATCTAATCTGTAGTCTAGGAAAATTCAATTCAAACCCAACCCAGTCTTTTACTTACATCTGCATCCATTGGCACATATAATGGCTTTGTGGACTTCAGTGTCAGAGTGACTCCAGTGTGTTAGATTACAACTTGTCAAAGGTGGTCAAAGTGCACTCTAAGAATAGGATTTTCAAAATGGTTCGTGGCATCACTCAAAAAAAATCATTTTGGGATCATCCTGTGCCTAATATATATATATATATATATATATATAAAGGTCTGGCTAATAGAAATTAGATACACTCACATTACAGCTAACAACGTAAGACAGAAAACAATTCAGTGATGATGATGATGATGACGATGATGATGATGAGCAAAGCAAGACCGCAATATTTTGATTCACTGTTGTACCCCTGGTATAGATGTGCTAATTTGATTAAACCTTTTCTATCTATCAAAGAAAAAAGGCTCAAAAATAAGGTTTAATCCTCCACACATTGTATTTGCACAGTTGTATTTGCTTTTACCAAATGATATTTTGGATATATTTTGGAATCCTTTGGACCTGCAAACAGCAGCAGCAGTACCAACTGGTGATAAGGGAAATAACAACTTGCTCAGATGGAGCAAATTACTGCTGGAGCAAATGGAGCAAATTACTGGAGCAAATTACTAAGTAAATTACTGCAAATTTGAATGGTATTTACACTGTGAGACAGCCAAATGTTTAATGCAGAAATGTTTTAATTTTCTTAAAAAGGAGCAGGTATTGGTTTAGCAGTTGTAGAGAAGCTAGGTGTTTTTCAGGTAACATTCAGGTAATATTTTTTACAGAGTACATTGTTGTTTTACACAGTCCTTTATTGATAATTCATGTTCTGTTCATGCTGTAGCTGATAAAGTGCAGCTTCTGTGGTGAAATACAGACTGATTGCTGTATTTGTTGTACCTTCTTGTTAACATCTGCTAGACATGTTCATTAGTTAGACATTTTATTTCATTGTGTTAGTGCTGTGGATCAGAAACAACTCTCAAATGAGGTTCCGCAGTGTGTTAGTTTTTGACAGATATAATTATCAATTAATATTAATTAATATTAATATTAATATTAATATTAATATTGTGTAATTTGTGCAAAAGCAATGTGGCAAAGAAAATCACAGCCTTTTTGTGCATGATTCAGAAATTACGGCACCGTTGGCTATTCATGCTCAGAACATCTCCTCTTGTTTGGGATTATAATGACCTATGTGAACATGTGCACCTCAGTAAAATACAGTTTAAAGGTGATACCTGTAAATGAGGCAAAGCTTGAACATCACCGGTAAAATAATCCTGATAATATCCTGGATGTTGAATGTGAAAGGGGCTTATGTCTGGACCTGATCAAATCTGACGTGAATTGTCAAGCCTCCTCGGCTTCAGACAGATATTTCAAGCTTCACTCCACATCACTCTGCGGATTTGAAATGTCAGTGCTAATGCTTTCACACAGTTTGTGCCTTGGCAGCAAAGAAGGTACTCTTTCCAGCCACGTAGCAATGACCATGGCCATCAGTACATGACAGCCCATCCACTGCATCCAAGGGAGCTTGTGATTGCCAAGAGGTCACTTAGGGACCAGAGTATACTGTTCCAGGGGCCCAAGCTAATTTGCATTGATGAGGCAATAGGGGGCAAGTGGTACTTAGTCCCACTGCCCCACCTGGTTGTGCCCATCAGCCAGGCCAGGGAGGCCCTATATACAGACACATACTGCACATTCTAGCGCCGTCACCCTAACCACAGTTTCCTCTCCTCGCTATGTCAAATATTAAATACTCCCTTCCTATTAGGAAAGACGACCCACACTTCACAATCATAACCTATCATCCCCCATCTTGCTCTTCCTCTGTAGCTCTTTGAGTAAGGCTCCTCTCCCTGTTTTGTCCTTTTCCAGTCTCCTACCCTGTTTGTTTCAGAGAGGACACTGGACTCACATGGCACAGCAACATGGGAAAGTGATTACTCGCAAAACCCAACCTTGACAGTCCACGGTTGCCTTGGATGAGTGTCCCAATGCTGGCCTTTGTAAACCGATAGCCCCTGGAGGAGATTTGGGGGTTTGGAACAGGCTCCCTCTGAGCAGAGGGAACTCGTTAAATTAATGAAACACTCCGTGATCAGTGCATATTTTATAGGGTTGTGCAGTGTAAGCCAGCAAGGCCAATCAGGACCAGTTCAGCACTCAGTTTGGTTTTGAGCTACAGATGACCCAGGATGCTACACACACCATTTACTGCATATAACTTTGGATCCTTTGAAAACGACTCGTCGCTTGAAAACAGCTTGCAATGACCAGAAAAGAACCTCTTTATAATACATACAATTGTAGGTTCTACTTAGTAGCCAACATTTCCCTTGATGTAGCTACATCTACTCTTGGACTTCACTCAAGTACTTTAATGATGGCCCACCTTGGATGCTGTTCTAGCAAGTTTGAGGACTTAGCACTTGTACGAGTATGTGGGTGTTTATCCTGCACAGCCCACAGATGCTTGATCAGATTAAGATCAGATCAAATTGGAGGTCAAGTCAATACCACAAACACTATCATGCTTTTTATACCATTCTGGAACAATTCTTGCAGTGTGGCAGAGTGCAGCATCCTGCTGAAAGAGGCCACTACAGACAGATATTTCAAGAAGGGAAGAAGGGAATCCTGTTGCCATGGAGGGGTATACTTGGTCTGCAACAAGGATTAGGTAGGTGGTACAAGTGAAAGTAAATATCCACATATAATGTTAATGAATCCACATGAAACCAAGGTTCTGCTTCAACTGGCATGCTTTCTTCCCATAGTGCATTCTGGTGCCATGTGTTCCCCAGCTAGTGTACACATGCATACACACATGCATAGATGATGCCCATACATGGCACAAGGACGTACATACGTGTGATAAAATTTCTATCATGGCCAGCATTAATTTTTCATAAATTGGTGCTGTAGTAGGTTTTCTGTGGAACAGTACATGACAGGCTGGTCTTTAGTCCCCACATGCATCAGTGAGCCTTGGGCACCCATAACCCTGTCACCAGTTACCATTTGTCCTACTATGGACCACTTTTGGTCAATACTAACCACTGCATTCAGGGTAAACCCCACAAGACTTGCCATTTGAGATGCTCACACTCAATGGCACAATTTGGCTCTTTTCAAAGTTGCTCAGAGCCTCTCATGTATGCTTGCCCATGTTCACTTCAGCAGTGAGTGGATTTAATGTTGTGGCACATCGGCACACACACAATGTAGCTAATATAAACAAAAATATATTAGCTACATTAATGGGCAGTAATTATTTTTCATACTGAAAATGAATTCTAGTATCACCAACAGACTAGGAGTGAATTGATTCTTATTTTCTTACGAGTTTTTTGCTTATATTGCATTATAAAGAGTAAACAGTGTCACATAACAGGAGCCTTTTAAATGAGCATGATGAATCTGATCTAGATACATTTCCCAGTGTTCAGCAAACATCACATCATGAATAAGGACTTAACGAGCTTACCAGTTAACACACTTCTCATTTTACTCTTTTTAATTGCAAGGGGAGACTCTACCAATCAGCACTCTAATTGACCAGATTGCAGCATGGGTCATAAGGCCTTGAAAAGGGTGAGGTGGCTCATGTGAGAGGTAGAGAGAGTGAAGTAGATAGCTAGACACCCAGACATGCTGGCACTTCGAGCTGGGCCAGCAGGGAAGTCTGACGTGCAAAGCACCCGGACGGGGAAGGAAGTGGGCTCGGAGGGAAGAAGAACTCAATACCGGTGTGCCTGTTTACAATAATCACCACAATTATGGCGAATCCCCTCTATCCTGACGTCCCGTGAGGCAGTTGCATCTGTGAGCTGAGACACGATCAGGGCCAGAACATTTTCCCAGAGATATCAGTGACATTCAGATTTACACACATACAGTGTAAACACACACACGCACACACACGTCCAGTTGATGTGTACAGTATGAGGACAAACACACACAAACACACACACACACACACATTTTGGCATGAACACGTGTAATTATATCCTAAAACAACTCCCATTTATGCTGAAAAACAACAACAACAACACTGCTAGCTTTTTTCAAGTGATCTTCTTGTCTGCTATACTTTGTGATTGGAGACAACTGGTTTAGGGGAGTACAAGGCCAAATTTATAAAGTGGCTCAAAGGGAAGTATGTTTCCAGGTCAGAAGAATAAAGTTGCCATTGACTTCCACTTTCCACTTCCACAATGGATGAGCCATGAGCCACAGTAGAACAAATTTCTCTTTCGGGAGCACCACTGATGGAAGGTCAAGTCATTAATTTACACTGACTAATCTGAAGACATTAGCCAATATAAATATAAAAAAGCTGTTGAAAACGACATGTATTCCATTTGCAAGCACTATTGCAAAGGGACTTAATTATTCTGTATTTGAATCCGCTGTGTCTTTTACATGTTCATTCTCATAAGAGCATTTAAAACAAAACCTGATCCTAGATTAGCCTCTTTTATTCTCTAAAGAAAAGTGAATAAATGTGACCCAAGTGGCGCCTCCATTCGCAAGGCTGGTTCTGGTGTCAGGGAGTTCCCACTCAGGACCCTGTACCGTGGAAAAAGAGTCAGTGGCCCGTTCCATTCCAGGCATTGCAGACGTTGGAAAGAATGCAGTGATGAAAGTTGTGATAGGTGCAGGCAGGATGAATGGCACTGTGGGGGCGAGGGAGAGAGATGGAGCCCCTGAGACAGGCCTGGAAGAGCCCGTGGGGCAGAGATCGAGGGAACAGGAAGGTGGAGAGGGAGATATGGGAGATATGGGGCCGATTCTGATCCTACGTGCACCCTGTAAGCACAGACTGTCCTGTTCAGTCTGGGATACTTATGTAGTGTCTTGGAGTAAGGATGCTGATCTGGGATCTGTTTTTGTGACCAAGATTGCCATGAATAAAAAGAGGAATCAGATCCCAGCACAGAAATCCTACTCTAAGATCTCTTACAGATATGTGTAATCTAGGAATGGGCAGTAACAGCTGCTAAACATGGCCATGGAGAGGCACCCATAGAGCACACAGTGTTCTGACATTACGCCCCACTGCAACTTTAGAGCACTGCTAGCACTTGCCAAATGCAAACGCTGCAGTTTTATAACACGGCAATATCGGTTTGAGCAATTACACATCTCAAATACCACTTTAGTATTGGAGTTGGTTACAGTCACATGCATAAACAATCTGCCAGGGATTTATATTCATAAAGATTCACGCAAAAGGAGTGAACAAGGATCAGTAGTTTTACAGCTGGGGTGGGACTTAGTTGCACATTTCAAAGACTAAAACTGATCCACGAACAGCGTTGCTCTGTGATTCTTTTTGAATACGACTCCAGGTCAAAATATTTCATGCAAACATCCATTACCCCATGCCACAAATCCATCATCGACCAAGATGGACAGCTGATCCTGCTGCCCATTATGATGATTTATGAAGAGGAACCTTGTCCTGTTCACCAGCCAAAGGGACACCCAACACCTGTGAAACTGCTCCAGGCTATGATTGACAAGAGACTCATGTGGTTTCATGAGCACGTGGTCTTGTTTACTGTACGAGGCCTGGATGTTTATGCTGTCGACCTTAGGGTAGATGATTCAAACCCTTGTCCCGGAGTCCTGTTACAGGCAGAATGGTCTGCAGGATCTATGTAATCACTACTTCTTTGTATGCATGGGGCTGTTTTGTATATCCAAAACCTAGCTCTATGATGACAACTCTTATTAAAAGCATAGAGCAAGCACCTTAAACTGTCATAAATGTAACAATGTCAGAATGTTAATGCTATATACTGTGGAAATGCTGCAGATGTAGGTCTGTTCTTGTAAGCCTTGTGATTCATGCCGTTTCAGAGATGGTCTGGAAACACCAGTTTTAGGACATTCCTATGGAAAGCGGGGGAAGGTGAGAAGAGGTCATAGGTTACTTTCCAGCCATCCACCTGCATGCTGCACAGCATCAGCCATGTCACAACAACCACAAACAGCTCTGACCCTTCCTGACCCAAGCTGACCATTCAGCCATCTGTTAGGGCATGCTGGGAGAACAGAGGCAATTAGTGCTTAACACAAGAGGCCTCCTCTTCTCTTTTTTTCCAAGGCAACAAAGCACTCAAGCTCTGGAGGGAGCACTACCTCCTAAAAGACTTGCTCACACGAGGCCTTGCACAGTAGGTTAAGTGTTTTCTATGGGGATGCGTGGCTACTGAGTACGGCCTCTGCTAACAGCCTCAGCAGAGCAGCTCGTAAACTGAAACGGGAAAAGCACCTGACCTGTTTAGGGAAAACGGAGCCGGATGGTTGCCCCTCTTAGCAAATTCTCCAAGGAGGCAGGCAGCTAGACGGGAGTGTTTTCTCCATCCAGACCATTCCCACCCCTTTGCGAATCACTCAGGTGTTCCCAGTGCCCCTCCTGTTCAATAAGGAGGAGACACCTGATCCCTCTTGGGTTTCTATACTCAATCCCCCTATGGCGCAGCTTGGCCCTAACCTCTGACCCCTGTTTTGCAGGCTATTTATACAAGGACGTACTTGACCTGCCTGCTGAAGAGAAATGCGTAAATCAGGGAGGTGGGGGCTAAGCTCTCACCAAAAGCGAAGCTTTAAGAGAACTTCATGTGCTCTGACCACTGTTAATAAGGGCACCTGGGATAGTTACAGGACTGGGGCAAGCGCCCATTCAAAGGCCAAGCCTTTAAAAGGAAGCGTTGAAGTGTATGGTGCACATTCACAATGAATCACAACGAAAGCCTGAAAGCTACTGCAGCCTTTCTCTAAATAGGCACGCTCTGCCAGTGAGTGAGCCAAGTGTAGATCCCTGGACACTTTTGCTGACATGCAGCCATAAACACATTCAGCGCAGTCTTTTACCAGGAAACTGACATCAATATTGGGGATTTCGTCCGAGGCCAAGAAAGTTACCTCTCTTATTTGTGGAAGGAAGTGAGAGAGGAGAAAAATAACATTATAAAGATTGAAAAATTAAGACTAGACACGCATGCGAAACATTGCAATAACATCCGGAATTGTGTATTTGGAGGAAGCCCCAAAGATTCACTGACTCAGTGGAACTTGGGTTTAGTTTGAATGGGAAAAAATCTGAAAACCATTTGAATCACATTTGCCATAACGCATGCCACTGTCACAGTACAGCATGTACACTTAGATATGGCTTTGCCCATTGGGGGGAAGCGTCTTTCACTGGACATTTCCTCCCTGCCATTTCCTCCTTGCCTGCTCATTGTCACGCTGCTTCCACTTCTCTGAACCCCAGTGAAAATGCACTTGGCTTCCATCATCAGTCAGAAGCAAAACTACTTCAAAGTACTTCAAAAAGAGTTAAATTATTTGCCAGCCACATGGCCCTCAGTATATCAGGTAGCTTCCCTCCAAAGGCTGCCACGACTGGGTGTGTGACGCAAGGACAAGAGGCTTTGCTGGGCCAGGGGACACCTGTTCTTGTGAAAGATTACTCCACTCAGGAACCAGACGAAATATTGATTTTCAGATTTTCTTCCCTGGCGCACAAAGCCTGCTCAGATTAGAGGGTTATCCCCTCTCTGGCCTCAAACGGACTGCCTAATGCTGCCCATCTTGTCATCTGAACCCCCTGCTGAGAGCAAATTGCCATTTTCCAGCGTCACAATGATATTTACGGGAAAAATGTTAATCTACGGAGCAGGGAGCCCACACACCCACTCAGCATCACTAGCTGTGTTGTACTTTTCCATTGTCCGTAACGTCAAACAGGGATGTTTTCCTGGAGCGATACAGTGAGTGTAAACTGTGGGACTAGAACGGTTCCACTGTTTGGGTGTTGGGGGCGGACAGTTCTTTGAGTCACACATCAATGTGCTCAGCAAAGGGGGACTTACATCAACAGAGAGCGCCAGAAATTCTTCTGAGGCCTTATCTACCTCACGACCAGCATCAACAATCCAAGGTTTTTTTTTGCTGTAAACGACAGATAACCTCAGCTTGGCCTTCGTCTTCCCTGGCACCTAAACTTTGTCTCAGTCCACTTTCCATCTGGATGAACACAGTTCATCTGGATGAACACTGACACCAAGTGGTCCTCTGCTGTAAGTGCAACTCTAAGCACAGGTTCTCCAATTAGATCACAGTAATGTTAATGTTAAGATTTTAGTATGGCACATTGACTAATATTCAACGTCATTCACTGAAGAGAGTCCTAGAGAAAGTGGACCGACTAAGAAACCTGTTATTACTACCCACACCAACATATACAGAAAAATACTTGTAGAATATTTTACCCAGTGCGTTTTTTCTTTATGGTTGGTGTAAAATCTGCACCCACATAGATTTATTTATTTTGTAAATTCTCATCAAGTCCCTACTCCATCCATGGCATGCAGTTTGAGATCACAATGAGTCATTTATCATCAGTATAAAGAGTGCTAACCAGTCTCAAATCTCTAACATTCCTATTCTTATGGTCTTTGGATCCACAAATGTGTAACACCTGCAATAAGGTGTAGGCAAAGGGTCGGCAGCTAACTTTCCACATAACTCCTCTCTAGATTAGATGATCTAACATGCTGTGGTATGCCATTATCACTCTACTCTTTTTCTCTTCTGAAATGCTGTTGTTGTGATGGTGTCATTGCAATATAACTGGATTTTGAGGAAGCAAGCCCCAATCATTTCCATATGCCAGACAGGCGAAGCCTTGTCTGAAGGTGCAGGAAAAACTTAAATGTTGTTTATCCTGCATATCAGTGTTACATTGTTCCCTTCAGTTGGAGAGCAAACCTTTCTTTGTAGTCTTCTGAGGCATCTTCTGCCCCATCAGGTATACAGGCTCATCTCTGATGGCCAGCACTAACAGTGGTCAGTGTTTCATTCAGAGTTAAATACTGAATGAGGAAACAAGAGAGAGGTGTGCAGAATGAGCTGATTATAAGGCCTCTCCCTCTGAACAGTCCCACCCCAAGCTTGCCCACACCCCAGTCAGCTGCACCAAATTACATTTACACCTCACATCCCAATGAATGTTATGAAAGTGAAAATTCTGGCATACGTGAAAAAACCCCAGCAAACAGTGTGAACCGCACAAAATTCTTCCTCTGCATTTAACCCATTCACCAAGTGAAGCAGTGGGCAGCCAGGAGTCCGGGGAGCAGTGTGTGGGGACGGTATCTTGCTCAGGGTACCTCAGAGGTGCTTAGCAGTCTTGGAAATCAAACCCACAACTTCCCAAAAGTGGGGCGAAGGCCCTAACCACTAAGGTACTGGACATAAGAAACTGAGGTAGTTTAGCAGAGGCATGGAGTGTCCTTATTTTTTGTTAAATGCTGCTTTAAGTCCATTATTAACTCATTCAGTGCTGAACAACAAATGATCCTACTTCTCAGTTGCTCAGACCTGTTGCAGCCTAGATCTAGGTAGTTTAGTCTGCTAACTTTTCATGATGTTAGCTTCTGAGGATTCAGTGATTTAAAATGCTTCCGTTTGCTCAAAATTGTACTGCCGTCATTGTGTGTGTTTTGAGAGAGAGAGAGAGAGAGAGAGAGAGAGAGAGAGAGAGAGAGAGAGAAAGAGAGAGAGAGAGAGAGAGAGAGAAAGAGAGAGAGAGAGAGAGATAGATTTGCTACATGTAAGGCTAATTCTGAAAAGAAAACCAAGAGTAAATGCACACAAGACTTTCAAGGAACAGTGTACTTTAATGTATCTGATTTGGATTGCTCTTCAATATGTATTTTGTCTTTCAAAAAAAAAAAAAAACAACAAACAAAATGAAGCCATACAATATAAGGCAAATAACACATGGTACTGTACAGCAACTGTAGCACATTCACACATTAGGCCGAAAGCTACTGTCAGTTAGTGTGCACAACACTGTCGACTCACACACAGAAACGTGAGAAGCTTGTTAGAGTTGGGGAACTCTTTCTCTCAGGGACACAATATTTAAAAAAAAAAGTAACAATATGAAATGATGTAACACATTTTTGCTGGCGAGTTATATAATAAATAAGACGTGAGCTGATCTAAGTGTACAGGCCAGGTGAAATGTATAATGAGGCAAGCAATGCATAGGACTGAGAAGAAAGATTTCTAATGTGCACTTCACTACTCTTTTGAATGCTTAGGAAAGACACTTAGGGACATCTGTTATTTGTCACTTTTGCTATTCTCGCAACTCCTAATAGTTAAGTGCTTTGAAAACGTATTGGAGTGCTTTCTTTTTTTTTGTAAGTCTCATTTGGAAAGGAGTAGCCCAATGCATTTTCACACCAAACCCAGTCTCTGCACTCCTCACCGACGACAAGGAGCCATCCTTCGGCACACAGATAAACTACAGAGTGATCCATACTCAACTCAAGGCATATAAAAGTAAAATAAAATCTTTGGCAAAAAAATAAAGTATTTACACACAACAAATGAAAGTTTTCTTTTTTTTCCTTTCTTTTTTTTGCTTAATAATACATTTAAACACTCCTGTGGTAAAAGGCCGTTACGTATGTGTTTTGGGGTTTGAATGAAGGTTTGATATTATAGACAATATGTGAAAAGCACACGTTTCAATACAATCTGATAGAGGAAATGTTTCTCAAATTACAGTTAAAACACTGCAGTAACTGTCCGATCAGGAGAGCTTCAGAAGAGATCAGGGAACATGCAATGCCTGACTTTGCCTCATGATGGCACTACAGATTCTTACTTCTGGGAGAACAGGGCTTGGCCTGTATGACTGAAGTGTATGAAGCTGTTGACTACTAAGAAAAATATGGAATTTTGATGAGTCTGAAGTTAGAGGAGCGTGTCAACTTTCTATATGCTGAACACCCCTGGCACGCCATCCACAAATTATTCAACCTGAAGCAGTGCTAAAGCTCGGGGTCGTTCTCCCCTCTACCAAAGCCGTGTCGTCTCCTACGTTAAAGCCTAAAACAATACGAGTCATTAAAAATCAAGGCAGTGGAAAAAAAAAACATCCAAAAAATGACAAGCTTTCAAATACATACACTTTACATCTTTCATAACTAAATGCTTCTCAAAACCTCTCGATTTTGAAATCTTAGCCAAAATAGTTTGTTTGTTTTTTCAAAGCTTTCATAATCTTTACGTAGACTATACAACATACGCATAAGTATATGAGTTAACATAGAGCAATGTAGCAAAATAATAAATATTCAGTAAAGTCACTTTTTGAAGGTTTTGTTGTAATATATATATATATATATATAGCTTACTTTGGGGTATGTTGTGTGTGTGTGTGTGTGTGTGTGTGAGTGTGTGTGTGTGTGTTTTGAATAAGGCTGCAGGTACAGTATGCACAGATAAATCCAGATCTTTGCATCTAGTGCACTACGCAGACTGTTCTGACCTGATGTAAAGATAGAATAGCAGTGGAAAATGGACAGTCCTCAGAGTAGGAAGCTCTAGAAAGCAGGGGCCACACACAGTAAGAGACGGACAGAGGTCAGGGGCTGGACAGACACCAGAAAGAGCAGCGAGAGAGGGGGGAACTGCTGGAGAGAAACATTGCCTTCCCTGTGCAGATACTGGGGAGGGCAGCAGACACACAGATGATTTCCAGAGGGTTACAAATGGACTACAGCATGGACAAAGGTTTTCTCAGTTAGCCGAAAAATGAAATTTAGAGCCGGTCCTGTCCAAGTGGAGGACAGGCGCACTGAAGAAAAGTGATGAACTGAATTTACTTCAAGTGTTTATGCTATATCGACACAATTTTTGCCTTTCAGTTCGTCAATGATTGCTTGTGATATATAGAAATAAATCAAATTTGTAACTTGTTTCAGTGTGAAGAGCATTCCTATTGAACAGTCCTGCAGCTTACTGATACATTTTTGTGAAATATACCCAGTCAGCT
Organism: Brachyalestes nurse; assembly: GCA_037974405.1. NCBI lineage: Eukaryota > Metazoa > Chordata > Actinopteri > Characiformes > Alestidae > Brachyalestes > Brachyalestes nurse. The sequence continues at coordinate 21,223,856 of JBBPCY010000002.1, read as the reverse complement.
GTGCCAGCCTGGCTTTCAGCCTGACCTTTCGAGAATCCATCACAAACACCACTGAATTGTACACATTTAAACACTGAGTGGGCAAGACCTCACACCTCTGAACTAGACCAAATAACGGGAAAAGTGGATAGGATAATCTGGTTTGCATATGTTTTTGCTAATGTAAGGTTTGGTCTGTACTGTATATGTGAACTGTTTCAGTTAAACAGGCCTCATGCCACCTAGCAATTGCCTGGAAACACAGGACAACATGCAAAATGTTCTTAAGTACTTTCAGCAAGAAAATATAGATGCCATTTCCAGAGAAAACAAAATACAGTATCAATATTTATGTATAGAGGATTTTTTTTAACATTCTCCAAAAAGCAGTCTTATTTTACAAAGAAACAAAACAAACAAACAAACAAAAAAAACCCTTCGAATAATTACAGATATGTCCTGACAGTTGTCTGATCTTTGGTATATCAATCCAAAAGCCTGATATCAGTCTCATCATTGTCATCATCATCTCTCTTTTTTAACGTTTTCTTTTCCTTTTAATTTTATTAAAAAACAACACACTCACTGACATCAGTCCCTCGTATCTGAAGTTAACCCTACACAGAGATGAAGGTCATCTCTCCCCTCTTCCTCACCACACCACTCCTCCTCTTCACTGCACTTCCTCTGTCCCAATCCGAGCTCGACTCCTTAGGCCATCTGAACACACGTCCTGACACACACACATGCAGAAGCGTCCGAGCACTCCAACACTTGGCTGAACATTAACACACAAATGAAAGAGCAGAGAATACATCAGAACAGAAATGAAGGGAAAGCGGGGGGGGGGGGGTCTGCAGTTTTCTGGAGCGACTCATCGCTTCTGGGAGCCGATCATCACTTTGGAGACGAAGTTGACGATGGCAGTGGCGGGTTGGTCAGGGTCCATCTCAGCGAACAGGTGACTGACGTTATCTGTTGTGCTTCCCTGCTTTCTGGCCACAAAACCAAAGAACCTAAAACAGAAGAAGAGAAAACTGCTTCTGATCTGTTCTTCCCCAATACCTCCACCTTAATTTGCAAATAATGATAGACTTTTCTTAGACACTGCAGGCACTGAGCTCTATATAACCTAAATCTAGCAGGTGCTCACAGTACATTCTGAACAAAGGCCACACAACAGGAATTTACCAGCATTTTTCATCATTTCCATCTAGTCAAGGTCAAATTTTTGGGCATTTCTGCATGTGTTGTTGCCCAATTTGTTGAAGTTAGCATTTTGACATTATTTTTTATTCATATGGAGTCTTTGTGGCATCATCAGTAAAACAAATCAGAAACATGCTATAGCAAATACAGTGGGACAGAAGCACATTTTTTTGGTTGCGATTCCACAACACAACTTTCCCCATACCACAACTTCATATACCTCAGTTGTACAAATATTGGAGGCTGGTGGCTACATCCGTAGATGCAATTAATTTAATGAGTTCTACCCACAGTACTCAGTACTTGAGCATTTAGAACATCAGAGAAACTGCTGCTTAAAGGAAGCTGAGATCTATTTTTTTCCAATTTGGTTTAATATTGAAAGTATAAGGCTAATGTTGCTAAAAACACTACAAGTTCATGGTCTCTCAAAGCTTATTTACCAAAACATTTCTTAACCAGTTCAAACCACTGCAGACTTGACTTGTGGTTTAGGACACAGACTTACTGTCATCCATAAAAATAAAACTTCACACAGGCAGACAATTCAGGAAACACAAAAGCTGGTATTCATAAGGAGGATTGATCTTGCATCTCAGATGATCAATGTTATGAACTGACTTTAGATCAGCACTGCTTCTTCTGAGGTGGTTTGTGAAAACTCTAATCTAAATAGTTTGCCTGCAGCTTTTAGCTACACAATGAAGATCTGTTCTTTTTCACAGCTCAGAATAAGTCATACTGTGTCCTAAGCTAATGAAGGTCTGGACGTGATTTCAGCTGGTTGAAATAAGTTAATGGGGGTTGCATATTCCAATGTGAGTGTGTATGGCCTTCTAGTGTAAGCAATGTTAGCCTTGTAGCTCCAGTGCTAAACTAAAGAAGCAAAATCAACCACATCTGGCATGTGTGGAAAACTGTAAATTAGTTTTTTTTTCCACCAAACTATTCCCTTAAGGGTGTAATCATTCATAGTGCTGGAAGCAGCAGTACAATTACAGCTGCATTTAACACAAAGCACTCCAGTGACTGCTCTGTCTGTGTGAAACTTCATAAAAGAGGAGTGCAGTGAAACCATCATCTTAAGAGAGACACAGCTCTGGATACCCCTGCTGTGACCCACCTGAAGCAACTCATCGGCTCATTATTAAGCCCTTACAAGGTGGTAAAGCAGAGAAGGTTCCCAACTACCCAGTACTGTGGTCTCCCACGGCTGGTTCAAAAACATTTAGCCCATGCAGAACTTAAGGATTAGTCCAAAGCACAAAATTACTCATTCTGTACATGTTTAAACTATTACGATAATTTGTACAGCTACATAATACTTTATTGTACTCAACTTTCTCTCTTTGGCCCTGAAAAACACAACATTTTACCCCTGCAGAACTGGCTTTAACCCTGACATCATGTGCTTTCATCCTTCGCCCAATCTATTAATCTCTTTTCCCTGCCTCAGCTATCTGCCCAGTACATCAGTGCTGCGGTGCTTTTATGAGTGGCCTTTTACAGGCTCATCTCTTTAATACACAGCCCAGAGGAGCCATAAAAGTGCTCACATGCTCCAGCACTCTGAGTGTGACAGGCTGTAAGATTGAGAGCAACACAGGCCAAAAAAGTGTGAGTATATGTGTACGACTGTGAGGATGTGATTACAGCCAATTAAAGGAAGTGAGAGCCGATTACTTCCAAGCTCATGGTCAAGTGAGGGAGATCTAGTCCAGACACGCTCACTAGTGATTTTAGTGAGTGAATTTACGATCTGAGAAGTATTTATATCTCTCAAATGCCCCTGAGTGCTCAGAGTAGATAATAATGAATGCCTGTGGTAGTCATTAGAACTATCCAAAGGTACTTACTTTGCAGTGCCACCTTCTGGTTTACTCCACCTATAAAGACATTAAAACAAATGGAGTCATGCCCCAGTCTCTTTAATGCAGCTTTAAAATTTATGGTAGCTGCTGTGACATAGTACAATAAGTTCTAATGATTAAAGATGTGTAACATTACAGTGTTCACAAAAACTGAAAAATGTGTGTTTTTAATGTAGTTCAGTTCTGAGCAATCCTTACTTTCTTTCCTGTGGGTCAATGTCACAGAACGTGACTGTGTTGATTGGGTAGTGACGACGGAAGAAAAGCCTGTTGAATAGTAGGACGCTATGTTAGACAAGTGTGAAATATAGCTGCTTTACAAAATAATGATAAACAGAATTTGACACGAACTAAATAGTTGAAATGAACACATGTTAAGGATGAACTCACTTCCTCTGGTTGTCTGTTAAGGTGATGCCCTGTGATGACACCTTAAAGTGAACGACAGTGGCAGTGGGTGTGGGACTGGCCACCATAGTTTCAGAAATTGCCTTGGCGACCGCCTGTGGCCCGGTTAGAGACTCCATATCCACCGAATTTATGTACAGCACGTTGCATGCTACGATTTAAAACACAAAAGATGGGTTTAAAGGCAAGTAACACACTGCACACGGACAGGTACATCAAGCTCCTTTAATTTACATTTTTTTTTGTTTAAACTGTACATGAGGATGAACAATCAAAATCATACAGTCGTATGCAAACGTGTGGGCATCTGGAAATTTTGGCTTTCTGCAAAGGTGCACAGTCATGCTGGAACAGGAAAGGACCTTCATCTAACTATAGGCAAAACATTGGAAGCGTAAAATAGTCTAAAATGTCTTTGCATGCTGTAGCATTAACATCACTCTTCACTGGAACAAAGGGGTCTATACCAAACTCAGCTACAGCCCATTACCCCTCCTCCACCAAACTTTACTGTTGGAAATATATGTTCTGGCAGGTAGTGTTCTCCAGGCATGCACCAAACCTGAAAGTCAGAAAGTAATGCATGACTTATCACTCCAAAGAACATAATTGCTGCATGCTTTGCACCACTCCAACTGACGATTGGCATTGTACATAGTGGTCTCCGGCTTGTGTGCAGCTGCTTAGCCTTGGAAAACGATTTTGTGAAGCTCCCAGCACAGTTTTAATGCTGATGTTGCTTCCAGAGGCGGGTTGGTGCAACAAAGGATTTACACACTATGCACTGCATCACTCTGAAACCCTGCTCTGTGAGTTTCTGTGGCATTCCTGTCACCAGGTGGTCAGCTAGTGGATGCTAAAGCTAGCAAAATGGCTTCATGTGTGAAGGAGGACTCAAATGCAAAACTGGATAATCAGGATTGTTCAATTCAGAACAACGGTGGAGACCAAGGTGGAAATTGCCGATCTCAGAACAGTGTATGGCCATGATCTGCAGAATTAGGAAGGATGTCCATATATTTTTGTCCACATTGTTTTTACGGTTGCTGAATTAAGGAAACATGATACATCCTCTACAGAAAACAGTTCTGCAACATTTAAGTACAATTATTGTTCATATGATGAACTTCACAAGATGTGCAAAAGCACATATTTTCTGATTTCATTTGCCAATATGTTAAACAAATAACTACAAATATGCTCAAACTTTATCAATGGATGAATGGACTAATTTTCACAATCTACAGACTATATAAGTTCATTGTGGGTACTGGAACTTTTGCATACGACTGCATTTCTTTACTGAACTAGGAGTTGTGCATTTTGAACCATATTGCCATTGTTCAATCTTCTGTTCCACATACAGCACAAAATCTGGATGTTAGTATCTTTAGATCACATATTCTTCTCCTAATTCATGGATTCACGGTCATTCATGCAATGCAATTCAACATCACTCATCTCAAAACATGCTGTCTAGCATCAGTCCGAGAATGTCATAAAAACAGCACTACGAGCTGACGGCAGATTAAAGGACAGCCATGTAGAGTTTTAGTTGGACAGATAACGAGAGAGACAGATACGGTCTCTGGTGTTCTTTTACACTCCCTCATGCATAGTCTCGAGACACAGGAGAGTCTGTCTGTCTGGGATGCATCAGTCAAAGGCGATTATTAAAGGGACAAAACAGAAAAGCACAAAAAAAATCACCGGGTTTACCATGAGAATCAACAGGACTCTTCTGGCCTAGAGTCACACAGGGGTGACCGCAGAATGAAGGAGAACATGGCATCTTTTCAGAAGTGATATCAGAACACAAGTAGCCGGCAGGCCTTAAATAACACTTTTACTCCCATGTACATTTTTTCAGGTGTGGACTATTTTAAAAGTGTTGTTTCATTTTTAAAGCTCACGTATGAAACAACTGAATCAGCTGCACAGTAACAGTATAATTCACTGGACAATGGAATAATGTTTTTTTTTATTAATGTAATTTATTAATGGCAATTCTTTTCTGAATACTTCATTATCGTTCAGGACTATATTAAAACGTTATGTACACAACTACAGTTTCAGTATATAACTTACAATTTAAGTTACTTGAGTACAACAACTGAATAAATCAGTTTCATTACAAGTAGAACATGTGGAAAACACTGAATTGAACAAAAGCATACAGAGAAGTCTGTTTACCTGCGCCCTGTTTGAGGAGTTCTGTCGCTGGGTTGACTGGTGTGGCAACCTCTGGGACCTCTTCATGGGGTTCTGCAAAAAAAGGCTCATGTTTGATCAATAGATATCTGTGGAAGAGCTATGAAGCCCACATATTGCTTTTGTTCTCTCAAATAATGAGGAGATCTCTCTCTGGGGTGCGGTGTAGCAGACCGTAGGTGTATACAGGCCTTTTCGGTTACAGTCTCCTTCATGTTGCCTTCCATTGTGTGCAGTGAAATATGAGGTATCAGGATCATTTTATAATCCTTAGAAGCCTAGAAGTAGTTCCGTCATTTTGCTTTCCATTTACAGTTTGCAGAAATCTGCTCATTGTTTTTTTTATGAATGAATAATTGTATAAAATTACATAATGAGTAAATTACATAATGCATTTACATTTGCTTTATTAACACTAATATCAAGTTCAAGTGAGTTCCTGTTTCATTTTTTGTCAAATAATGGCAAACGAGTATAATGTTCTGTCTAGTGAAAGAAGATTGTACAAAAACCACTACATGCAGCAAATCATAATTAATGCAATACAAAATAAAAATGTCTCTTCTACTTTCACACACACATACTTTGAAAGCAGTCTCTGCTTGTAATTGCTGGGAATGTGAGCCGCATCTACGAGGCTGAATGTTTGAGTGAAGTCATTGCTGAAAACGTGAATGTCCAGTGAAAGACCAGCTAGAAACCACTAGTTGTCCAACACTAGCTACTAGCTCACATTCTCCCAGTCGGAATTCTCACCCTACTGGGACTCTTCATGCCTGTCTCACACTCTGTTTGTGAGAGCAGGGACAAACCTCCGCTCCCATGCTGCTCTCACACCTGCATGGCACCTAACAGCTGGCTGAGGAACAGTACCAGCTGAGCAGAGTCTACGCTGACTTTAGGAACTATTCATACCAGCAAAGAAATTAAAGGGCCTTTCTTGTGTACACACACATAAACATGGGCATGTATGCCTTACCTTTTGTGGGTATAACCAGTTTGCATGGCAGAGCAAGTGGAGTAATGGAGTGCTGGTACACTAATGCAGAAAGGCAACCTGGTAGAGACAGAGAGAGAGAGAGAGAAAGAGAAACAGAGAGAGCGAGAGAGAGAAACAGAGACAGAGAGAACGAGAGAGAGAGAAACAGAGACAGAGAGAGACAGAGAGAGAGAGAGAGAGAGAGAGAGAGAGAAAGAGAAACAGAGAGAGCGAGAGAGAGAGAGAGAGAAACAGAGAGAGAGAGAGAGAAACAGACAGAAAGAGAGAGAGACAGACAGACAGAGAGAGAAAGAGACAGACAGAGAGAGAGAGAGACAGAGACAGAGACAGAGACAGAGAGACAGACAGGCAGCCAGAGAGAGAGACCGACAGACAGAGAGAGAAAGAAACAGACAGAGAGAGATGAATTGGAGTTAGATTTATGAGAGCAGAAATCAGAGAACATGCTTTACATGACAAACTGCCTAATGAGGTCCCACTTTGAAGCCCTGCCATGCAGTACATCATCTGAATAGTATCAGTCCAGCCTTGTTAAAAGTGGAGAAACTGATGATAGCGCTAGCATGCAGATCCATCTTATTAACAGACCAGGGTGACAGCATTGGCACATAGATGGAACTCCACAATGCCAGGGTTCTCACTAGCTCTAGGGGGAGCTGCAACATTTCTTATTGCTCCAGCACACTCAGCAGAACAAGCTGTATTGGTAGCATAACTCTGACAGGAAATGGAGACCATTAAGTTTAAACAGACAAAACTAATACATTTTAGTGAAGATGTTCTTTTCAGCTTACATATTCTTTGACCCACCAGAATGTTATCCTAAACTCATGTCTCCAACCCACTATGTTTATACTATATATACCATTTATTTTGCTTTTAATTTTAGTAACAAATTTCATGTTACAAAACTGTAAAATGTATAAAAACTTTTGTTTTTTTGACCCTTTTGAGGTGCCCCTGCAGTAGATAAACCACATTCGGTCCTTAAAGAGAGCTGCTGGCGGCTCTGCCAGCCTTCACCCGCCGCTGCTCGCATTCTCACACGCTCAGCTTCTTTCACTTACTTTATCATAATAAACATGCACTTATGCAGTGGTCATAAGAGGGTGTTCCAGAGCGTACATTTGTGATGAAATGGGCAAGCCAGAAGTAAATAGAACTTCATCAGCGAGCTGCCAAGCCCAGCTTATAATACAGTATTACAGCACATTGATTAAATTAGAGGATCTCGAAGCAGAATTAAAACTTTTTATAGAGCACCGAGACTTGGAAATCTGGCCTACATGTCACTTCAACTCAGAATTGCAATGCATGGGACACTGATGTTCTGTGTGCATGAAAAGGGATCTTATGGAGGAACTGACCAAAGTAGGGCTCGTTGGGACAACCCTTCAGCTTGACCCCCTTTGGACTTGTCTCAATCAGGAAGTGGCGGACCAGCTCGTTGGTAATGTCACCTGCAACATTCCGTTAAAAAAAAACATGGGAAAATGTAAACCGAGACTAAATTGCTGTATAAAAGATAATATAAAATAAATTCATTAATTAATAACGAGTCAAAAGGCAATATTGTGTCAACAGTATCTCTGTTACAGTGCAGGCTGACCCCATACAGTGCTGTAATAAAATAATCCCTTATCAACAGCTGCTTCTGCTGCTAAAGAAAGAGATATCATGGGTCACTTCTACCACAGTAACCTTAAGGCTGTGTGGTTAATTCCCTCTGAACATAGCAGCTGTGCTGAAAGCTGTCTTCGTCCGCACTACTTAATGATACGTTTTCATCAAGGACTTTGCAAAACACTTCCATTACATGTAAGTATGTGTGGAGAGAAGCTGTTGATCAGATGCTGAGAGATGAATTATGGGTTAAGGCAGAGTCAGACTGCCTGTCTGGAATTGTTTTGGACACAAAGGGCAGGCTGCAGGTTAGAGGAGAAGCTCCCAGCGAGCTCCTGGCAGTAATGTGTTGAGATGTCCATTACTGTTATGTGAAAAGGGCTTCTCTGGAGTGTGCAGATTGAGAACAAGCATGTGCAAGTGGAGTGAGTGGCCTAAGGGTGCACTGTCAAATACCTTTCTTGGGCTGCTGCACTGTGGGTGGAGGGGAGGACACTTTCATAGCCAGGCCGTAGGCCCCCCTGAATGAGTGACTGTCCCGAATGATGAAGGCTCCTGGTTCCCTCTCCTTCAAGATGTTGATAGCTGGCAGGAACAGCAAGAATAACAGACAGAAGACTTATAATTCCACTTGCATTGAAGGTCAACATCTGTTAAAAAACTGTTGATGTGTATCATGAGAGCTCCTTGACCTTAACAGACTGGTTGCTCTGTTGGGGGGAGAATAGCTTTTCCTACAAGACCAGAAAGATATCTGACTAACTATACAACATTAGTTTGTAAAACTGCTAGGAAAAAACTGCTACCTGGGGCATACTATAAAATATGTAAAATGTAGAGGAATAGTTCAACGGAACATCAGATTCACAGTTTTTCCCCCCAACATTTGCTGCTTAAATTGCAATACAGAAATATATATCTCCTATCATACATATCACATATAATATCATATGTAACTTGATGTTGCTGTTAGAAATTACAATTTTATCATTAAACCAAAAAAACACTCTGGTTTAAGAACCAGGCATGACTAATCTTGCTTCTGTATTGTTCATTTCCAGCCTTAATCTACCACACCTGATCCAGAATCTAAATATTACGACCAGATGTGTATGATTGAGGTTGGAACTATAATTTGCATTGCATCAGGTAAATCTCCACTGTGTTCCACTGTTTTTAAACATGATGCAGAATGAGAGAACACAATCCAAAGCAGTGTAGGGTTCTGTGGGCTCCTCATGTCATGTACAGCAGTTAAGAAACACAGCAGATGCAGATGTTCTGCAAGCTTAACTAAATGCATATGGAGCAGTGCATGTGCTAGTGTTTAGTCCTATCTCCAGTGCAGATTGTCTAATCCAATAAGAGGGAGTCTCACAGGAGAACCAGATGTGGAGGCCAACAGCCACTGACCTCATAATGAATACACAAACCATGGCCGGTCAGGACACAGTAGGATTGTTTATAGGAGTTATATGCCTCATCTCTCAAACTAAATGTAGATAAATCAGACCCCTAAACCCCCCTCATTGCATGCACATGCACACACACGCACAAACACACATCCAAAGCTTTACCTTGCTCTCTGGAGATGTCTGGTTTATACCAGAACTTGGAAGTGTCCTGGACAAACTTTACATTCATTCTGGTCTCTGGGTTTCCATCTAAAAAAAAAAAACATAAGGTCAGACTGGGCATTCTTAAGGAATGGTATTAGATTACACTACTCCAATAACAAGCTGGAACTAAACGTGTAAATACACAGAAATATACAGTCGCACTCTCTGTCTAAATATAATTTAATATGCATGTCTGAATTATTAACTTTTACAGCTTCACATTAACCACATGCTCACTGCTCTCCAAATAAGGCAGACAGCATTTCCACTATTCTGGAGGCAGTTCCAGATTTAACCACAGAATCAGCATCAGAAAGCCAGGGGTCACATTCTACCATAATGACAAAAATATAGCACACAGTGTTTATTTTATGGTAGTGCCTAGAACAGCTGACTCAGCTACATATATAACTGCCAGAATTAACACTACCACAGTGACCACCTATATCTCCACACTTTGAGCAGCATTACTTTTTGTATGCAAATGTAATGTTGAAGCTTTTCTCATTATTTTGATGTTTTCATATGTCACCTACTAATACTTCAAGTAGATACCAATAAGCTTAGTTTGAGTTCGTACCCTTGGGGTATAGGTCTCTAACCTCACAAGTTTGACTTCATTTCTTTAGGAATGCATTAGTAAATTTAAATATTAATTATGGTTCAATACAGTGGTGAAAATAGCCTGACAATGTTATTTTGTCTAAAAGTGTGCAATATCTGAGCAATATCTTTATTGAGCAGTATCATAAAACCGTTTCTCACTTTGCAAATTGAAGCAGTTCAGATTTACATCCCTACTTACCGCACATGTTAAGTTTGGAGAAATCAGGAAGAGTGTGGAAGAAGTGTACACTCGGAGTGCTTCCTCCACTGGACATAGGAGAGGACACTTTCCCATTGAGAGTGCCATAGGACAGGCTGCCATTGGGCCTTTCCCCACTAGACATGCGCCTTTTCTCTGGAAGCTGTGGCTGCAGTCCTGGACTGCCCTGTCTGAAGGTCAGGCTGTCAGGATATCCCGCAGGTGACACAGGGAAAGATGGAGTGGAGGGTGGGTGATACCCTGAGCTGCTGCTCTGACGGGACAGCGCCCCGTGTCGTTCATCTGGGGTGGTGTAGCCACTGTACATTGGATGTCGGTCCAGGCTGGGGCTGCCATGACTCACCTGGGACATGGAAGGATGGCGACCCAAGACGGGGCTGCCTTGGCCAGGGTGAGTGAGTGAGGCCTGTCTGCTCAGGACAGGGCTGCTCTGGGTGGCCTGGGAGGTGGACGGTTGTCTGCTCAGTACGGGGCTGCTTTGGTTGGGCTGGACCACAGACTGGACGAGGGACGGCTGATAGCCCATTGGTGGACTGCTTTGGAAGGCTTGCCTACCTAAAGTAGGGCTACTCTGAGTCCCCTGACTGTTGGGCATCTGTCTGCTCAGCATCGGGCTGCTCTGTGTTGCTTGAGAAACCATGCCATGTCTACTCAGTATGGGGCTGCTGGACACTCCTGGCTGATAGCCGTTGGGTGGTGACGGCTGTTGGTCGAGGATGGGACTGTTCTGATTGGCCAGTCTGTTCTGGACGACGGGGCTGGACGTGTTGGTGGACATGTTGTGGTGCCTTGTGCCAGGGCTGCTCAGGGCAGGTTGGACACCCATGGGGTTGACTTGGATGGGCTCTGGAGGGGAGGGGCTGAGATCAGGGCCAATGTAGCTGCCTGTCAGGGGGATGGAGTAGGAGGGGTGGGAGAGCATAGGTGCGTAGGACGTGCTCTGTGAGGGCAGAGAACGAAAACCGGAGTCCAGTACCCCATGGGACGGGGTCCCCATGCCCACTCCACTATCAGCCACTGGATGCTCTCTATTAAAAGATCCAAATTTTGTGTTATTTACTATTTTATAATGGTTTATCATTTTTCTATGCATAAAAAAGTCTTAAAAATATATAATAAATACCACAGTATGACACATGTCTGTTTAAACATAGTCTAACATTAGAAACACATGTTAGCACTTTGCCATTCAAATGTATGTATACAGATGTATACAGAAAATATGAACTGGTTATCCAGTACAGGAACTGGAGAAAGAAACCATAAAACAAAAAACCCTTTGTATTACACAGAGGAACGTACAGTTCTGGGCTGTGTACAGGGCTGCTGGAGGATAGTGGAGTGTTGAAGGAGTGAGAGGGAGTGGCTCCTCTGGCCAAGCTGTTGCTGTCAAAAGTGGGAGACACAGGTGAGGACGGCTGCCCTCCGGCCACTGCTGCTGACCGAGCAACAGATTCTACGTAACTCCGAGGCTCTGTAAAAACACATACACACATTTTGTCACTCGCTGGAGACCTGACAGCGCCCCACACTCCAACATTCCACTGCTGAAACCACATGTTAGATGATGATGTGATGCGGAATGTTGCAAAACACATACACACGCACAACACAATTCCCTCTCTGAAATTTAGAGCTGATATTCACCCATTATCTCTACCACCTTTAAAGCCTTGATTCATTCAGACGATTCATAATAATTTAATATGTCTGCACCTTCTCCATTTTCAACAAATGCTTTTAGTATAGACTTGGGACACAGATAAAGCACCGTTGGAAACTGAGGAATGTATGTGGTGTACGTTAACTACACATTCTGGCTTCTCTCAATAAGTACAGTTAGGATCTTTCTATGTAGTGTAAACAGCTAAGGATTTCTCCTCTGCCAGCTCCTGGCTCACTTGTCTATTAAAGTTAATAGAATTTGTTCCTGATGAGAGACATCTGCTACACTGAACCCTGAGTTGGGAATTGTGTTTACAGAGAACATCCACTGGCTAATCTGTTGACTTCCAAAGTGACAGAAAGGTCTCTGTTAAAGAACAGTGTTTTTATAACTAGAAAGAAAAGGCCGTGAACTCCGCCACTCATTCTAACCTTTCTGCTGTGAAAGACACCAACCAAATGGACATGAAAGCTCTCGGTGGAATATATGTCATGTAGCATGAAGATTCATTGTTTTAATGGAGAGATGTAAGCATGAAAATGGATTGAGTGTTGGAGTGAATTTGAAACTGTTGCTGAAAGTAAGGCATGCAGTCATGGGGATCAACTGGAGAGTGGAGTGATGATGCTGTTCTTCACCGTTAAGCCCTTACCTTCCTCTCCCTCACTCTCTGTACCAAGCAACAGAGGGGAAAGCAACGAGAAAGGCAGACAGAAAAGACAAGGAGAGGGGTTTGGATAAAAGCAGAAGATACTGGTGATGTACCTCAAGTTCAAGGAACATTTGGCCTAATATTGGACAAGGGCAGCATAACAGGGAGAACACAACCTACTGCTACAACTTTTGAAAGTGAGATGGAAGAGAGAGAGGGGGTGAGAGAGAGAGAGAGACAGAGTGAGAGACAGAGACAGAGACAGAGAGAGAGTGAGAGTGAGAGTGAGAGTGAGAGTGAGAGAGAGAGAGAGAGAGAGAGAGAGAGAGAGAGTGAGAGAAAGTTAGTACACGCAAAAGGGTACCGATGACAGATATCTGAGATATGTAACTGTAGCCTTTTAAAAGTATTAAGAACCCTCACATTTTGTTGTTTAGCAATTTAAGAATAATTCTGAGAACCTGAGAGTTTTTCAAGAATCTCATTTACAAAAATGTTTATTTTAAGAACCATCCACTGAAAGGTTTAGGGAACCCAAACTGGTTCTTCTAATATATCACACAAAGAACCCTTCTTGGCACTCTTATTTTCAAGAGTGTAGTAAAAGCCACTGCACTTAAACATGCATTAGCCTTAAATTAGCCCTATCTTGCTTAGAAACAGTGCTAAGACCAGCGCAGCTTGAGACTATTAGAAGCAGAAGGTACAGTCTTTCACTCTCACTGTCCCTGCTCCTCATTCACTCCTGTTAAAACCACGGCAGCTTCTTGAAACCTCATCAGAAGGAGCTCTGAACACTCTAAGCACATTTATCTGCTCTTATTTCAGGGATCTCCTCGTGTTCTGATGTGGCTGATGTTGGCTGCGTTCATATCAAACTCAACAAGTTGCCAAACCTTTGAAGACTTTTTTTATGCCTTTTCCCATGAAGGAGAGCTACCCCTGCCCCCTTTTCACTCTTTCACATTCACACACATCCCAGATGCACCCCATACACTCACACACACACACTCAGCAGACAAGTGCACACATTCAGGGTAAAATCAAGCCAGTATAACCACATATGAAACATAAAGGCTGTTTCATTTGCAGGCAGTTATGAGCTCACTGCTTAAGAGAGAGAGCGTGAGCAGGAAAGATGGTCGTAAAAGAGAAATGAAAGGTCAATTTCATAAACTGTGCTGAATTTTGGGTCTTTTTATTGGCAAGTTCTAGACTAGCCTAAGGGCTTAAGGCTGTGCTGAGGGGCTCTGCAGGTCTGTGTTTGTGTGTGTGTGTGTGTGTGTGTGTGTGTGTGTGTGTGTGTGTGTGTGTGTGTGTGTGTGTGTGTGTG
>JBBPCY010000002.1:21198301-21208656 GCA_037974405.1 Brachyalestes nurse | reverse complement strand
GGGCTCGGTAGGGCGGTGTGTGTGTGTGTGTGTGTGTGTGTGTGTGTGTGTGTGTGTGTGTGTGTGTGTGTGTGTGTGCGCACGTCTGCTCACCTGAGCCTGACTGGTTCAGAAGGATCTCTGCAGGGTTGTGTGGCTTCAGGCCCAGGAAGGACAGGGGTGTTTTAGCCAAACCTGGAGGAGAGCGGCCTGGAAGAAAGAAAGAACATGGAGTTTAACATACAGCACAATACATTGATCATTAGTCTTAACAGCATAGATCTGCACATAATAGCCCACAGTACGTGGAGGAGAATTAACATTAGAACCTTAGTCACTGTTCCAAAGGTTACCATTCAATGAACTTAACCCCTTAAGTCATGTAAGCCTGTGTGTAGGCCCCAACCTCAATTTCCTACTCTTTTAAACAATAATTGCATATTGATTTCACAATGATTGTTGAATGAATTTAAAATGCATAGGTGTCAACCCATTTGATCCATATAAAGTATGTTTTTATTGCAATTTTGGAAATATATAGGGACTTATATATATAAATCTGGAGTCTAATATTTAAATCTAGTCTAACATAGCTTCCCCATTATTTCTGGTCAATAAGCATCAACGTCATGCACTGATTTGTTGTTTTATTTTTGTTTTATTGGACTGAGTAATTTGGAGGTCCACTGTGATCCCCAGTCTGATGTATAGAGGGCAGCACTGAGGAGGATTACACTGACTGCTAAGTATAGACAGGCTAGGTTTAAGGGGTTAACAGAAACAAGGCTATATTTTTATAAAATTTACAGATACACAGATCCGAAGCTGTTAAGACAACAGGATGACACACCACTGTCTAGTGTATTTATGATGACCCATCTGGGAATTGTGCAAATGCCTCATGCTCACTGGCTTGGCCATGCAGGTGCTCTATTCCGAGTGTGAACATGCTAGGTTCAACACTCGCTGGCAGGTTGCTCACTGACAGAACGATAACACAGCATGTCATGTCATGCAGACAACCATACCATAACAAAACAAGTTACACAACACAACACTGCACAATCAACTAAACCTCGGGTGTCTTGTTTAAGTGGTACACAGGACAAGTGACACAAAAGCAGTGACTAGTGGTGCTCAGCAAAATAAAAATGTGGACATGTAGCTGTGAAGTCCAGAATAGTAGAGCAGAGCAATGAGCAGCACTCACAAACACAAGCATCATTCTGGGCTGGCCTAAACCCCAGCCCACTTCAGCGATGTACTGGTGTTTGTCTGTGTAGGTGTTAGGGATGGGACAGTATGGAAATTACTATTATCATGATACCAAAATTATGATTTTCAGTACTACTCTAGTATACTGCAGTTAAAATATACAGAAAATGTGAAAAAACACTAATACCCACTGAAATCACCAGCAGTATTATATTGACAGACTTTTTATTGGACCTGTAAGTCCTTAATAACTCCTAAAACAGCTACAAACTCTAAAATATCTACACCCGATTCAACATATAGAGTAAAAGAATAAATGTGATTATCACTTGGTTTTATGCTTCCATTCCTTTCTGTTCCATCCCTGGTGTCTCCATGTGTGAGAGGATCAGTGCTGCTCTCTACATGCATGCCTGCTGAAGCAGCACAGGTTGTATACAGTGTCTATGAGGCCTGGGACACAGTGGGGGCTGGGAGAGTACATGCATCCTCCACTTACCAAAGAATCTTCTACAATTCTTTGTGTGACAGCCTATATGGCTCGATATAAGAGGGGTGGGGGGTAAGGGCTGAGGGTTTAATGGAAGGCTCAGTAGTCCTCCACTTAACTGCAGGAGAAGGGGGCCGCAGTGATGCTGCTGCTTTAAAGTGGGCTTCTTTACACCAAACCAGAAAGAACAACCCACACCATCTCCTGCTCCCCACAAATCCACAAGGGGCCACCCCTCACCCAACACAAAAAGCCCCTAAGAGTCCACGTGTGCCCCGAGAATGCTTTAGCCA
This sequence comes from Brachyalestes nurse, assembly GCA_037974405.1. Classification (NCBI taxonomy): domain Eukaryota; kingdom Metazoa; phylum Chordata; class Actinopteri; order Characiformes; family Alestidae; genus Brachyalestes; species Brachyalestes nurse. The sequence continues at coordinate 21,206,679 of JBBPCY010000002.1, read as the reverse complement.
TTAGCACGATTCCACCAGAAAACACCGCAAAGCGCTGTATGAAGTGCTGAAAAGTAAAATGTACACCAAAAATCCCTGGCCAGTGCCTCATAAAAGGAGTAGTCTTAAAGAATCATATTTTTCTATTTTCTTAGACTGATATTACAATAAGTCTTGTCAAGCCTCATTTAGGTGCTCGTGACAGCGGCACTCTAGAGAACGATCGGATTTGTGCTGAGCGCAAAGCAGCTTCGGGGTAAAATTTCAACCAAAGCAGCAGGGCTTGGATGGGATTCAGACGGCATGTCTGGTGAGGAGAAATGCAGAAGAGGGCCAAAGAAAACAGAGCAGGTCGAGATTGTGGGTCGGCTGCTGGCTTTTAGAGGGGGTCTGCGCATCGTGACCTTGTAAAGAGCCTTTTATGAGGGAGCTGTAAAGCCCCAGTGGTGGAATGGGAGTGTAGGGGGTAGGATGAGGTAAGAGGTGATTAAAACTGACCTACCCTGGTTTCTGTGAAAGCGATGTTTACTAAGAGTGTTTGAATGCACATATAGGACTGCTACTCAGCCTTGATATACTGGAAGATCTGACACTTTCTGACACTAAATTCTCAGATTCACACGGTTACTTTTTAATTACATGAAACAAAACACCAACAAAGGTTATGATAGCAAAAAAGCATTTTCTAATATTTTATATTTTGTTCATCAAAATATTCTTTGTTATGAAGAGCTGATTTTGCCTAAACAATCATTTTTACAGCTTTCTTTGCTAACTATTGTTTAAAACGGATTTATACTCTATTGCCTCTAGGGTTCTGTGATCACAACAACAGGAAAAATTGCTTGGCAGTTATTCCAAAGGTTGTTATTTTGTTTGAAAAAGAAAACATTGTCATTTTAAAATGTCCCAGAGTCCCAGAGTGTACGAGAGACTGGTGACTACATGGACTCACTCGAATATCCAAAATCTGCTGACAGCAGTGCTTTGTGCAGATGTGAGGATTGTTGGGGAACAGGAGAGGATGAGGAGTCTTCCTTATCCAAGGCTTTAGGCATGTCTATGAACCAACAAAGTGCACGCTATTCGAAATGTATCTGTAGCACGGACGACAACCCTTTCAGGACTTTAGCTTCTAATATCCACAACCTACACGCATTAGTGAGTGATGATCTGGGCCTTACGTAATGTCCCAGAGAAGGGCCTGCAGCTATTATGCACTGTCTAGAGTTGGGTTATAAACAGTGTGTTAATATTGGTTCACCCTTAATGATTCTTGTGGAGAAAGAGGAATAAAGAGGTTATTATTAAAGAAAAGAGAGCCACCACCACACTGGCATAGCATATTTAAATAATATTATAAAATACAGTTATATATCTTTTATATAGGTTAAAAACAAATGCGATACGAATAATCATTATTCGAGATCTTTGGAAGTGATCTAAGAATGCATACACTGTACTGTAAAAAGCACTTTTTACTATTTGAAAACAGTCAACCCTCACTAGAGCTTGACAGAAGTTGTCATCTGCCTAACACTGTGACTGAAACTGTTCTCCACACTGTGGTTCTGGTCTTATCAGATGCACACTGAGCAGACTTTCAACCTTCTTCAGTCTATCGTCTCATGTGACCAGCAAATAATGGACTTTCCAAGCTCTACGGCGCCCTCCTCCTCCAGTTGGGGAACTTACACAGGTTGAAGTAAGGGGTTTGTGGCGAGACGGGGAAGGCAGGGGTTTGGGGGAAGACCTCACCGCCCACGGAGGGTGGGGGGCTTACGGGACCCCCCTCCAATTCCTCAAAGGCCTCCCTGTAACTGTGCATGTGTCCCTAGAGGAACAGAAGACAGGTCAGCACACACACACACACACACACACACACACACGTAGCCATGGAAGTGTGCACACACACATATACACATAAAAAGATGGAAAATAAATTAAAGGTTCCTAGCATGTAATAAATTATAGGCCACTGCTTATGAAGGGCAGATCGTCTTTTCAAAAGGTGCAGACAAATACACACTAAAACCTTATGACAACAAACTTAAAGAGATCAAAAGACGCACACATCCAGTCAGTCAGCTCACAAATCCAAAAGTACATCAGAAAGGGAAAAATGTAGCATGTTGCCCCTGAGACTACCTCCTTTGGCCGGCCCCCTGGGTTCAGAGCAATGGTATTGGCCAATTCGGGTGAAATACAGCGAATGGGGGAACGGACATGGGTGGGGCTCTCGTCTTGGGACTGTCCTTCACTTGTGGTCCGCCGTCGTCCTGGCGCTGAGCCTTCATCCGGCAACGTCTCTCGTGACTGGACACCTGCACCCCCCCCAACAAACACAGCTCCCTTAAGTGAAAACATCAGAGAATCATCATTATCCATAACTCAAATATCTCAGTATCCCAGTGATGGATCATGACTATTAATGCCAGGCCTTCAGTTCAGGCCATAAATATTAAATCATGGTCAAAAACTATAGTCCTAATTTCTGCAAGCATCCCTGCATAATGTGATGTTATAAGGGTTGTACTGCAGCACTTGTCTAGTTTAAATACAAACATTATTCGTTTTATATATATAGTTTATCTCCCATAGAATACCCTGATTTTCCCCTCTGCAGTACTGCCTTAAAAAGCACTCTGTACAAGTGAAAATAACATCTAGAGGTTGTACTTTCTCCTTTAAAGTCACAAAGGACTTCTAAATCTGACTACAATTGAAGCTTGTTTGAAAGTGTTCACCACAAACAATGCGCTCAATGAAATAGTCCTGATTTTCAGGAATTCAGTAGCACATCACAGAAACAGCATAAATTTATTCCTCACATCTGGGAAATGGGCTTCGGATGTTAACACTTTGGATTGACCTCAAAGTGGGCCATAAGCTCTTTTCAAGTTGTGTTTGATACCAAATGTAGCCTCTGTAAAGCAAACAGGGTTTGGGTAAGAGCTGTATGCTAACATTTGGCAGAGGTAGAAGAGAAAAAATACCTTCAGAGGCTCTGCTTTTTGTAACTATGGATGTTTAGTAAACTTAACCCTTTTATGCTGGAATATCAAGGGCACAGGAAAGGAGATGGATACAACAATGCCTTGCCTAATCAATAGGGATACTCTATCGGGCCACACCTTAATATTTCTTGCTAATCCTTAAATGGCCAAATTCAGCCTGTTCAGTGTCCATATAAAAATGCTTGTAATAAAATTGTACTTGTAATATAGAAACATGAAAACAAACAACTATGCTAATATAATGATCTAAGTCCAGTTTTTCAACCTCACGCTCAAAAAATGTCTATTACATAAAGAAAGAGCAGATCTCTCTCTGCACCATCCACATGGGACAGGTCCTCAGTCCACCCTAGCAGTCTCCAAATCAGCCAGCAAAGTCATACAGGGCCCTGTTCCCATCTCTCGGCAGTCCACCCCAAACGGGGGCGTGGAGAAACACACCCTGGAGTGAGACAACAGAGTGTTTCGGAAACCAGGCAACGGCCTGAGCAAAATATTTACCAGCTCACTCTCCCAGTCATGGAGCAAGTGAGCCTCGTGGTGTGTCCACAGCTCTAAGCCACAGCACACACTGGTGCTTCCACATCTCTAATGCCACCCATACCTCCTCTGGGACTAGTGGGCACTGAGGCTATTTGGTGCCCAAAGCCGAAATGCCAGGAAGAGGGCATGCTCATTTAAAGCCATGGTTCACCCACAATCTACACTTATTCCTTCTTACCCCAAAAGCACTCAATCAACCAAAATGTGTTGAAAGTTTGCTGTTTTTGTTTTGGATTGTATGACTTACGGTAAAGGCAGGGGTGTTACTACTGTTCTTGGTTATGTAACATCATTTTGTCCACATTTTTAGATTTCAACATGTCATTCACTGACAGAAACCATATATTCATTTCTGTTTGACATACACAACCCAACATGGTTTATAGCATGACGGTTTACTACATTAGCCTAATATTGTAGTTCTAGTGTAAAACTAAAGGAAAAGTCTAGATAATGCTTTATCTGAAAGCATAAACAGCTTATGTCAGTATTGGCAAGATGACATAAGATGCTTTATGAAATAAATGACATTGTACTGACAAACAGTGCATTAAAATAAAGTGATGGACAGTTCAATGTAACTGTTAATTGTTCAATATAGCAAAAAGCTATGAGAGGCCATGCACTAAATTGATTTTATCTGACTTCAGAAAATGTTATTAGAATCCATTACCCATAATAAAATCACTGTAATGCACTGTAATGAACAACATAAAATAGAATAAGACACACATAAGACACTCAAACCATTAATAACTGTATCAATAATAACTAGGAAAAAAATCCACTAAGAAATTAATTTAGTATGGTTTATTTTAGAGTATGTTATAATTGCCAAGCAACCATGAAAAGCTTCATAACAATGTACTGAACTTTACAGCCTCTTATCTTAGTATGATATCATACTTTATAAAACTTTATAAAGCTGTTCATAAATACTCAAGTGTTACTTTTTAAATATGTTCTTCAGGACTTAAGGAGTGCATGCATGTGTTCTGAAGTCCTAATGCGGGGAACCCACTAATAAAGTGTTACTAATTTCAGGCACCATACAGATAGTTCAGTTGCTTGACTATGGGGCTGTAAAATGGAGTTCAGAAGACACTGGACCAAGGACGCCTCTTGGAGTTACAAAGGGAGCGATTCCTAACAGTCTAAACATAGTTGTACCTATAGCACCATCCATCTGCAGTGTATTCACAGTGAGGACTCTGTAGCCAAGAGCAATGTCAAACACAAAGACCCTGGATTTATTGATCTGGGAGGAGAGGCTGATGTTGGGACGGATCTGGAGCCTGGCCTGTCAATGGGCCCTGGAAGAGTCATCCCTCTTCGAGCCAGGACCAGAAACACGCAAAACAGACGGAGTGACACAGCACTGCTCCGCAGCTGTGCGTGTCAAACACTGTTACTGTTTCCTCGGCAACCATGCAGGCCTAATGGATTCAAGCTGGAGCGCCAGAGAAATCCCAAGGCCTTTTTTCCTCTCATCTCCAACCAATCTGAGCAGATTTTTTATCTTTTCATTCACTTCTCTGAGCATGAAAGAGCTCTTTCCCTGTTACAAAGATATGTTGTCTTAAGCATGAGAGGTCCATAGCCTTGCTCTAGACTATTGTGGAGTCTCTGTTGTAGCTTATCTGAGTCGGAAGGACTGAACGGAAACTGGCATCTGGATACTGTACAGAGAGGACAAAGCGCAGTCCACGTCCTAGACATCGATTCCCTAATGGCTGATAAGGGCTGTACAGTGGCTCAAGGACTGAGGAGGATTTATTACGCTTTGTCCCACTCCTAAATGCTACAGCAGACGTGGAGGAGTTGCCCTGAAAGAAGGCTGTGTCTCTGCGCCTTCGTATTGTTCCCCTAAGTTTGGCAAACTGTATCTTGTGACATGCACTCAGTAGACGCAGACAGAGTGGCCTTTGTCTACACACGTCTCGCTCTTGTGAAACCTTCACTCAGCCACTAATACAAATGCAATTTGTTTGCTGGGGTCATCAGCAAAGCAAGAGTCTAAACCAGTGCAAACGCTTTGCACTCAGACTAACAGAAGGCAGGAAAGGCCAGTGCCAGTTAATGTCTTACAGAGGAGGGTGAAACATGATGAACGCAGAGAGAGAGTGAGGGAGACACTAGACTGAAAGTACGCACAAGGGAGGGGTTATGGATGCACACAGAGAAAGAAAGATGGAAAGAAAGACAAAGAGATATACAGAGATGAGGAAAGGGCCCAAGACAGAGGAATACAGACAAGAAAACGATAAAAATATATAATATATAAAAGAAAAAAAAAATACACAAAAAGAGATGATAAGGATAGATAGATAGACTGAAAGAAAGACAGATATATAGTAATTGATGTTGAAAGAAGAGTCTTTGGGGGAGAGGCGAAGGTGTAAACAGGAGATGAAAAAGAGAAAGAAAGAAAAAGATGGACAGACAGACAGACAGAGACCAACCAGAGAAGGAGAGAGAGCGGCGGCGGTGGTCAGGTTCGGGAGTTCGATCGTTTGGGTCAGTGAGTTGGCGAATGCGGGCAGTGTACTCTACACCAGGAGGGAAGGGAGGAGCGCAGGGATGATGGAGGGCAGCAGGAGAAGACAAAGGAAGGTGGAGAGGAGGGTGGAGAGGAGGTGATGACAAGATGAGCAATCCGCATAGGACGAATTCAAACAAAAGGGAAAGAGAGAAACAGAACAAAAATCAATGAGAAATCATGCTTTAAAGTTGTTTTACAATGAACTGTTCAATCAACTAAAACTAATTTTACTCCTATATGAGCATGAACAATTTACATACTTCTTATCTGAGAGTGGGCCTAATCTTTGTATGGAAAAGTGCAAAGAATTAAATCTGAAAAGGATGAAGCACAAACCTTCATCTTTAGTCACTGTGAAGAGCTGTAGAAATAAACCAGGTGGCGTAAATCAAAAATGAGCACTGGTATGTGGCTGTCCTGCATTTGCTTTTAAGATAATAAGCTCTATCTGTGTGAGCCTGTGTTGGATGATAAATGCAAGCAGTGTTTCCATGATCCCCAAAGAGGACCAGTCTGATAAGTCGAACATGCTAAGTGCTTGCAACAAGAGGAGTGACTGAATGCAAGAAAGGTGCAAAAACGGTGCGTGAAAAACTCCCGTGAGTTGACACCGTTCAGAGCATTATCTAGAATGATCCCTCTCTAGAACTGTAAGCTTATTGTAGCTGAGACAACTCTCTGGTGGTGTTCGCCAGGGATGGAGCATTTGTATTTGCTGGAGAGAGCTTCTCCAGACTGACAGACAGTTTTGCATTTCAGAACATGTCTTATGCCAATGGTTAGTCAACATTTATAGCACTTGGTAAATAATGATGCAGTTTTACAGCCTATTCTCTTTGCTGTTAACACTAGAGGGCAATTGTGGTTCAAACTGCAGGTACCACAACTTATTCATTCCTGTCACACAGAACACAGCTAGTGACAATTCTACTTTTTAGTGATGTATAGCTGTAATTTAGGTACGTCAGGTTCCTACATTCTGAAACTTCTGAAAGACCTTTTATGTGAGATCTCAAGTTTCCTTTTCTTATCTTTGTCTAGTGAAAGTCTCAAATTTGTCTTGGCCAATTGCACTTGTGATCACTCTGAAGATTTACTTCTGGAACAAGCCTGAAAATAAGGAAAAGTGGTTTACTGAAGGACAATAGGCCTTAGGCCAACTACATGACCATTTATTAAAGGCGTATTTCAGTATACAAACCTTAGTCATTTGACCTTAGCAGGTGTTATGACAACTTATGCTTGTTGTAATAAAAATGTATAAAGGTTTATGATGTCAACTGTAATGAAAGGTTTATGTATGTGTCATGTACACATAGTTTTAACTCTTGACATTGAGCAAAATGTTTTTCAAAATTGGATAGAACAGACAAAGGAACAGTCCAGTGCAAAAAGTCCAGCCAATAAAATCAGGCAAAAGCTGCTATTACTTTTCATACAATTCCAACACATATGCGCCCAAATATGCTTCCAAAACACTTTTTCATTTTAAACTCAGCTTAATACATTACCCTTAAAGGTAATGTAAAGGTAAACCCGTATCTGTACTGTACAGTTTACACTGAACTCCCGCAGTGCTAATGTAGATAACAACGTTACCCCTGTACAGACTGTACTGTAATTCATGCACGTGTGTTTTCTTTGGTATAAGCAGAACAAATACAGTAATAAATTCATTTAATTTACAGTAATAGAAATACAGGGCAGCAGCCAATCAGCAGCAAGGAGCAATGAATAACGCTCTCTTGGTGGCTACTTTCAAACCTCCCGCCTCTGAGTACAGCGGTATTTCACCATCCCAAGGCAGGCTTTCTGTGTGTTCTCTTGACAGTACCAAAAACCAGTTGGAAATGTTCCTGAATTTACATGAATATTTATGTAACAAAATATTTTTTATTATATATTATATATTTTTTTAATAATTTAGCACTAAAATGCACGAAAAATTATATATATTAAGCAAAAAAATGCGGAGGATATCTGCGGTTTCTGCAAACCATTAGTAGTTAGGTTCTAAGAAAAAAATCCACAAACGACTGAAGCCACAAACCTTTAACCGCGACTTTGCGGGGGTTTTATTGTACTTCTTAACGTGGTTCGAGGCAAGTGTATGAATTTTAGCATGATGGTAGTTGGTAGAATATAAGCATCTTTCATTTGCTACATTAACTTTCCGGCTCCAGTGCAAAACCCAAGAACCAAACTTTGAACACCACCCTTTCGGTGTTTCTTTGTTTTTTTTATTGAAAATTGCTACCATCTCAAGCTGATCCATATGCCCTGCTGCTTTGGGGGAG
>JBBPCY010000002.1:21165018-21198291 GCA_037974405.1 Brachyalestes nurse | reverse complement strand
ACACTTGCGGTGTTTTTTTTTTTTTTCTTAAAATTCAAAACGATTTTTGTGTGCTACTATCTCAGGCTGATCCATATGCAGTTGTCCTGTGAAGGGCTTCAGAACCAGATTTTTAAGCACTTCTCCAGATGTATTGTACAAGCAGTGTGTTCTGGCAAAGTGAGTGTGTGCAGCCACAGTGCAGGAACAAGGCCTGATAGGAGAGCTGGAGCCTGTGACACTTCACACAATGCTCTCTTTGTGATCTCACTCAGCTCATGTCAGCACCAACGCACAAACGGAGAAGAAAGACACGGCTGTGTGTGCCTTCGAAGTCTAGTTATCCAATCTATGCATGCCTAAAAAAGCTGGGAAGCTAAGAAAAGAATGGACACATTTGTCTTTGATTTGTTTCCTTGGATTTTACCTTTAGCTTCACGCTCTATTATGGGTTTTGACAATCTCATTCATGGAGTTCAGTGTTTCAGAGTCAAGAGGCAGAATAAGTGTCCATTAGAGGCTGTAGCTGGTAGTGAATATGACTGCATGGTGGCTCATAGAAATTCGTAAAGATTCGTAATTCCACATTTATGTCTGTAGATGAGTAGATGTTTCATATGATTGGAATTTGTTAGTTGTTTGTTATTATCTATCATTATTGGTATTGAGGATATGGACTAATTACACAATTCCACAACTTCCAGTATAAGCAGTGTGCACATAACAACACCCACCTGTGTCTCTCATCACTAGACAGTGAGTTTTTATATGATGTTTTGGCAAAGATCATGATCAATGTTAGTTATACCTCATTGTTTGAACATTGTCATAAGCAGGAATGAGTAAAAGACCCTCCAGTAAAGTCGACTAGCATTATAATGTTTTTTGTTTCAAATCTAGGGACGGCACAAGCATACCTTTACCACTATGTTCTTCAGACTCACAGTTTTAAATGGTATTTCACTGGGATACTCCTTCATTTTACAATCATAAATTAACACTCTTGCAAGAAAAAGAATAAAATTCACAAAAACTTCAAGTTCAACTATACAAACAAAGGTGTTTCAGAAATATAGCTTTGGTAGCCATAATCAAGATAGGTATGTTTCGGCACACAGAATCATTTAACGTGTTTATCATGTTACAATAGCATTTAAGAGCTGCAACTATGAATGAAGCACGCATGGTTCACCTTCTTAAAAAGTCCTTGTGTAGTACCAACTCAAATGCCAACAGATGTTGTTACGCATGCACTGCTTGTATTGGAAGCTACATTGTGCAACTATAGCACATAGTTGTGAATGGAAGTCTGCAAGTGCAAGTGCAAACTCAGACCTGTTAATACAGAATGTAAATGAAACTTAAAAGAAATAAATTATTTATCAATAGAATTAATTTTGCAATGTAATTGCTTTGAAATTCTAAGATGAGCTGGTAGTAGGGATGTAACGATTATAGATTTTGATGGCCCGATTATCATCTGGGAAATAATCACGATTTCACGATTATCACAATTATTTTGCATGTATTAATTTCCCAATGTAGACAATCCCATTCTTTAGAGGTTTTTACCTTTTCTTTTCTTATCTCTTTTTTTTTTTAAAGACACACATCCATAAACAAATAATACAGTACATAAATGTTATATGAAAAATTGATACTCTTTTGTCTGAAGTGCTTACTTCAGTACTATCAGTTTATATTTAAATGCAAAAATGTGAGCATATTCACATTCTTCATATTCGTCATACGTTGATTGTACTGTCTGTGGGTTTCTAGCACAACTGGTAAAACATTTTTGTTCTGGTCGAGTCAAGCCAATCTGTTGATAGCACTGTCATAATGTACGCTTTTAAGAGCGCCAACAGAAACACAGTGTTGATGAGCCTTTATGATTAATTAACCCTGCCGTTTCAAATCGCGGTTAATTGTGAAAGCAGTTAATCGTGACATCCCTAGCTGGGAGTAATAATTTTAGCCTGTAAGAGTCAGACATGTGTGCGGTTACCTGCCACACGGTGAGCCACCAACCCCTCCAGGTTGTAATTGCTGTCCTCAGGTTCACCTTCTCTAGGCAGTGGAGAGGATGAGGAAGAGTAGCTCCGGCAGGGTACAGTGTGTGAGTCAGGCTCCAACAGGTCAGGAGACTGAGAGATTGTGCTGTGAGGATATGTGTTGAGGGGCTTTAGTTGCAGACCACCACCCATACTGGAGGGTCCAGAGGAATGGGCTGGGACAGGACCTCCTTGTTCTACAGCAGAGAGGGGGTACACATCAGGTCTCTGAAGGCTGATCACCTGCTGTGGTGCTTCTGTGAGTTGGGACTGCACTGGAGATGGAGTTTGCTGAACTGGGATGTTCCTTGGCTGGACCTGGCCGTATCCGGATGGAAACGCTCCTGCATGGGCATGGATGGCAGCATCAGCCTGATAGGAAGGTCGAGCCTGAGTCTGAGCGAAGGATGGCTGGGTGGTGACCACCACCCCATCACCAGTTGGGGCACTGTAGGACTTAGGCACCTGGCTACTATTACTGATGGCTGGGTCCAGGTCCATCATTAGCAGGTTTAGTGTCTCAATGGACTGCTCAATTTCTCGCTGTGAAGCGGCCTGGGGGAACTCAGGCAGGCTGTGTGTCTGCAGCACTGGGCCGAAATGAATGCCGTCTGTGACTGGCTCCTCTGGGACACCAAACTGCTGCCACACATTCAGCCCCCTCTGGACGGCATCTCTACTGCTGGTAGTACGGGCAGGGGCTTTGGGCATGGGCTTCTGCCCAAATTCTGTGCTGGGGGTGGCACCGAATGACTGTGAGCGATAGATACTTCCATTTTGGCTAGCATAGCCACTGGAGGGGGGTCCAGAGTCCCCCACTCGATCCTGATTGGAGGTGGAGACAGGGAGGAATGTCACAGGTTCTGGGGTTTTCTCTGGTATGCTCTTCTCCATGTAGTCCTGACCATTTATGATAGTCTCAGGCTGATAGTACAGGTCAGCAGGTGTGGCCCGGCCTTCGAATGAAGAGGACAGTGTCCCCAGACTGTCTACACTGTTGCCTTCCTGACTGTTGGGCAGCTCATCGTCCAGGATGTCTGTCTCTCTGTCTATGTTGTTATGTCCATTAACATGGACCTGAGCTGGGACCAGGTGAATAACTCCACCGCCTCCTCCTCCTCCCCCTCCTCCGCCTCCTCCGCCTCCCCCAGGGCCACTTGGGTATCCTGTCCGGTGCATTGGTGTCTCCAGGCCGCTAAGCAGCTGCTCCAGCTCCTGCTTCTCCTCTGGGCTGAGGGGCTGTGGGGCCGGGGCCTGGCTCACTGGTGCCGGCTGCTGGCTGGCTTCATCTGTGCGGTCAGTCTTGATGGAGGCAGTCGAATTGCCTGAGTCACTGCTCACAGACAGAGCGTGATCAACTGGGGGTAATGCGTGCTCAACAGCAGCGGGGAGGCCGTTGGCAGTAGCGTCAAGAGACTCCTTCTTACGGACTTTGGCGTACAGACTGCCGTCCAGAGGACCTTGCGTGTGAATGACGTCTGCAGGAAACAGAAACAAAAACAAAGCATTGTCAGTGTTATTACTCCTTGCATATGGGAATTAGCCAATTACATCGGTGTCTGTTTAACTTTTTGTAAAGTGTTTTACAACAAAGGAAACCAAACTCAAACATTGGCACACAGTAGTAAAATTAGAAAAGCTTGTTTTGTAAGCCTTTAAAAGTTTAAGCACTAATGACAAACGTGCACAAGAGTTTCGTGCATTTCCACGAGAAAACACCTGTATTTAACTAAAACTGCATGACTTTGTGCTGGTGCAAGACCATTAGATCATTCAGAACACGCGAGAAAACAGACAAAAGCAATGCTGAGTCACAGAGTACCACTCTGGATCAAGATTTATCCTTCTGAATGTTAAACAAAAGAACCGGAGAACAATTTGTGCTGGAAAATTATGTTTTGAGCGTTGTGTCATAGTTATACTTCATGCTGTTAGGAACCCCTCCCTCTATAAAGACACCCACACACACCCCTGGGCAAGATTCAACGACAGCTTCCCCAGAGAGCTACGAGGCTCCTTATCCAAAGCTCTGACTCAGCCATGGAAAAATAGCCTCACAAGTAAAGGTTGAAGGCATTTCCTGCCTTCTTGGAACCAAGGCATCACTGCCTACACCCTCACACACACACATACACACACTGGCTTGGGCAGCTGTGAAGTCTATTTGTCTGCAGTTCTGACAATTACAGTTTTGTTTTCTTGTGGTTGGGTTTTATCACAACACATTATGTTGGACACTGACCTTCCTAAACCACTGCTTTCTCTGCAGTATCAACTCTCATTGTGCTCCATAGACAGACAGCATAAAATACTGCCCCTGCTACCACAGACTTGTAGCAGAGACCTGCAGACCACAGGACCAGAGTCTACTCAGAATGCAGAAGTGACTCAAACCCTTCTTGTTCAAGATTTCTATATTCACAGTCCACTCCAGTCTGTTGTTCAAGTATGTTGTCTATATTGAGGATATTAAGAAATCACTTTTTTTAAAGCCACATCCACTTTGTGCCGAATCAAAATCTGAATCAGCAGCTTTTTTAGTTTCTAATTTGTGACTCTCAACACTGAGCTACAAGGTGAATTCAAACACCTGTTTGACCCCAGAGACTGAAATACACATGTGTGTGTGTGTGTGTGTGTGTGTGTATGTATGAGGTATGCGCAAGACATGTATCCATCCATGGACTGCTGTGTACTATTGGGAAAGTTCCCCATGGCTGTGACAAAGCATGACTGATTCTGTCAGATCAAGTCAGATCAAGATCAAGCATCATACGTTTCTCATGATGCCGTGATTCAGGGTGTCTGAGAGTGAAATCTGATAACACGGCTGAGCATGCGGAGCTGCAAAACACTTCAGCACAGTGCCAAATGAGGTAGGCTGCAGGTTGTACAGATCTATATTAAAGTTAAGAACAGTAAGTAACGTGTTAAGAGCATAATGGCATGATGGACTGAGGCTGAAGGACCCTGAAGAAAGGCCCACATGTGCTTTAGTTTCTTGTTATCTTGAGGTTTGATTCCTTCCTCACCAGCCATCCTAGATAGACCATCAGGCCAGTAATGGAAAAAGCCAAAAACACAGAACAATGGACTAAAACTGACATTCACTCTGTATTTTTTCACAAAAAAGGCTCTCTTCACAGCATTGGACACACTTTATGATGCACAGTGTTCTTACCAGTGCACCACTCAGGAGCATTTCAGATGTGTTTTAAAGGGATGAGCCAAGTGGCTGAATGCTGTGAGTTAGTTTTAATCTCAAGCAGCCCAGGCCTAATGCCAGCACTTCCTTTTAATAACCAGACCTGGAAAAAGTGAGCCTCAAGCCCAGTCCTCCAAAACTGGCTGCTGTGTCGCAAGAAAGTCCTCAGCTTTGCTGAAGCTTTACAGAACGGCAGAGAGGCAGACAGTTCACAGATGAAACTTCACACATAATTCCATCCTTTTAAATATTTTAGGGATTTAAAGGGTGACACTTGCCTCAGTGGGCTCTGATGGGACACCTTCTATTTATTTACACCTAAAAACACTCTTATGACTCAAGAGTGTCATGTGAGGACCTGATGTGGTCATTAACCTCTAGACTCTTCATGGCGGCCGAATGGAAGGAGACACACCTCTCAGTTGAAAAAGGAACCGCCTTCTATTTCAGCACACATTTTTATCACCTGCTTATGAGCACCAGTGATCCGCCATGATTCCCACTTTACGCACTGCCAAATCCTCCCTTCCCCAATCATCACCTGTATAAATAGCGAACATATGGTAACACTCTTTTAAATAGCGAACATGGTAAAGTGTCCTGAGAAAGTGCTATTAAGAAAAATCTAAATTATTGAAGAAAACAGAGCAGCTGAATGACCCTCCCTACCTGCTGTAGTGTCCTGGTCACAGGCTTCAATGTATTTGTTGGGGTTGCAGTTTTTCTTCTGCTCCTGTGCTCCGCTAGCTGAACATTAGTGAGTTCTGGAGAGGGAGTGGGCTTGGCTCACACTCCTCCTCCTACTGCCACAGGACGAATTCTGACACACTCTGACCAAAACGTTCTCTAAAGGATGGTCCATCTCCCTCTGTCTCTCACTCACCCTCTCTCTCTTTTCGTGTTTCCTCCAACCCTGCTGGGATGGGCGTGATTTTTATCCTCTCCTGGATGAGCGACTGATGCCTGTGACATCATTGGGCCTTTCACTGCCTGTCTACACTTTCCTCTCACACTCACACACTCGGGCCCTCTCATGCACTCACTCTTGTTTGTGTGCAGCTGCCTTTACTACCCTCGGATACCTAATCATCTCTGGACTCCAAGGCTCAAATTAAATTCCATGTGTACATAATCGCATCCATTCCTGACAGACAGACAGACAGACACACAGACAGACACACACACACACACACACACACACACACACACACACACACAAACACACACACACACACAAACACACACCGCACTAGGGTTACCCCCAGTGTAAGTTACAACACAAATACACACAATCAAACTCAGTGCAGATACCCAGAGGACTGAAGCTCTAGGTGATGACTAAATTTGCATCTCATCTTTAAAAACATGAAGGAAGGCATCATGAACTCCAACAGCTGCCATTTTACAAGCTATCATTATTAGGAAAATAAAAACAAATGCACAACCCCAAGGAAGCTCTCTACCACATTTACAAGAAGATGATGAATGAAGAATGAGGTCCTGATTCATTGTCTTGTAAATGTGGTAGAGAGCTTCCTTGGGTTGTTCATTTGTGGGAACATGGGAAAAGTGAGAAAGGGGCAAGTGTATGGAAGGACTGAAAAAGTGAAAACACTGCCCTGTCAAGGAAAACAATGCTCTGTATATGAGTTGATGAGTATCTCTGTATTGTTTGGACTCAACAGTAGTTGGAATGACATTGCTCTACTATCACAGAACGCACAGCACAGAGCCAATCACGCGCCAGCAAAGAGCCGCCCGAATGTTTACAGGAACCTCCACCCTGCACAGTATGGAAAAGTTCATCCTGTCCAGCCTCGTTATAAAAACGAACAGGAGGTTTCCATGCAATAGACTACTTTCAACGAGGGAGCGGGGGAGAAGTAAAACAACTCACAATCGAAAACAACTGAAAGCAAACAGAAGCTGTTTACACTGAGGCCACTGTCTATGTGCGTATGTGGATTCGAGCAGAAAAATGGTTCAGGACAGCACATTACACTGGCAGACCATCACAGTTTTCCTAAGAGTGCTGCTATGCAAACAGCTGATTGATCAGAGGTGCGGGAAAAGCCATGGCTGCATCGCCCAGGGGAATGTCCACTGAGCCACAGTATCAGATCCAAGACCTTCCAATCAAAGACCACATGCACCTCAGCTGCTTCAACTCCTTAAATCCACCCAAAAGAGCCCACTTTCTTGCTGTTTCCCTGTACAAAGCAAAAGCTGATTCATCTAATGTTAGGCTTAATGGATGATCATGTGGTTAAGTCAGGTGTTCTTTTGCTGGGCTGCTACAAAAACATCTTGGAGGTTGAGAAACACTGTGCTAGATTAAATATGATTTCATAACACAAGCTTATAAGGATAAAGGTAGGGGATAAAATTGCGGGTGCCTGGTCATAGGTAAAGTGCCTGATGACTACTTTATGTAAGAACAGAGCCATGGCTGGAGGGTAATGATTTCCAGGGGAGTTCCATGGCATTACGTTCAGTGTTGGTTTAAGAGTGGAAAAGAAATGTGCTATTTAAAACATGGTATAAGAAACCCCGGCTTTAGTCATAACAATGATTTACAAGCACAGCAGGGGAGCTTGCTGAGTCTGTATATGTGTGGATATGGTGTGTGTGTGTGTGTGTGTGAGATTTATACTGTTTGTTCCTTATCCGAACCTCTTATTAGCCAGCAGGCGGAACAGTATCTGCTTTCACATTTCATTGATGTCCACTTGTCACAAGTCAATGGCTGAACCATTAAAGCACCCTTGATCGCAAACACCAAGGCTCAGGTAGCTCTTAAGCATCCATTGCTGGCTCTCGACCAAACTAGATCAGCATATTAGCCTTGTGCTTTGTCCTGCGTTTTTCTCAACATAATGCAACGAATAAAATGAAAAGGAAATCCAAACTACCCAAAAATATGCTCACTGGCCACTGACTATGCTCATTTGAAACATCTACAATATCTACATGGTCCACCTTGCTTTTAGATTAGAGACTGTTAGAGAACCATTCACTGTTGGAGCGATTCTCTAGCTCTTCACTGGTGGTCAGTTTTAGACAACAGAATTACTCTTGGTTGGATATGTGTGCAAATCATTCTCAATACACAGTTTGTGTACTCAACATGCAATGTTTGTAAAAAATCTCCGCAATGCCACTGTGCCTGGAAACTTACAAGAGATCTAAACTTTTAAAAAAGGTGCCATAAAAGGTAGTTGGCATAATGACATAAAAAATTATTTTAGTTTTCCAAATATCCATGTTTGTAAATGAGATATGTAAGCGTGAAGAACTTTTACTAACTTAAAGGCTCCTTGGCATGTTTTCTTCCAATAACTTTTATTATAGAGGTTCCCCACTCTCACAAATCCCAATTACACAAATGTTCCTATAAGGTTATGCTACTTTAAGCTACTTGATTTGAAATATGAGGTTTTATTCAGCATGTGGGGTGACGATGGGCCTGTTCAGGTCAGGTTTGTACAGAATTTGAACAGACTCAGTTTTCCTAGTTTCCTTGCCTTAGATTGCTCTCCCTAGTTTCCCATTTGCTCTGTAGCCCATTATAGCTTCATTGGTTTGGTTTCATGTTACTTTCAGGTTGCTTTTCTTGTGTTTTCTTTCAGCTCTGGTGTCTATCTATCTCTTGGTCTTTCTCTTTTGTTATTTTTTATCTGTTCAAAAAATGCTGAAGTGTCCATCCTGTCAGTCTATCTCTATTGAGAGGAGAAATCTGAGGAACCTGGACGTTCTCCACTCGGCATGACATCACTTCACACGTTAAAAGATATACAAGCACCGCTGCAGGAACACATATAAGATTTCCTGAATAAGAGGGCAAACAGCATGGTGCCCTCTGTTAAAAGGGGTCATTATTACTGGAGTCAGTGGTGGGTAAGATGTCAGGAAAGCCAACAGGTTCCTTGCTGGATGTGTGAGATGAGGTTGCATCAGTTCTTGTGTTGATCTGACAAGATATATAGTTTATAGAGCTCATATCACCGATCCTAATTAAAATGGACAAAATACACACTGGTACACAAGATCCAGTCAAGATAAGCTTTAGATGGTATTCAATCTTTAAATGAGATTTTAGGCAAAGGGCTCTTGTGAAACAAACCCAAAAGGCTATAAAATATAATGTATAAACCCAAGGACAAGTATGAAAGGAAGACAGAAGAACAGAAGCATAGAATTAGAAGGACTGGCATTATACAAAATGAGCAAGTCAAGTCTGAACGTGAGGAGGGTGTGTATGTGTGTGCGCGTGTGTGTCACAAATAGCCAAGTCCTCTGTAAATAGGCACTAGGGTGTGAAATATGAGAAACGGGCCAACACACAAGCATGTAAAACAGTGTCCATTGAGGAGCACAACACTTTCTATAGTCGCCTCCAGCACCTGCCCCCAGCCACTAAAAGCACAGACTGCACTCAAAACTATTCATGCCTTCAATCGATGCGCTCAGTTACTATTGCTGGATATCTACTCATGTTGACACAAGCATGAATCACATAAGAAACCTACTCTATAATTAAAACACAGCTATGTAAAACACTACAGTTAGTAGGTATAGTCCAGGTGCTCAGTGGTTCAGAGCTGGTGGAGTGCCCATGAACAGGTACTGAAGAATGCACAGATATATGGAAAATATAACAACTAGTATATAAAGTACTATTCTTACCATCAATAGCAGTGCCTTAACGGAGCCTCAAAAAGAAAAATAGACACAGTGTCACAGGGTGCAAAGCAAAGGTTTGAAAATGCCTGTATACAATGCACTGAAAATGCCAATTGACCCTATTTAGTTTACAATTAGACCCTATTTAGTTTATCTCAACACTACTGGTTTTCATGTAGTAAAAATATCGAGGCAACTTTGAACTCTTTAACTTTGCAACTTTTAAAAGGGGATAAACTGATGTCCATCCACACTTTGGCTCTGCTCTCTGCTCCCTCCGCCTTAAGAGCAGCTCTTAAGCACAGCACATTAAATATGTATTAAAGATGTTTTGGAGCACATTTTTACAGAAGGATATTCTCTCTCCTCCAGTGGGACGTGCTGAATGTGCCTGCATCATCAGAACTGAGAGAGCTCTTTGTGTTTATGGGACAGGATGCAAAAAATGCAAATGGACATCAGAAAATACACCCCTTCTGCATTCCCATTTTGAAGCATTTCGGAGTGGTCTGATCAACCGTGTGACAAATCAGTAGATATGTTTGTAATATCTAACAAAATGTAATAGTGACAGCTCACGTTAATTAAATGACAGATTTTCTACATCTCTGCTGTTTTCTTGAATCCTCTTGTATGTTGTTTCGGCAGGGGCTGCCACTACATTTCTGAACTCTGAGTGCCAGTTTGCTAATCTAAAGCTGTCCCACTCTAAACAGTGCATTAATAGCACACTGACAACACTGTAGCGCCAATCAAATATCGTTGCTGAGTCTGGTGGCGGCTCCACGTGACTGAAGCATGAGGCCATTCATGGATAACGTTTCATTAGCATTGACGTAGTGTCTCAGGAAAAGCAATCAACCTCCACTCTGAGTGCTGGGAAAAGACAGGGTCTGCAGAGAACAGCTCTTTGATCGCCAGTGGCTGGATGCTGTCTGGGAGAAGGCTTGGCATGTTCATCCCTCTCACAATGTACATGCACACACATTAAACCACAACAGACCATAAGCCAGTCCTATTGCACATCATGACTCTCTCGAAACCTGGATGGTAGCTTTAGCTTGAGATGGTAATGGTTTTTGTGGCTTGTGGTTTCCAGTCCTGGTCCTGCCCCCTGTCTTGCGAATTGTAAGATTTTCCCAGCTCCCAACACAGTCAGATTGGACTTGTTAATTAACTAATAAACTGGTTCAGGTGTGATAGAGCAGGGATATGCTCTAGGACCAGTTTCTAAATCCACTGGGTTAGGGCACATGACAAGGGCTGGTTCGTATCAATTCTAATAAATTCAGATCCCAGGTGGGGCAACAGACTTCCTCTGAATTCTGATTTCTTCCAGGGACACTGTACTTGATGTCTCCCTTCTCAACATAGCAGTGAAAGCCCTCTCAGGGACCCTGGACTAAAAGCACGCAAAAGAACTCTGTATCCCAAAATATGCATTGTAGCCCCCTGTTGGGCCATGAAGGTACTGCATGTGGGCTGCATGAGGTCATTCACAAAAAAAGAATTATTTAATTCATTTTGAAATTAAATATTTACATATAAAAACTAATCACAACGAATAAAACAAAGACTAATAAAATGACATGTTCTCCATTTATCTGACCCATTTTATCTCCTTTATCTCCATTGTATCTCCTTGTTTCCTTGTAAATTGTAATTTATGGAATACCTCATCATTGTTAGGGAAAAAACTGGCAAAAGTAAAACAACAATCAAATCATCAGAAGATCAAATTGGATTTGTGAGAGCAAAATGACTTACAATTTGTTGTGTGAATGTGGATAGGTTGGTCTATGGATTCAGGTGTCACAGTATGACGGAATTGGCTTTCTTTCCCCCAAACAATTGTTTTCCCATTTGCTTATGTAACTAAATGTCCACTGTGTCCACTGAAATGTTCCTTTCTTTCAAGCATCCGAAAGCAATTAATGGAAGCAATTAAAACAAAAGAGCGTGGGGACAAACTCTTAGTGAAGCTGGCATACAATAATGGAATCAGCAATTACTAGGTCACTATCAAAACGACTGAGCGCCGACAAGCTAGTGATTCAGCAGTTGTTTTGGTCTGCCCAGAACCCCTTAACTTGCAAGGACTCCAATACATATACATATATATTTTAAAATATTTGTTTCAGCCTCTTCAACAAAGACATTAATGTATTGCGGATGGATTACAATCCACATATTCCAGGCAAAGTAAGAATCATATTTGGCCACCAATGGGTTGAAGCTATAGGGAGGAAAGGAGAAGATAACACTGTTGTGTCCCAGAGCCGGATTAGTTAAGGAATCCCCTCTGGTCTACTCTATCAGAACTAATAGGAGAGCAGCAGAACACGCCAGTGGCTTTGGGTTGTAAATATCAACACCGTCACTATCCGTCACAGGTCAGCGAGAGTTATTTAGGGTGACTATCTGACCCGTGCTGAGGCATTCGTGCAGGCCTGGAGAATGCAAAAGAAACGAGACAACCGTGTCTTATAAAGACAGAAATGAGTATCCGAAAACGAGATCCCCTCCTATTCTCCCTCCTTTTCTCCACCCATGTGCACGTTACTGTAGATACAGCTCAGGTTGAAGAGAAAAGTATGTACAACAGTTGGAGAAACTGAGAGACTGGTCAGCCAAGCATGGAACCTTTAGTGGTTCCCCCAGTAAGACGGGCCAAACAACTGTGAGTAAGAACCACTTTTTCCCCCAAGTGCATACTAGCTTACAAAGAAGCCTCTGCCCAGAAACTTCACATCCAGTGGAACAGCCCAATAAAGCAAGAACGCCTGACAAATAAGCCTCTGTGTCCATTAAATGGCAAGGAGAAGACTGTGCAAAAGTCTAGCTTTCAGTCAGGGGCCTTTCATAATATCAGCTCAGTTACGCAACACTCACTGTCCAGGTTTGGACTCAAAGCATTTTAATCCCTAAAGCCCTTACATACAACAGTGCTTTAACAGAATAAGAATAAAATCCTCTTCATTTGTGTGTACACAGCAGTCCAATCTGTTCTTTGTAATGGAATGTGAATACATCAGATGGCACCATCTCTAAAATGCCTGTCGTGTTTTGTGCACACTGCTACACAAAGCTGGCACAAGGCAGATGGATTTGAGTGTAATGGGTAGAGTGATACTACAGATAAGAGAGTGATGCCTCCTGTTCAGCATTAGCAGTAGGGTCAAATTAGTAAGAAGCAGAAGGAGAAAAGAAAGCATGCCTGGAGAAACAGGTATTCACTCAGTTTAGTCCCATTAGGTTTATACTCTAGGACTAAAATATTCATTTAGCAGACGCTTTTTTCCAAACCGACTTCTGTTCCCTAACTACAGGGGACTGTCTCCCTGGAGCAACTTGGGGTTAAAGGTCTTGCTCAGGAACCCAGTGGTGGTGTTGAAGGTTCGAACCCATGACCTCTTGGCGCAGGGGCCAACTCCATGTATGATATTAATAATGCTAAAGGCTGTAAGGTGATATGCACCTTTTCCCCACCAAATAGTCTCTCCAGTGTTAGTTACAGCCAGTTAAAACTTGGAAAAATGTGCCACCTAGAATCTTTTACTGATTTCCCTGCATGTACAGCAAATAACAAGCAATCACAAACAACACTTAAGGTCAGTATTTGTAAGGCTAAGTGACACCTATATAAACTTTTCATTACCACTGGCATAAACCTATATAGAGATCAGTCGTCATGCCACTTTCTGAGGACCTTTACGTTTACGTTACGTTAGCTTTAGTGAAGTGCTAACAAGCGTGTCTGTTATTTTGGAGATATTTTGTAATGATAGATATGGACTGAAATTTTTTTTTACTGCTTTAGGCTTTTCTGGCTAGAATTGAGAAAATGAGAAGAAAATGCCTAATTATTTCAACAGTTGGAACACCACCACAAGGGTTTTCATGAATGCAAAGAGGGTAGCTGCAGTTATACCTTAGATCCAGTCTCAGACCAGGCAGTGCCCACGTGTCCAAAAGCCTCCTGCACATGGTGCAAACTGGTGACAATTGCCACCACTGTGCCTATAAAACTACCATAAAACTGGACAGACCACACACGTCAACAAACAGCCTCCAAGGGGTCACGTCCATCGGAAGAAAATGTAAAATGTGCCTCTCTGGTGTCATGTGTTAACAGGTGGAGACAGTAAAAATGTGGTACTATGCTGACAGGCCTGTCTCTTTGTGGGAAAGCCTGTTAAAACGCAGCAAGCTCGGAGCCTGTCTGGCCCACACAAGGCCCCTCAAACTCAAAAACATGACGTGTTGAAAGGGTTAACAAGCTTTTTACTGGCTTGGCTGTTACATATTGTTTATTAACCATTTAGGAGCACTGGAACTGAATGGACGATGCAGAGCTCCTGTTGCCAGCTATAAGAGGGGTTGGAGCAAGTTCTGGTGTGGACATATTTATTTATGTAAGATAGGTACTTTCGCACAGCTCACCACACAAAATACAGCATAATGACTCTCTACGAAGTGCAGCTGCATTCCAAAATGCAGCACAAACATTGTGGTGCCCAGTCGTCCAAAAGCAGCACCGTAGCTGAAGAAAGCTGCATTTAAAGAAGTGTTAACCGCATTCAATCTAACCATACAAAAATCAGCTTTGCCTGTAAGAGCTTGGAAAATATTTACCACGGTGTGGCTTCTCTGCTGTGGCATGAAGCTGTGAGAGCAGAAATGAGTCGATGATTACGTAATTACACACCCCAAACTGCAGCCGAAAAAATCCTGGGTAAACACACCGGACTGAATACAGAACCTAAAACTGTCAAATTACTGCTAATCTACACAAAGCCATTAAGTCAGATTGGGTAACATTGTGAAAAGTTGTGAATCAACAGGCTTAAAAAGCCCCTGTGTAAATCATGTTTCGGGTCTCTGTGAGGCACATGGAGTTTGAAAAAACACCAATTATGTTCCCAAATGGGCAGGAACAAAGTGTAACTTTCGAAAATGAGGCAAAAGGGACAGGCAAATCATCTGGCATTTCACACATGCAACTTAAAATGGCAACAAAATAAAAAAATGTGCACACCCAGTCTAAAGAAAGTCCACCAAAGCTCAAGGCCTACCTGGGACGAGACAGCATCCGCCGGTTTAACCTCCCTCCAGGGATACACTTCAAAATACAGCTTTTGTTTGTTCCTAATGACCACCAGCTCCACAGTTCTGATCTAAGCAGCTGAACTCTAAGTGTGTGTGTGAGTGAGTGTGTGCATGTGTGTGTCTGTGGTGAACAGAAGCTATTCTCTGTGTCACTCCCCCTCTAGTGACACACAACAGAAGGGGCTTTGGTGTCTGGAGGAGTTGCTTGTGGCTCTCCCATTGCCCATGTCAGCGCCTGTCCCATCCCAATCTCCCTGCCACCGCACTTTTCTCACCCAACTATTTGGAAAATGCTGCGGCCTGGCCACGAGCCCTGGCCAAATATGAGGAGAGCCACAGTAAACAAGACCCCAGCAGTCCTTCCTGCGAACAAGGTCATGAGATTTAGGGCTGGACTGCAGGCTTCTTCTCTCATTGAGACAAACAAGCAGCTTGTTCCTGCAGCCAAATCGTCGGTCCTCTCTGTCTCTTAAAGCACAGCGCAAGAGGACACTTCTGTTCCAGCTCAATCTCTCCTTACATCATCACTGTTATATTGAAACCGTGTGCTTTTCTCTTCTTCTTTTCTGCACCGTTTCAACATGCTAGTTGTCTTGTACGAACATTTTATAACAAATAGAGAAATAAAAAAGGACGACACAGTTTCACTAATGCAAAGCACCACTCTTATGAACCACGTCAAGCTACATAAGTGATAATAATGTACCTTTCTTAAGAATCTTCAGCCTGTTAATTGTGAGTGCGCAAAAAATGAGTTACAACCCAGGTCCATAAGCTGTTTCATATATAAAAATCCAGTTACATTACCATACATTAGTTAAGAATGGGTTATTCTCTTCTTCTTCTTCTGTGTTACCGTATCAGATATACAAAGTTTTGTCATGCTGGTGAAGATATGGTCTACCTTTAAAGTTTTTAGAAGTTGTAACAGCATTGAACATTACAGCACAGAAGGCCAGGGTTATGCATTTAACTGAAGGTCACACTGGCTAAAA
Source organism: Brachyalestes nurse (assembly GCA_037974405.1). NCBI lineage: Eukaryota > Metazoa > Chordata > Actinopteri > Characiformes > Alestidae > Brachyalestes > Brachyalestes nurse. The sequence continues at coordinate 21,182,266 of JBBPCY010000002.1, read as the reverse complement.
TGCAGTGTCACTGCAGGTCCGTGTATCTGACAGAGCAGTTTTTGTACAGGCTCAGACTGGCCTGGGTGTAGTTCAATCCTGCCAGCAGCTGCCCACTACAGTCAGCATCTGAGGTCAAGGCAGGGAACAGATAAGGCATCTACTACTGTGCCACTACAATATAGGGTAAATAATTAGAAACAGTAAATAAATAGATTAATACCTCTGTCTACTGGTCCAAACTTATGGTTCCAAGCACTAAGCAATAAAACCTAGTCATTTTCAACAGCTGATGAATAGAATTTTGCATTCAATTGTTATTCTCTGTAAGGACCAAAAGCCTGGAGCTAGAAATCAGCATAGAAACCATGTGCCATCGAATATACATGTATTAACCTCCTTCAATTGCGTGGCTTAATACATTATTAAGCATTATAAGGTTATTTTTGAAGAAATAGTTCATCAGAACATGACATTTGCAGAATCTTCAAATTACCCCAGATATAGTTTTGTAGCTTCTTTTGTTTTGTGCCAGACAAACTCTGGTTAAGTCAATATTCACTCACATAATTTCCATAAATGCATTCCACAAACTTCTTCCAAACCTGCTCAAACTGAAACAGGATCTGTTTTTACAAATGACCTCAGAAGAAAGATCTACAACCAACATAACTACAGAGAAATCTCACTAAGACCAGCCCTCTCCAGACCTGGTGTTGCCTAAAATGACTGTCCGTAGCTATAATATTTTGTTTAAATTCATAGTTCACAGTAAGTCATATTGCATCCTAAACCACATCAAAATGTCTGACAGACCACATCACTTTAATGTAGAGCTGAGTGGGTTTTGGGGATGTATTTACAGAATGTTTGTAACCACTGACTTCTAGTGTTACAAGATAGGTTTCGTAGCTTCACTGCTAAACTACAAATGCACAATTTGGACACCAAACCTGCCTTGGCTGACTGACTACATCTAGGGTACGTGGAAAACTGCATACATTAATTTTTTACTTTAAGACTGTTCCTTTAAGTTATAAGAGATTATAGAGGCTAAACTCTTATTTTATAAAAATGTCACTTCATAAGCCACAAAACCAAAAGTTCTTGTGCAATGTCTGCAGGTATCTGGATTCTACTCCTCGCTAGACTTTGTCAACATGCACACAAGCCAATAATGACACACCAGCAGAGAACTATATCTTCCTCAACACCTACATCTGCCTCAGAATACATTCTGATTTAGCCTGACCGCTAACTGCTTTCTTGGTGATTAGTAATGATGCAAGACATAGAAAGGTCAACACAACAGACAACCTAAACTTTAAGATCTTCCACAACAGACAACCTAAATTCTCCCTAAGCCTTTTTTCGCAGTCCTGGCAGAAAACAATATAATGTCATGACGTCCAGCTGCTTATCTACACTCCACATTCCGTCCTCTGGCTCCTGCGGCTCAATGGGACTTTGTCCATGTGTGGCAGCCATCTGAATTCACGTGCAAATGCTCTTTCTGTTCTACATCACTGGCTGGCCATGGACCATAAGATGTAGAATGTTCTCACATGTTCTCCTCCAGCTGGCTCGGTGTCAGAAGCTTGCAGGGGGTGGGTGGGGGGGGGGGGTTGTTAGTAAAAGACCGGGGTACTTGGCCTCTTGACCAACAGTTCTAGCCAACCAGAAAGATAGATAGACAGATTGGTTTACATCCCCTTTCTAAAGGCGTCAGCCAAAAGATCAGCGGCCCCCTATTTCTGCCCGGCCTATTTAAAGTGGAGACTGTTTAAGAGGGACGAATGGTTTATCGCTAGACATCTAAGATGGCTTGGAGTGAGAACAGAAGAGAGGGAATGTGAGGTCTCAAAAGACTAGAGCTTTTAAACTTTTAAACATGGAGCAAGAGAGATAAATACAGATGTTTAATTCCTGACAGTCTTTCGCTTAAAAAAAAAAGGACATCTTGGATCGTGAGCATGGCTGAAGCAAGCTCCCACTAAAGAGGGATTTCAAGAATCATTGTGCATGAATATTTTCTAAAATAATAACATAAGGTTTGTACACTGTACAGCTGTTTTGAACAATGACAAAATACAGGGTTGGTCAGAGAATGACCATCTTATCACAGTAGGAATTACAGAGGTGTCCAAAAATCTTGAATGTTTCACATGCGGCCTGTGTAATCAACATAGCTGTGGGGGAGGGGCAGGGGGGGGGGGTGTGTTTGGGCAGAGGCTGGGAGGGCCGGGTGTCCAGACATGCTGTGGTCAGGTGTCCTCAAGCGAACGCTCACTAGGGTATTTACCCTATAACTCACAGATTCCTCTGCACACACCACACCATTTCCACAATTGCACCCATATGACCAATGTGAGGAAGACCATGGCGGTGTCTGTTTAGTATTTGTAAAACATACTTTTATGATTGAAATTAAGGCCAGAGGTTTAGAGGGTAATATAAGTGTCTGGCGCTGGGAGAGTGCGTTACTGGACTAGTTTAACTAGAATGCTAATACTGTTATTAAGAAGAGAAAGCTAGTAGCTTCCTGTTGCAAATGTATGCAAATCAGGGATATTTAGTCATGTTTCATTTTTTGTATATCTGATAACTCTCTATAAGTAAGAAACGTCTCTGTGTTAAGCTGTCTTAATGATGAGGACAAATGTCTAAAATAAAGCAGTTCAACAACCTTTTACAAATATCTAGGACACTTAACATCTGGACATTTGACTTTATTAAATCTGCATCATTTTTGGCAGCTACTTGATTTCAAAGGTCTCTTGCTCTGTTGGCCATCAATACTGTGTGTAAAAGAGTTACATGAGAACCCCTCTACTAAAATAAATACATAAATTTTTAAAAATGGAAAAAAAACAACAATATACCACCACATTAGCTGATCTATTGTGTTTAATCTAACTATAGATAACACTCACCGTCCATGGAGTCTTCACAGCGTTGATTGAAGTTTTCATAGGAGTCCCAGCGGATCAGAGGATCCTGGGTATTGTAGTCAACAGAGACACTGGGCCCATTCTCCAGATGACCCATACCTTCAGGAAAGGTAGACAGCAAGTGTTCTTAAGCTCAGTGCCAAACATATGTGTCTACTTTTCCATATAACTCCGCATCTTCAGTGTCCAAAACATAACCTCATAAAAAAAAGTTTTTACCTTGGATTTTCTCTGGGCCAAATGAGAAGACAAACTCCACTTTTCCATATTCAGGAAATCGATCATCTGTTAAAGAAATCAAAAATTGCTGTAGTGAAAAATAATCTAGAACCTTCTCACACTGCTTAAGATCAAATATGAGTGCTATATAGATTTAAGAGACACAGCAGAAGACCTTCGAACCTTTAAATGTCTCGTCCAGCTCATCTTTGCCAAAGACGAGACCTAGGTCATGAACAGCACAGGTGTGAAACTGCACCCTGAAGATGACGTCTCTGGAAGGGCTGCGGAAGCGCTTGTGATAACATTTGAGCTGTGGAGGAAGACACATAACAGTGAGAACTCATTAAAAGCATTGCATCATACATACAGGCAAGGTGCTGTTAAATGTAAGATTCCAGCAATTCATAGAAATCTCACTATCCTATGCTTTCATGCATACACATGTCACACGCATACGTAAATAAACCTAAATCCCCACACACTTGCCTCAAACTGTGTGAAGTTGGTAAGCAATCTTAAATAGATGTGCACATGTGGTTTCTGGCGCAGTTGTCCAAAAAATGAACAAAAAGTATGTAGCAGAAACAACAGCAATAGCAACATCCATATTGAAACCTCAATTATGTACATATTTTTGTACATTGTTCTACATAACTATGTTGTAGAGTGCCAGAAACCACATACACAATACTACTTGAGATTAACAACTCAGCACATGTTGAGTTAAAGTGTGTTTGCACAATTATAATTAGAAGGATATTACTTGCTAGCTTTATTATTCTCATGGCTCCAGTGCAAGACGAAAGAAGCCAACACCACATTGTGTTGACTGACTGACTATATATAGTCAATCAGCCAACACATGTGTGGTGTTGGTTTCTTTAGTTGTGCATTGGAGCTACGAGAATACATTTATTTTATATACGTTTTTTTATGTAAGGACAAAAGGCGGAAATATAAAGGAGGAATAAACAAACAAACAAGCTAATAGCAAAACATTCCAATAACACCACGATACAAAGAACAAGACAATTGCAAGCCAATTTGAAAAGGTTGGTTAATAAGAGAGTGTTTAAATGAGATGGGAGATGAAGACTTTCTAATGTCACTACGAAGGGAGTTCCAGAAGGAAGGGGTAGCAAGACCAAAAGCTAAAAGTGGTATTTGGTTCTTTTAGGAAGGGAAAGAAGACTGGAATCAGCAAAGCAGAGGCAGTAACTGGACGAGTGATAATGAAGATCAGCTAGATATGATGGTGCCAAACTGTGGAGAGATTTTTAAGAGTAGAAGTTTAAACTGAATACACAGCTGGACAGGGAGGCAGTGGAGCCCTTTGAGAACAAGGGTGACGTAGTCTATAATATATAATTACATTTCTCTTGTTTCCAATTTTTTTTACTGTATCCCGCCCATATCTTGTGAGCCTTTGGCTCTACTGTCTCAAGCTGACCTTTGTACCATGGGAGAACATAAAAACTGAACCAGATATTTCAAACCAATTTCTTTTCTTCCTTTTTTTAATTAAATGACCACATTAAGAACTGAAAGCAATGGCAAATGCAGTCGGCAGGCATACACACAAGTTTCCCATTCCATAGGTCCCAACATTTACAGGTATGAAAGCCATCTCCAGCTTCGTGATTTACTGAAACTGTGCGGAAGACAGGCTGCGGCCAGAACAGCAGCTGTCTCATCCATTACGGCTATCTACTGTGTTCGGGAGCGTGGCACATCATCAGCCTCTCAGCCTTACGTCAGTGCTCACATTCAAGAGGCATCCTTCACATCAAGCCCTATTAATCAGTCTAGATTAGATTATTTGAGGGCTTCTGGATCACCAGTGCCTTGTTAGCCTTCCCATGGGGGAAACAATGCCAGATATGGCTGTCTGGTGTAGTATATGAGACTGCATGGCCTCTCCAAACCCCAGAAGAAGGAATAAAAATGTCCTCACTGGCCACTGAAGAAACTGTATCCTGTACTCTGTTGCCCAGCATAGCTGTAATTAAGTTGTTTTACTTGGGGCAGACGGGTAGAAAATGCACACGTTTTCTACTCATAGACACTGAAGCAAAATAAACAAAACAAGATTGAGGAAGAGGGGAAAGGGGGCCAAACATCTTGTGGCTTCGGAGTATTTCACCCTAGTGTAGGGCTACCACAGAAAGCGGAGGGCCTCCTCCTCAGCACAGCAATATCCTTCACATGTAATGACCCAACTGCCCAACACTGAGTGAAAGTCAAGTATGAGAAGAGCTTTCTCAACATCTCATTAGAACAAAACAAACAAATACAGAACATGTACAGATGATACCATCAGACAGACATGCAGAAGATACAGAAGAACACAAACACCAGAAAAGTGAACACAAGATGGAGCAAGTCTGAAGCGAGATTGCCTAAATGATTAGTGTACTATAACTCTTGACTATGTTTAATAGGAAAAACATCCATCAAGTAACTCTAAAGTGAGTGGAAAACCGGCAGTGAATAATTTGATTTCCTCCACTTTCCACTTTCCTCCAAAGTTTGGTCTATGTACCCCTCAAGTATCTCTCAAGGGAAGCTCTTGTTAGGGTTTGTTAGGATTTAGCCCTTTCTCCACACTGATTTATAGCATTCTTTATAAGTAATACCAGTGTGCTCTCTGGCGCACCTTGGCTGAGAGCACTTTCTAAATCACCTTTGCTTATTTTCTGCTTGCTAAGGACGGACTAAGATGAGCTCATTGAATGGATGGATGGCCCTCTATGAGAGAAACATAAGCACTTTTGACTAAGCACATACTTCTCTGGCGTCCTCCTCAAAAAGCTTTCCAGGGTGAGATGAAATAAATCTAGGCTGACAGACTGCGAATGCAGCGTTGATCCGTACGAGCCCTCGTCTCTTCTAAAGTGTTTTTGAAGGAGAGTCTGACTGACGCCCCCTTTGACATTCTGTTTTACAGCTTTTGTATGGCACTCTAACGAAGCCCCATAAAGGACTCAAACCACGAATCCTTTCCTTCACCTTTAATGGCCATATTTCAAACAAGACCTATAGACTACATATGAGATCTACGGGGTAAATTGGCATTCATTTTGGGGCTACATGACTGAATAAAGCAGAATAATGAAAACACGAAGAAGATTCATTCTTAACAGGACTGCAAAGACTTCTACATTCAAAAATGCTTAATAACTGCATACTTGAAAAGAACAGCAAAGTTTGCTGGTGTGCCATTCATCATGTGCTTACCAGAATGTCTCCTTTCAGAAGCAGTCCAGGCTCGATGGTGATGCAGATGCTGGTCTGACTGTCGCCTTGGACATTACTGTGAATTGCACATAATGAAACACATGACGCACAGCATAGTCAACAAAACCCACATCATCACCACACAAGATACAGTCATGATTAATATGACATTACGAGCAGATTACTTAGGCCTCAGGCACATTTTTAAGGCTAGTAATGATGACAAATGAAAATGGCTTTCGGGTCTTCTCAGAGGCTGTAAGGAAGCATACGATAACTAGAAGCTGTAGTGTTCACAGAGTGTGGGTCTGAGAAGGCACTTGCGTGTTTCTAATTGCACACAACTCAAAGCAGAAGAAAGGTGAAACAGAGAAGATGCTAATTAGGTACTTGTAACCATTAGGTTTGTGTGTGTTTGTTCTTGTGTGTCTTCAGAACAAAAACATCCTGATTTTCAAAAAAAGAAAAACTTGTGGGCGGCGTGGTGGCGCAGGGGTTAGTGCTGTTGCCTCACAGCAAGAAGGTCCTGGGTTGGACTCCCGAGTTGGGCACAGGGTCTTTCTGTGTGGAGTTTGCAGGTTTTCCCCGTGACCTCATGGGTCCCCTCTGGGGACTCCGGTTTCCTCCCGCCGCCAAAAACATGCGTGTAGGGCTGAAACAATTATTCGAATAATTCGGGTACAAAAAATGATCAAGGCAAAATCTTTGCTTCGAGGCTTCGTTTAATTTACGTCACCGAAGTCCATCTATTTAAAATGTCTCTGCTATCGTATCACTCCCGCTTTGTAGACTACTGCGCAGCTCTGGTATCATTGTTTTACACAGACTGTAGTAACTGATGTTAATTTCAAATATTTAAGACGCCGCACTTATTTTGCTCTCAATGGAAATGGCGGAAAATGAAGATCCTGGTGTGCGTAAAAGGCAGAAAATGTCTGGGCTAGGACCATTTTACACTGCGTAAGGTAGTGTAGCCGCCGGTGCTAGCATGTTTGTACTGTTTTTAGTCGCTAATTATAACTTACCAGTGAGTTAATCTTAATGTTTTGGACGATTATTAAACTATTTCCATCGGTCTACATCGTCATCAGCCCACAGATGAGAGACGTTTCAGTATGGAGTTTGGCGAGCGCCTTCTCTGCATGGAGTGTGGAATGTTTAGCTCAGCCCCTCTCTCCGTCACTAGCACTAGCGTAAAGTTTACTTGTGTGAACTGTACATTAGTTATGTATCTGACAGAGAAGGTTTCAGAGTTAGAGGAGCGCAACCAAACTTTAACTGGGGATAGGAGACAAGACTCAGGTGTGTTGCTAGCAAGTCCGGATGCCTTAGGGGAAGACAGCTTGCCCCCGACTCTGGCTGTAGAGCCCCCACAGAGTGCTTGCCCACGGAGCAACGGAGCGCGGAGGCTTGCATGCCGTTACGTTGGAAAGGTCTCCTGGAGACCTGTCAGCCTGTGGAGTTTGAAGTGGCTAAGTGCTTGTCCCGTGGAGCAACACGGTTCGGAAAGAACGCGCTTATTTTAAGAGGCCTTTCATGTTGCATATCACATATATTGATATTGATATATTGATATAGTTGTTTAAAAACACAAAAGTATGATTTTTTCCGATTAATTGATTAGAATACTCGATTCCAAAAATATTCGATAGTTGCAGCCCTACATGCGTGCACTGGGGATAGGCCAATTGAGCACACTAAATTGTCCCTAGGTGTGAGTGTGAATGGTTGTCTGTCCTGTGTGTGGCCCTGTGATGTGCTGGCGACTGTCCAGGGTGTACCCCGCCTTCGCCCGACCCTGAGTGTGGGACAAAGGGGTAGATAATGGATGGATGGCAAAATGTGAATTTTCTTAGAGTTGAGTACAAGCATTGTTTGACTTCTCACCAAAACCTGACATGAAAACAGTCAAGATACATTTGGCCACACGCACCTCAGCACTCCCACACACACAAGACCTTGACAAGTTATTTAAGTGCCTGAAATACTACTTTATGAAATTATGAAACTGAGCCACACTAAGGACAGCAGAGTACAGCACTGAGTTGTTGCCATTAAGCTCATAAGGCTGTAATGGGTCCTGTGGTGCCCCGAATGCCCTGCAGCTGGCATGCCAGCTGAAACAGTCTTTCATGTAAATCCAAACAATCCCCCGATCCGACCCTCCATTTCTCCACACTTACCGAATGTAGGGGCTTACATATAGCACTTCGCAATTCAGCTGAAAGTGTATCACCTTACTGTAACACTAGCACTAATATTCCACTTTATACATCTGTAGTCTGCACATGCATTTTGGACCATCCATGTGCACATGCATTTTGGCCCCTATGTATATGTGTGTGCTCCAACAGCATATGGGAGGATGTGATTGGTGCACTTGGAGGCTGGGCACGATGCCAAAACAGAGTGAGTAAGGGAAGGCATTAAAAACAAAGGCTAGTTCTTACTAGATCCCAGATGTGTAGACTGGCTGCATGGCCTGGTAGATCTTGAGGAAAGGGCGGCAACCTGAAAGTGTGTGTGAAAGAGAGAGAGAGAGAGATGGAGAGAGAGAAAGAAAGAGAGAGGGGGGAAAACAAAACAAGGCTTTAGTGTAACTGCAGGGCCAGAGGGAGGGGTGGTCTACACGCATGACTGCTATCCCCTAAAAGCAAAGCACCTGGCTAGAGAATAGTGTTGTACTGTTCTATGGCCTCTTTCTTCATCTAAGCACATGTACACTCTCCAATCATCACATCTTTTAACCTAAACTCAGCTGTCATACGCTTGCTACAGCCATGACATTATGGAAACAGACAGGCATCTTCTTCCTGTGTGGTCCAAACATCAAGCACTCCAATGTCAGTCCAAATGTTTTGTTTCTAGGAATGGGCATTTTATGAATTTTTGACTCATATATTTTTTGTATTGTTGTGAATGAACACAGATACAGGCAAGAGTCAGTTTGATATAGTTGGTGCTAGATGTTCAGGGTTGGCTCGGTGTGTCCTGGACCTAAAGGGAAGTCCCGAGAGCTACCTCCAGCACCTGCAGCAGCCCAGACTAGCCTTTCAGACTGTGGTAGTAATTTGTACCTCATTATCTATATACCAAAATAACTGTTTTTCCAATTTCCATTTTGAATGCTTCGTTTTTTTTTGTTTTTTTTTAATATTTAAGCACAAAACACTGGCCACTTTCTAACAAGACTGATGATAGTAATAATAACAATAACAATATTAGTAACAATATTAATCCTCTGTTGAACTTGCATGGGGCTGAAACCCCTGGAGCTCAGAGGTTAATAAACAACTGCGGTCACCTTTGTGATTATGTTTAAAAAGATTCAGTAAATTGACAGCATTTGAATATTTTACAATGTGGATTTCGTTCACGTTCCTGTTTTCTGTTATCATTTGGCTAGTAATTTAATCCTAAGGGATTCCGGACAGCTGGAGCAGCATTAGTCTCAGAAATGAGCTCCATGTTGTTGAAGGTGTTCTGTCTTCTACCGGATGAGACTACAGGACCTCACAGGATGCCCGGACAGGCCAAGATTGGATTTTATGAGCTGATAAAGATATACAAAGTATATTTTGTATGCTGAGGACATCCTCACAACTTGTTGCATTAATTCTAAAATCCATCGTACTTGTACAGAGACAATGAAGCGATTCTGTTCTATTCTTACAAATACCAGATGCAGGCCATGTGGAGCTCACCTCCTTTGGACTCGAAGTTGGGAATGCCGTGCATGATGACATGATGCAAGAAGAGCGGCTTGTTGTTAATCTTAATGTGGCCCGAAAGCAGCCCACTGAAATACTGCACATACCTGAAACAGAACAAAACAGTTATACTAAACAATATGCAGTATTTCTATTGAGCAACTAGCAAAGACATAAAGGATGAAAAGTAATGGATGAAACCCAGATCGGGGAGTTCTGCAGACAGAAACATGGCTTTTCGTGGGCACATGGTAGTGTGTGTTATTCAAAGCGCTAGAAAAAATGCAAGGATTCCCAGCTGGAAGACTAAGGATGAACATAAAGAGTAATGATGTCTTACAGCTGTCATTAATGCCAGCTGGAGCTACTCCCTGGCTCTCCTGTATAATAATGGCTATGTTTTTGACAATATATGCTTTCCAGCTCCATTAGGGGTCATGAGATTGTTTCATATAAGGACACTTGAATGTAAGAGCTCTTTGGGCACTTCAGTTTTCATAAACAGGAAAAAGCTTTTCCTACTTTAGCACTGAGGCCTCTCCCCCAGGGAAAGGGGAGAGAGAGGGTCTTTGGCTAGGTGCCGGAGGGTTGCTTTCCCATGCAGGGCAGAAGTAGAAGGGGCAGTTCCATGGGGTCTCGGCTCACAGATTCCAGAAAGCCAGTGAGCAGTGAGTGTCCTCCTAAAGAGGTCCACAAGCACGTCACTGCTTTTCAATCAAGGGAGCTGAGCTATTACTGTTCCTTGTGGGAGCTTTGAGAACCAGGCTAGGAGAGGGAGTTTCAAAATGTGGAAAATCTTACACAGTTTTTTCCACAAATTAATGCAAATGTAACTGATTAGTCAGCACATGTTTGGTGCCTGAGCTTTATTTCTGGGAGCTCGCTTCGTTACGTCTGCACTGGAGCTATGGAACCAATAAAGCTATGTATGGAAGCTTATATTCCACCAATTAGCACGTGTAAATGTTGTATAGTCGCTAAAACCACAAGAGTCTCAGGGAGATTATTATTTAAGAACTTGAAGTGGTTCGAGGGCAAGTATGTGACTTGCCCTTAATTGGTGGGCTATTAGCTTTTATTACTTGTTAGCTACATTAGCCTCAAGAAAAACAAAAGAAGCAAAGATATGACACCTGATCTGTAGACTGACCCACTGTGTTTGTTGTAGGGAGCTTTCACTTTAATGAAGTACAAAGCACCAGCTTATTCAGACTGTAAGGGAAAACTTCTAATTGCATAGCAACTCATTCATCACACAATGTCTACTTAAGGATATCCCAATGAATGTGTGGGTCTGTGTGTGGCTGTCTGCAGGGTATTTTGGTGTACAAGACATGAAATTCTGCTTAATGGAAATAATGGTTCTTTATACAATGAAGTGTGTGTGTGTGTGTGTGTGTGTGTGTGTGATACAGGCATTTGGAACATTAGCATTACACATGCCTCCCATAATAACTGCAGACGGGTGGACAACCACTTGTGGCTAATTTTAGTCCAGTCAGGAAATAACAGCATGGAGAGCCCAGATCTCAAACACGGTTGCCCAAAAAACCTTAAAGATTTCATCTTCGAAAGAAATGTTCCGTTAAACGTTGGAAGGTACGTGTCAAGCAATGGTATCACACACATTCAATAAATGCATAACAAATAAATTCACCTAGCATACAGTGAGGATTCGAGTGACTGAACATAGCAGAGCTCACTGGTGAATGGAGTAAGGGTCTTAAGGGTCTTATAGTAATAGCCAGTGTGGTCAGTGGGTTTTAAATAACAAAAATACACTTAAAATCTTTCTCTGGATCCAAAAAGGGTTGGGATAATTGAGACCACGGCAGCAGCAGAAGTTCCCTCAGCACAGGTCAAGCTCATTCAGGCTATAGGAAGGGAGGTATGCTGAGGGCAGGCAGGAAATGGGGCGAAACTGACCTTTTCTGAGACGGTTGGCCCACAGGAAGCACTTTATCTTCATAAAACCTCTTCATGGCAAACCTGTCCAGTGCCTGGTCCGCACTGCCAAACACACAAACACACATATAGCCTCGTAATTATTTATTTTACAGTGATGTGTTACACAAAATTGGAAATAAAATGTGGCCTGTGCAAATGGTATGCCATGTTTAATACATTATATATTTTTAATATGTTAAAGCAAATAAATCAAAATTGTGCCTATACTTTCATTTTTTTAGCATCCAACATCATGCGTACTGCAGGAACACCAAAAGACATGTGATCCCTTGTAACTGCACCGCATCCTTTTGTAACTGATTTCAGGATAAATTCTCAAGCTCTGTGCTTGTCTTCAAAGAGCAAAAATAGCTACCACAGTTTTCGTAACAAGGTTAATTCAAGTCTTGAGGCAAATCATCTCCTGATAGACTGATGTGTGTGTGTGTGTGTGTGTGGACAGTTCTTAAGCCCCTCCTTGTGCACTTATCCTGACTGGTGTGTGTCTTGTGATTAGGGATTATGGACTTCTAAAGCATGTCCTTAACGTTTAGAAGTTCCAGTTATCGCCTGCAATTCAATATTTCAGTATTTCTCACTATTCAAAGAGGACACACTAAACATTTAAGCAGATTTATCAAACTTTCTTTTGATACTATACACTAATCAGCCACAACATTCAAACTACTGACAGTTGGAGTGAATATCACTCGTTATAATGGCCCCTGTCAAAGAGTGGGATATACTAGGCAACAACTGAACAGTCTGTCAGTTCTTGAAGTAATTGTGTTCTAAGCAGACAAATGGGTAAGCATATGGATCTCAAGTAACTCTGACAAGGGCCAAATTGGGACGGCTAGAAGACTGAGCTAGAGCATCTTCAAAACAGGTCCTGTGGGAAGTTCCTGGTATGCGATGGTTGCAAAGGCTTGGTACCTGCCATAAGTGGTCTAAAGAAAGACAATCAGTGAACCGGTGACAGGGTCATGGGAGCCTAAGGCTCATTAATACCTGTGGGAATTGAAGACTGATATTCATGTAGCTGTTACCGTGACAAGCATCACATACTCAAAGTACCAAGTACACCCCTTCACGGTAATGGAATTCTTAAAAGCAGAGGTGTCTTTCAGCAAAAAACTGCCACACTGAAAAAACGGTTCAGTGAATTCAAGGTGTTGACTTGGCCTCCAACTTTTCCCTCAACTGAATGAGCATCTGTGGGATGTGCTGGATGAACTAATTCAGTACATGGAGGCACACAGGACTTAAAGGATCTGCTGCTAATATGCAGGTGTAGCTCCCACAGCACACCTTCAGGGGTCTTGTGGAATTTCAATAGGTTGTTTTTGTGCTACGAAGGGGATCTACACAATTATTGGCAGGTGGTTTAAAAATTATGGCTGATCTGTGTATGTTGTTAATTGATAAATTACATTTTATTAGGACTTGAACAATGAAAAGGATACCGTTTTGTTTTGCTGCAAAAATCTTTCACTTTTTTTTTATCATTTCTTGACATTGAAACAAACACTATATTGTGTGACTATACTGCTGATACAGAATGTAAACTGAATTATGTATTATGCACATAAATAGTTTATTCAATAATCACACATGGTCATTGTATCACCTTGCTGAAATGTTGCTGTAATGCATGTATGCAGCCACCACCACCCCTGTTCTTCCGCGATTTCCCTGCAGAGAGACAGATGTGATTATACCAGGTATGGAAGTATGGAGCCATGAAATGGAATTATTGCATCATGTTAGCTCAATGAACAGCTTGTAAGGAACCATTTGCTGGCAAGAAAGTGAAAACAGGATCTTACAGAAGAAGTTCTGCACCAATTACAGTTTTTATTGCTGTGAACTGCGGTGTGATCATGTGTGAATGTAGTGGACACTCATGCAGAGTGTAGGCTGCAGTGGCCTACTCAGTGACTGCATAGTTCCACCAGCTAGTCATCTGCTCAAGTTTCCACTGCAGTTCAGAGCAACAGAGTTTGCCATGGTAACATTGTGTTTATGGCCAACCATTAAAAATGCCTGTGTGTTTTTGTTTAAGGAATACATGTGGACTAGCACTAATCCCAGCTTTCGGCCTCCCTTTCTTGGTTTAAAATGACGTTCAGTGCGAAAGTGTGAAAGAGGAATGGCTAATCTACTTTCTCTGTTTAAGTATCTCAGGAACACAGCAACTCTAGGAGAAAAATCATGACATTGCTTCTGAAATATGCAGCTGTATACTGTGTATTTATATTGGAAAGTAACCATCAAAAAACACCACTGTTTTGATGCTATTATCTTTCATGCTGTGTCTACTCTGCATGGATGTTAATTTACATGAAGAGGCCATGACCTTCTGCTAACAAATGAGTCAACATCAGCTCCAAAATGACTCTTGCCTCCGTTTTGACTAATCAAATATTACATCTTTCATGTCTATTCCTAGAACATCTTGTTGCTGTGCTATGGAAATCTCATTTGTTTAATTACTTGACAAATGAACCAATATCAGCTTAAAAAAAACTTGTAATAAAATTAAGCTTTACTGCATTAACAGACGGTAGAACAACACTCATTCTCTTATGAAATTATCAACAAGATCGTTGTACAATAGCACCATTAAGGGACATTTAAGGCATTTATCAGACGCTTTTATCCAAAGCGACTTCCATTCCCTAACTACAGGGGGCAGTCTCCCTGGAGCAAGTTGGGGTTAAGGGTCTTGCTCAGGAAACCACTGGTGGTCTGCTGAAGGTAGGATTCGAACCCATGACCTCTTGGTCCTGATGCAAGTATCCTACCCACTAGGGTAGGACAAGTACCCTACCCATCACTGCAGGTGTGTGGCTAGCTTTAGTGTTTGAGTCCATGCTCTCTGCTGATCTGAGAGTGACGCTCAGGGTCATGACCATGCTGACACTTCTCACCCTGGCAGGAAGGAGGATGAGCCGTGGCTTGGGGAGATAAGCCCCTTGCTCCACATGGGACTGTTTTTCTACCATTCATCTTCCCAAATGCAATTCCTGCCATGAACAGCGCCAACAGACACTAAACCCTACCACAGGCCCAAAAACAAGGGGGGGGGACTTCAGAGCCTCGGTTCACACTGTTTCATCATGGCTAGATCGTTTATCTGTGGCAAGGAATGGTGTAATTAAACCATCTCAGAGGAGCACGGGGGAAGGAGCTCAAAGCATTGTTCGAGAAACCCATCCCATTTCAGTTCGACCCCAAGAGGTCAAGCAAAGGCTTTCAAAACTACAGGGAGCAGAACGAATATTTCTCTTTCATAACACCCCTTTAGATGACTTCTCGGACACAGCACAAATTGTACAGTGAGTGTAGAGCTACTGGAGAGCAGCTGCGTCTGCTTAATTCCTCCCCCGGCCCCTCTCTGAACACATACAGAGCAGCGTGCGGGAAGAGAGAGAACAGCATGTGAACGCCATCTACTGACAAGACACTGATTACACTCCTTCTTTCCTCAGCTATGTGGTCAGGATAATGAAAGTGCATCATTTTTATTTCTTAAAATAAATACACAACTAAATAATTCCTTTGAAGTTGTTATCCACTGAACTGTTTTGTGATAGCCAAGCAATTTGACTCTAGCCTGTGGTCTAATCGTAAAGATATTTTAAAGCTCATACAGGTGCACTTTAACAAATTTAAAGCAATGATGAGGGAACTGACACTGCAAGCTGATGAAGGTTCTAAAATGTACTAAAATAAAAAGGTTGTACCACAAGCCTGGATGCACCGACAAACTACTTCTAAATGCTTCTTTTAAATGTTACCTTGTTGTGCAGGACCACAACGTTATGGCTGTCAGCACTCATCCAGGTGTCCATGGCTTTGCATATGCTGCATATCTTATCCAGTGCTGGAGCGTGATGGTCTGGCCAGCCAAAGTCCAGAACCTGAAACAAACCAGGAGCATGGATGTATATGACTGAACATTTGTGTGACTGCCTGCAGAATCTCTTCAAATAAACAAATAATATTTTGAATGTTTACGATGTTTTATGTTATAAACCTAAAGTTATGGTATTTTAAAGTTAAAAGCTCAAAAAGAGTCCACTGCATTCCATCAATGTCATGTTTTATCAGAAGGCAGCAGAGCACAGTTTATGCGCTTAAAAACAATCCGTTTATGTTATCTAGCTTATTTATCACTCTTTCATCACTTTACCCTCACTCTCTCACTTTCACTTTCTATTTTTAAACCTGTTTAAAAATTACTTTTCGTCAGTAACAACTACTCACATTAAATATACCAGGACAGACCTCCAAACATTTTATATATTAACATACATACATACATTTCATTTTACTTGACTGGTGAAGCACTCTTAACACAGCAGTAACACCGACATGCTAGTGGAATAGAAGTGTGTGTGGCACTGGACTGGTGTAGGTGTAGGTCAGTGTTGTAATGCTAGGTTGAGAGTGATGCACCACCCAAACGTATACAGCCAAGAGCAGCTCTGTGGTCAGAAACTGACCATTGATGAAGGGTTAGAGACCAACACAAGCTGTACAAAAATAAATTGCTGAAACTACTCACTTTGGGATTCAACCTGGAGATGTCATATCTCTTTTCACTCAGGTTGAAGAGCTGAAAGAACATAGTAATTAAGTGGCATTAGTGCATAATTCTACACCATTCAGCAGTGCAGTGTATGGAAGGACTGAGTAAATTAGTCGGCAAGGAAACAGCCCTCACCAGGTAGTTGTCTCCGTGTTTGGAGCGGAGCATGCTGGCCACCTCTTTGAGGTTAGAGATGTAACTCTGTTCCTCCACACTGCTGGGGAAAGACACCGAGATGATCCTCTCTGTGATATAGACCAGGTCCACCTCATAGTTCTCCTCCATCGACTGAATCAGACTAACACTCCTGCAGAGGATGGGAGTTAGGAGAGCGAGGGACAGAGAAAGAGAGAGGGGGGGACAGAGAGAAAGAGAAGGACACAGAGAGAGAGAGAGAGGGACAGAGAGAAAGAGAAAGAGAAGGACAGAGAGAGAGACAGAGAGAGAGAGAGAGGAACAGAGAGAAAGAGAAGGACAGAGAGAGAGACAGAGAGAGAGAGAGAGGGACAGAGAGAAAGAGAAGGACAGAGAGAGAGAGAGAGAGAGAGAGAGAGAGAGAGTGGGACAGAGAGAGAGAGAGAGGGGGGGGGAAGAGAATTAGAGAG
>JBBPCY010000002.1:21104143-21164918 GCA_037974405.1 Brachyalestes nurse | reverse complement strand
GAGAGAGAGACAGAGAGAGAGAGAGAGGGACAGAGAGAAAGAGAAGGACAGAGAGAGAGAGAGAGAGAGAGAGAGTGGGACAGAGAGAGAGAGAGAGAGGGGGGGAAGAGAATTAGAGAGAGAGAGAGAGAGAGAGGGGGAAAGAGAGAGAGAGAGGGAATTCATAAATTCCAGTCCAGCTTTAAATATCCATATATGGAACACAGCAGAGTTTCAGTTAAAGTTATTAAAGTTAGTTTCCTTCTGCAATCTGAGCAGGTATCCCTCATGTTTGCTATGATGGCTGTATTTTTTTCACCACTACACTTATTAAAATCAAGCAGAGTCTTGAATTTCTCACCAGGCCTGCATGATATCACTAAATCACACAGCTTTTTTCCCCAGAAACCTCAGAATGACACAGTCCATTAAACGCATATCTCATGCTTAGTTTGGTTTGAACTAAAAAAAAAAATTAAATAAATGCAGAAATAAAGAGCCAAAAGATTGATCGTGGAGATAAACAAGCCAGATATGAAAATGTCCCACATTCCATGCATGTGGCTGTGCGGACCAAACAAAACACTTTGGTAACTTGCGAGGAATGAGGAGTCTGAAGATAGAACTGAAATTAGGCTCACTACTTTTCTTCAGGACAGCAGTTGAGAATAGATCAGGTCTTAGTGTAATCAAACCGCAGTTCTAACTGTGAGGACGGGGGACTTTGCTTGACGACCCCACCAGGTCTGCATGATTATTCAGATAGATAAAAAAGCACAGATAGAATTCCAAGGACAATCTTTAACAGATGAAGTAAATCTAATTTGCGTCATATCAAGTCATTCATGTCTTCAAGTCTCATACACATCCAAGGCACCTATCTACAATTATCAGACACTGCTGCAAGTTAATAAATATTAAATCATGCTCAAACATTATCTGAATAGCTGGAGACCCACTCAGCTTGTTGTGTACCAGACCCTCAGGCCATGGGGTCAACCTGATATAGCAACCCAAGGAAGGCAGCACCACAGGCGATGGGAAAAGAAACATACATCCAGAAAGTGAGTTCAAGCAAGTCCCAGGAGATCAGCTAATCCTCCCACTCTCATGTCTCTTCCTTAAACCACAAACTGGACCTCAAACTGCTTTAGACACTGGGAGGTGAACTCTGTGTTTTCATTCGGACTCAGCTATTTAGCCAAACAGCTAGCTATTGTGTGTTTTTCATTGATTGTATACCTATTATTGTATACACTTTGTAAGCTCACTTCTACTGGCTGGTGCTCAATTCTGAGGGGATTTTGCAAAATACAAGTATGATGAACCCTCCTTCTCTGTACTGACACAGGAAGTGCTTCAGGTGTGTTATGGCAGGGAACAAACACCTAGAACAAGTGCTAAGAACTGACAGACTAGTTAACTAGTCTCTGTGTTGCTAGTATGTTCTGCCATGCTCTCCTAGTTGTCCCACTGCTGCTCCAGTGAAGTCAGAGGTGTTTGGGTTTCCTCAAAAAGAAATGCCAGGCTCAGGAAGATCTGCTTCTCATCAGGAAGGCTCTCAATATCTTTGCCTACCGGCCTCAAGAATCTCTGTACATGTCTCTGAGCGTTACAGCACTGATCAAATTATGCATTTTCTAAACAAACGCATGCACAAAGCACATGCTTTTAACTTTGACAATAAACAACACATTTTCAATGCAGTTTCTGCAGGGAATGAAACAATAAGCGTCTCTCAGTGAAATAAACACCATCACATGGGGCTGGGGCGTTTGGTCTGAATTAGAGTGTGGAAAGCAACGACAGGAGATGAGTGCAATGATTCAAATATGACTCCATTAATACAAACATATCCTGTATGACATTTTTCTATTTATTCTGTTTATATGATCAATTAAAGCAGTCACAAACTCTGTTTAGATATTTCACAGATAAAAAAAAATGTCTGAAAGGTTCTGTTTTTTTAAAAAAGCAGTTAAATACTTGGAAATACTATGAAACAAAACATGAGATGAGAAGAGAACTTTGTTGCTCATCTACTGTGTGTTATGTCAGAAATGTTTGTGAGGCATATACAGTGGTTCTTGAAAGTGTGTTTCGTAATTTGAAACATTTCTATATAAATATCAGGTTTTCATATTAATCCTAAAAGTAGATGAAGACAACCCAAGTAAACAAATAAGTAAAATAACATCACATACCAGTGAGTAGCAAAAGTATGAGGAACTTTAGAGTTGGAAGTTAACTTGAAATTAGAGTCAGGTGTTTTCAATCGATGGGATGACAATCATGTCTGTTTTATTTAAAGAGAAGGGATCTATCAAAATCTGATCTTCTCAGCACATGTTTATGGAATGAGAGATTTCTGAGGATCTCAGCCAGATCTCTGGCTGGACAAGGTTACAAAACCATCTCTAAAGAGTCTGGACTAATCCACAGTCAGACAGATTATGTAGAAATGGAGAAAATTCAGGTTCATGACAGCCTTCACCAGGTGGTTGACCTGGGAAGATCTTTCTAAGAGCAAGATATGTCTACAAGATAAGTCACGGAAGTCACAAAAGGCCACTGGAAGAAATGTTCTGTGGATAGATGAGACCTTAACCCAACAGAAATATGAAAAGGCTTGAAGCTAACAGCTCATTGGAGGACCAGCATCCCAATTCTGTATGGAGTAATGGACTATAGTTCCTCCAAACCTATGTGCAGTACTGATCAACAGTTGTTGGAAACATTCGGTTGCCGCTATTGGGGTCATAGCAGATACTGAAGGCAAAGGGTCACATACTTTTAGGTATGTAGGGATAATTTCCCTCAATAAATAAATGGCTAGGTATAATATCTTTGTCTCATTTGTTTCATTGGGTTCTTTTCATCTGCGTGAGGATGTCAAATGATCCTCTAGCTCATATCCATGCAGAAATATAGAAAATGAACAGAAATGTAGAAATGTGGAAATACAGAAAAGGGTTTATAAACTTTCAAGCACCACTGCACACAGGCTTAGAGCTTTCAGCTGTTGTACAGCAAACTTGGAGAAATTCAATATTAAAGTGATAGTTCTTGGAAAAAAACATAATTTGCGTGTTTATTTATTTTTTGTTGCTAATAAAGCTAGCAAGTAAACTACATGTGAAAATTAGCACATACTTGCCCCATTTTACTATTGTCAAAAGAATCAAACCAAATCCCTGAACATGTTTTATGTGACTATGTTTGAGCTAAGGGGATACACAACTACATCTGACTTCCAGCTGTTGACCAGCCACCGCTGACAGGTGCCATGGAAACAGGCATCCTTCCATGCTAATGTCGTACTGTGCCCTACCACAACATGACCCCACAGTCCAGTAAAAAGACACCCCAGGAAATGGAGTATAAAAGGCAGCTTTCATCTTTTGATTTCGGTCCTTTTTTTGTGGGCTGCACACTTTATTTTATGTAGGCAATTTTCATAGACTTGCAAGGAGCGCAAGATGGTTATCTCATTGAGGCTAAGTTGATTTTCCTTCAAGGAGGAAAATAAATTTCACTGTATCTCTTCTTTTCTCCCTCTAAGGAGAGATGAAGTTGCAAAGCAGCGAAAAGTTCAAAGGCAGGAACAAAAGCTTTTCATTTTCTGAAACTGGGCAGTCATGTTAAACATTTGAGTTGTTTAGATACAACATACTCAGCAGAAGAGCAACCCACTTCAAAAACTGTTTGGGACATCTAAATTCTCTTCATAATTCGAACACGCACAGATTAACCTTGGAGCTGTATGGTTTTCGTGTGTTTATTTTATGCGCGTAAATTCGAGGAAGGAATGTTGTCCTCGTCTGGCTCGCTGGGTACACTTGACTTAAAATGGGTACACTTGACAAACAAGCTGAAACATTGTTGCTTTGGGTAATGGCTTGAGAGTCAGACAGTTACCTCTGTCCTGAGACTCACAACATGGAGGCTCACACTTTCAAATGTTTGGGGGCTCCTAGCTTAAAATAATTACACTTTTTTGCAATATATAAAGCTGTTAAAAACTAATCAGGTTGCTCGCGGTTTAGAGCTCCCAGTTGAAGTAGAGCCTCAAACTGCTCCACGCACACACATACACCTACAGGAAGCCTGCAGAGCTTCAGCTATGACTAAGAGCTTCAGACTGTTTATATGACACCACTACATTTTCAATTATGTAAATTCAAAATGCAGTTATTTATGTTGTGCTGAAATTTGTAAAACCTCAAAAACGTCATTGAAAAGAAATAAAAAAATGATTTACACAGAAACTGACAAGTACAGACATGCTGTTGATGAAATCCTCTGTACGTCATAATTATGCAAAACATGTACAATCAAACGATCAGCTTTCCTTTAACTGGCACCATGAATAGCCAGACAAAGGCAGGGCTGCGAGCAGCCATTAGGAGACTGATGGACAGGGGAGGACAGCTGAGAGGCTCTTACCTGGATGGTCTCCGGCGTGACTCCATGCTCTTGGAAGATTTTGTTGAACCCTGAAAACAGAAAAAATAACATGACTTAGAATAAGGTGTAGGCTCGACAAGTAATCCTTTTTAAAGCTTGTCATTGTAATTACCTCTCAATTTGTTCCTAAATCAGTGAAGACAAGCAGACTTTCTCTTACTGTGTGTCTTTCCCATGTGCACACAAACACAAATGTAAACACTACCATAAATATTTACCGAAAAAAAGGTTTTTGAACTCTTTCAGCAGAATATGTTTACCACGATTAGTCACACTGTAGCTGGTTAACGTTGGCCTACACAAGCTGTATTTTAAACAAAACCTCTGCTCAGAGTGAAGCAGAACCCTTCCTTTGGTTGCAACTTTTTTATACTGTAGCATTTTACACAGACTAATAATTTGGGGATTTTTGCTAATTGACTCTGCTCATCTGATTCACCCACTTTATTGTTATGGGCATTCATATTATTATTCATTTGCAATCTATGACTCATCAAATTAAAGTAATTGGTTATTGAAAAGTAGATAAATGAAAGTGTCAGCCTGACTTGTGCCTCCTATCTGAATACCACGGGTGAGAAAAGGATGTTATTAATCATGGAGCCAGATAAGCAAAGAAGCTGAGCTTCGGTCATCATTAACCAACTTTCTTTCAATCTACTTTATGACTCCATAAAGAGCCTTTATTGACCACAGCAGTGAAATTACCATTTGATCATTTGTTTTGCCAGTACCCTCTGAAAACTCCATGCACTGCTCTATTTACAGAAATGTTGCAGAGTATTTTTCTCCATACTGTAAAAAACGACCAAGTGAACAGTCAAAAGTCTCCAAAGCCTCTCATAAGTGGCCTGTGTGAAATGGGAAAAGGGGAAAAGCACTTTGTGTGACTCATGGGCTTTTTTGTCTAGAGCAGGCGAAACCCCGAAAGGAGAGTGGCCTCCATTCAGCATCTAAATGACATGCTACAGTATGACCAACAAGACTAAATGGGAACAATGCTTACAAAGAAAACCCAGAATCCAGCAGTATAATTACACACAGCACCCAGGACTATTCTAGAAACTACACGCTGGGTGGGTACGATTCCACATGTCATAAGAGAAGGTACTGGTTATGATAAACATCTGATTACGAAACCCCTTTTTTCTATGTGATTTAAAGCCTCTTTATGTTGATTTGGTGTATTTGTAGCACTGGGTACTTTACAGTCATATAGAAAGACCTTTCAAGAGAAGCCAAGGGAGGAATTTAAGCTTGTTTAAGAGGAGCTTCAAACAAAAAAACAAAAAAAGAAAAACTCAAACATATGCTGATGTTTATTATAAAGGCACGAATCAGTGCATACTCTGTCCAGTCATTCTCAATTACTCTAAAGCAGAGTTAATTAACATGTAAACTTTGTGCATCGACAGTTTTACGACTCTGCCACTGGCATTTTTACAGATGTTGATTCTTTAGGCCCGGACACAACATGCTAAATCATTAAGAGCACCAAAACCCAGGGGAAAATATATAAACTGCTGCAAAAATATATCATTTAACAGAACAAGAACGTCAGAATCACTCATCGCCAAAGCGGGACATTAAAACACATTGGAGCAAAATGACCCCCCACTGCCCTTTCAGGCAAACACTACATTTGCAAACCCCCCCCCACCCCAAGCACCCCCAACCCCAAGCTGGAGCAGAGGCCTCTGAAGCCCCCCGAGCCACACAGAGCCAGGCTCCAAAAAACGCCAGGCCTTCCCCCTTAATCAGCCCACAATTACGACCTCCAGAAAGGCAGCCAAGACGAGGGGGGGTCCCAGCCTGTCCTGATCAAAACCACCTGGAGAGGCTGCTTACAAGCAGGCCTGACAAATTAACCATCAGAGAGAGAATTGAGGGCTGGGGGGTGTTGAGACAAGCAGGAGAGAGCTGCACGGTTACACAAAGAAGTTGAGAATGCAACAGAGTGAGGCGGACTCCTAAATGGCTATTTGACTTGGAGTGCAATATCTGGATGAAGATCTATGCTCAAGAATATTCACAAATGGATGAACAGTTCTACCAAAGATCAAGGGTTTTTTTTTTTACTTTTTTTTAAAACCAGTTCACCTCATTTGAAAAAAATAGAAGCTGCCTATTGGATAAATCTTCAAGCCTCCTAAAGTTTCTCTAGCATTGCTCCCAAGGGCACCTTTATTTCTAAGTGTGTCTCTGTCTCTTTCATGCACTATATGGGGAGAAGAAAATGTGTTGATGTTCAGAGAGAGTGAGAAAAGAGTGAGAGAGTTAAAGAATGTCAGGGATAAGGGAATGTGTGCTGGGGTCTAGGGAGCCTCAGAAGCCTACCTTCAGCAGGTAGCCCGTGCTCCAGCGCCAGGCACTACGAAGTGAAGAGAGGCGTCTCCGCAAAGATCCACCAGAACTCATGGTCGTGAAAGAATGCTTCCTATCTCTCTCCATTCTCTTTTGCCTCACTGTCCCAGCATGAAAAAAATCCTCTATTTCAGTTCTGTGCCTTTCATAGGATGCCACATGCCTGGCCAAGAGCTCCACCAGACCACAGCTCGCCTTCTTTCCCTTATTTCTTCTACTCTCTCGTTTTCTCCCTCCTTCCTTTCCTCCCGCCTTTCCAACCTCCTCCCTCTCTCCCTCCAATCTCTGCCTTCTGTTCCTATCTCTCTCTCCCTTTCTCTCTCTCCTCCCTCTTTCTTGCGCCATGTGTTTGGTTGCCACCCACGTGTGTTTGGGTCCATCGTCTTCTCCACCCAGCACACTCACTCGCTCCCTGGGTCACACAAGGAGCAGCTGACTCCACGCCACAGTTTAATGGAAACAATTAGTGTTTCATCTCTATCTTTAACTCATCTTTTTGAAGCATACATTTTCATGCACTCCAAATATTTCAAAGTGGAAATGTTATCATAAACAGAACTGGTGCTTACCCATCCATCCCATCTCAAAAGAATGGCAAGAGTGTGCAAATCTCAGGGCAAAACTTTTTCCTATGTTTTATTTTGCAGTTCTGAGTCTTCACCATTATTCAAAAAAAGGGGAAAATGAAATAAAATAAATAAAGACAACGTTCTATGAGTAGTTGCATCCAAACTTCTGATACTAGAGGCCATAAATCATCAGTGCATTTTGAACTAATATGTGGGTAACCTGCAGAAAACCTTGACTTTTCAAACTTAGTATGTTTCTTTAAAAGAATGAACCTTCATGTATTACTTTTAAATTTTTTGAACATACCTCCAAGAACAGAAAGTTATGATCGCCTCTGCAAACCCGGAACTAAGAAAATGCTGTTTGAAGATTTCTATCCATCTTTGCTGTGTTTTAACAGGGGGAAGCCATGGTTTACGAGGTTTAAACATCAGATTTTACTCTTTAATACCCGTGAACACCGCCCTATATAAAGCTTATTATTACTCATATTTATCATCTTAAAAGTTTACAGATAGGCCTGTATCTGTAAACACTTGATTAACTTTCACTTTCGCTTTTTGTACCAGTTGATAAATAATCAATCACTGATGTGATATCAGGTATTTCATTTCATTCATGAACTTTGTTCGTATTTAATCCAAGTGAGATAATTGGTCTTCGCCAGTATTACAGTATTTATTGTAATGCTTTTGCTATTAAATCGTAATAAAAGTCATATTAATATGGATGCTAACAGGAATTTTACCGTGCCTACATCTTTAAAAAGTTAAAAAAATAATGAATCATAATCCAGACACTACAGAAAGAATGCAATCTTGTGTAACCTAATTGATACACAAAATGAGAGATTTTAATTGTTTAAAATGCTTAAATCCATATCATTCCAAATCCTCAGACTCTCAAAGAGAGCTGCTCAGTGAAACAAGCCTCAACTCAGAAGCAAGAGACACAAAGAACGGAAGACAGACCGCACATTGGGGTCATATGATGATTCTCAAGACCTTAAGAAATGAAGCATGAAAAAAGCAGTGGAAGACGTCAGCAGAACCACACTGCAATGTTCATGACAGAGCCTAGAGCAGTGTTTGGTGTAAATGTGCCAGAACGCTGCAGCTGCCGGTTTAATTCCACTCACTGTAGTCACTCTCAATCCCAGATATGTCTTAACACTAGCAGAACTACCCAGATGCACTTTCTGGGCCAACATAAAGCCTATACCCTCATTTGGGCAGCTGTGCAATGCCAAGAAAAATGCACCACGATGAACGACAAGCTCAAGATATTTCAATCCCGAAAGAAGTCAGAGTTTCGAAAAGCTTTTGGGTTTGGAATGAGAAATAAGAAAAGTGAAGAAAGCCTGGAGTAATCAGTGTGAAATAATTCAGCCTGTAAAGCAGAAATAAACCACTAGCATGCCATGCTCAGTGCCGCCTGGCTAAACCTTGCTGATCTAAAGGCCTCACGCATAAGATCCCATCCACAGAAGCATAATGTTTGAACAGTTTAGGCGGGGGGGTCAGGCGGAGGTTCATTTTTCTTTATTACACCCACAGGATGCAGTGCTGGGAAATGACACCTCCTCTTATAAGATTATCAGACGTCACATGAACTTCAGACACGGACCCCTGTACACATGCTTCTATACATTCTGCAGTTCTGGACTACATAGTTACATTCATGATACATTATGGTCCTCCTTTACAAGTTTGTGTTCAAGGAATATACCTCGTGTTCGTAAAAATGGCCAGCTTTGTAGAATGAGTGTTTTTCCCTTCAAACTCTCTGCCTTAAAGCCTTAGGCTATAAGCCCCAATTTGTAATACGATACTTCCTCTCTCAAACACACCATGGGCCAGCTCTAAACCAGAGGATTTGTCATATAGAAACTCCACTGTAGTGTTCACAGTGCAATCAGCTTTAGGGGGGAGGAGAAGATGTTTTCACACAGTATAAGAAAACACAAAAGCCAATGCATGTACACACACACACACATGCACATACACACACACACAGTGAAAATAAAACACAGATGCTCAGCAGTAAATCCATGCATAAGCTATATGATGAAAAATAATAGTCTTCCCTATGTACGACATTTCTCATAGGTCATCACAGGTCAGTTGTTTCAATTGTAGGCTTATCATAAAGCCCTAACAATTAATAATGGTGCATAATGCTCATACGGGGCACAACGGCTCATGGCACAAATTATTCAGACTGGCCAACATTGTCAGTTTGGCACTCTATGGACTATCTGTAGTTAGTAAACACACACCCCTTATTTACAAAGCACATTTTGAATTATTGACCTAATAATAAGAAGATCATTAGGTCAAATAAAGTGAATAGACCAATAGAAATGGTCCAAAATGATTTGGAATGAATCATATGTGCATTAACATCCACTGAAGTTAAGATTTTGATCATTTTGAAAAATCAATTCCTCTTTATACCTTGCTTAAATAGCAGTATACATGCTTAATCTCATTATAAAGTGCTGGATTGTAATGTTATAATTACACAATAAATAAAGCTGTTCCACAGCCTCAGCTCAGTGATCGCAAACTCATGGTCAAGCATAGGTTTGAACTAAAATTGTGAAACAGCATGAGGTACGTTCTTAGAGCAAAGTGCCTGTCCCATATTCCCGATAGCAGCTGTGATCACCTTTCTCATTGTCCCTTAATGGTTATGATTTCCCGCTTCACAATCCCAGGAGTTGCTGTGACCATCTGTCTCACAGTCCATAGGGTGGCCATGATGTTCTTATTATTGTACATTCATTCAGTGCTATTGTAGAAACTACCTACACCTGCTGTCCTCTGCTCATCAAAAGTGAACGTTCTTACTACAATAGCCATATAATTATGAGACATTGTTTTCCATGTGATTAATATCACATAAAATTCTATTCATTTTAGCACTGAGAAACCACTTCTTTATTAAATCACAGCACTATATTGCTTAAAAGTCATTTCAGGGAAAGTGAAGGGGCTAATTTAGGGAAGACAGACCAGTTCATATATACAAACTCTTGATGCACGTGTTTAAAAAAGGAACACACAGCATGTAATTCGACTGCGATAGACAGTGGTGTTCTGATGCTGCACTTTCAGGCACTGTACTTTAAAAGAGCACTCACATGTGGAGCTCCACATCATAAAAGTCTGAAGTTAATTTGGATTAATGTGAAATCGGCATGGTTAGTCATCCACAGCTGTGGTCGGGCAAGCGCATAAGTTTTCTGGTGGGGCAGCAGGGGACAGAGCAGGCCGGATGGAGGGGGGTTTGAAGAGGGAGGGGTTACAAGCCCCTCTCTTATAAGACCCAGCTACAGCATGACATTAACGTGGGCGTTTTCCCACTGTCTGCTTTAATCGCAGGAGGTGTTTCTACTGGCCTGCTCCGGCCTATTGCTGCGTCCATCATGCTCTCCAGGAGGCTGAGTTTAGCTAATGTAACCAATAATTTGGGCCTCAGCTCCACATGAGGTTTAGACTGGTGAGGTTTAAAACACAGCAAATGCATAGCAACCGTGTCTGCACCAGAGCTAAATATTTACACACTGAATCAGTAATATTAAAAATAATATCAGCCTCATAAAAATATCACACAGGGTACACATTTCCACATGTCAACGCCGTTGTAAAAATGGGAAAACACTTACTGTCGTCTCTACATGTTTGAGCGGGATGTCATTGCTGGGAGCCTGAGACAGAAAGAGAGAGAAATGGTCAGGTGTTTAAAGGAATAGGCCAGTGGTGGAAAAAGCCTGCAGGTGGTTGCTTGCCCCAGAACCTTGCACTGCTCCAGCTCATTACCTTTCAAGAGAAAGCATAAAGGTCAGGCTCCAAACACAGCAGAGCCTGTACAGTGGCATCAGTACAATCAGAGCATCAGCAAGCTGAAGACCCAGTAACGGCTCTTTTACAAACACGTTGCACTTAAATACATTAAATACATGGGCACATTTCTATACTACAGTGCATATTTAGACAGAGAGCATATTTATGGTTGACCACAGAACTACTGATGAATTAACAGCGATGATACAGCGTATCATTTAAAGCACTGAGAAACTTTGAGCATATTAAACATGCATGTTTTGGGGAACTAAAAGGAAAAACACTGATTAAAAAGTCCTTGATTTTAGTGACATGATGGCCATCTGATAGTGTTTGTGTGTGTTCCTGAGCCTGATGCACTAGCAGTGAGATCTCTGTCGGAGCCCTGTGGAGAAAAGCAGACAGACATGGGCTGGGCCTGGTGCGTAAACAGGCTAGGCTAAATATTTAGACAAGGCAACATAGCTTCAGCATTAGTCCCACAGCAAGAGAGTCTGCCCAGTACCCCAACAGCACCATATACAGAAGTGCAATCTAGAACTCAACAGAAAAGAGACAGCCCAGAGCAAAGTGTTTATTTATGGGGAGACAGCCCCCTGGAATCCATGATGTCATAAGCCAGCATGACTCTAGCCCGTCTCCGTGCATTTGCAGGGCAGTGATACCCACCCAAGACAACTGTGCCAGTTCAACAGAACAATAACAGCCTGGATGAGAGGGTGCCGAGACAAGTTGAGCAAGTAATGCTTATAACCCTCACTCACACTTGGATATTGGGTAACTCGGAGTAAACTACTGTTGAACTTGAAGGGATGGAGGTGGAAGGAGGGTGAAATGGAAAGGACATCAAAGGGGTGAACTACATCCAGGAAATTATTAATGGATGAACTATCGTGACTCGAATGTTAAGAAAATTCACAACAGCTTTTGTTCAGGAAAAACCTCAGCCTTCTGGGGGCCGAGTGGTCGCTGATGTAATGTGAATCATCAAATCTCTCTATTCCACAAGAGACCCTGCATGTCTGTCTCAATTCCTGAGAAAACTGCTCTCCCTCAAAACACTGTGTTTCTGAGACCATGAAAAGCTGGGGAGAAATTATAGCCTAGCTGTAGTACGCAAACTCCCCCAAAAAATGGCCTCCCAGAGTTCAGGCGCAACCACAAACCAGACAGCATCCGCCCCAATGTCAGCTACCGCGAACGCTTGGCAGCACTGCCCCTTACCCCCTTGAGATACACATTTTGACCACTGAGCTTATTGTTATGACCATTCTGTAAGACCACCAAAACCTTTATAATCATTAAGAAAGCCGCTGGCCGCAGCACATCGACCCGTACCATTAATGCACAGGGCAATCACTGAATGGGAACGCTGCTGCTGGCAAAATGACACAAAAACATTTCACTGGATCCACATTTTGGTTTTTTATCTCCTCTAACTCTTTGTCTTCAGCCAAGCTATTTGCTGTCAGTCAGACTTTGCCAGACATGAGTTTTGGGTTTATGCAAACGTTCTTGGAATACTGAAAATAGATGAGCAACATGCAATCCAGCCAGCACCAACACTGGAGTGTAAATTAGTAGATAAGCCAGATTTCAAGGCTTTCTTTTTGTGAAGCATCAACAAGTTTCTCACCCTGACAGAGAGTCTCTAACTCTGTAGGCAGGGCCTAAAGCACGGGCTGGCTGGAATGAGGTGTGAGGTCACACGCTTGCTGTTGACGATGATGCCGCTGGGAGTGTTACTCCACCCATTTCTCACACTGCCAGAGTGCTCTGCAGCTAAACTCACTTCATGCTGCCATCATGTGCAAAACTGCATCGTTCCTCTACCTCCCTTCACATCTCCTCCACTTCCCTCAACAGTTCTTCAATTGATGCCACTTTGCTCAATTTTCTCTTTTTATGGTCTCTTTAAAATTTATTCACAAGCCCTTTTCTCAGTGTTGCATAAAATACAAAAGCAAGACCCCTCATGATGAAAGACATGGCCTGGTGTAGTGTTTCAAAACATAGCCCTTCTCAAAAGGTTGTTACACTACAGAAACCACAACTCTCCAAAGGACTTTTTCAGTCCTGGCTTCATCTTACTTTATAGTAGGAGATGCTATTTAACTGAAGATTTTCTTGACAGAACTAGTTTCAACTGGTCTACATCTGTGGCTTTGATGATTCTCACTGGACACTGGTGTTGTTCTGTTAAACTTCTGTTCCTCTGTGGCAATCTCTTCCACTCTGCTGTTGCACAATCAATGTCTGGTCAGCTGTTGCAACCCGCTGCCTCTTCCATGCTGCATCTTCACCTTTACAACAGTTACTGCAACTCAGCAGAAGCACCAGCTGAGGCAAGGAGGAGGAAAGCTGGAAGGAGCACACAACGCCTCAATGTCTTACAAAACAAAACAAGAAAAATGGCTGCTCAGAGGCCTGAGACAGAGTCAGCGTCTCTAGTGTGGTTCAGCACTCGGTCTGGTATAACTCTGACTATCACATGAGCATTGCACTCCTGTTAACTGATTCTAGGAACCTAAATTATATCCACTTTAGCATGATATAGAAGAGCAGGGGGAAAAGAAAATTCACCGGGCGATTCCTCGATGGGAGGCACAAAAATAGAGAACAGAGCCTCCTTTAAAATGGCCCAGAGCTAAAAATAAGCCTTAACAGTACTCATTTCAAAACCATGGGAGAGTCTGAAAGCCCATTCAGCTTAAAAAAGAGAGAAAAAAAACTTTACAGAAGCCCAACAGTTTTTTAACTTCTAGCTGTTTATTTCAGGTTTGTGTAGTCAGTGGTGAGACTTTTGTAAATATTATGATAAGTAATATTACTGTAAATATTATAATCACTACTATAAATATCTTTGCTATAATAAAATCATGTTCATGTGATAATAATATAACTCTGTGTAACTGCTTTTTGTCTAAAAGCTCACTACTAAAGTTATTTTAGAATTATGATTACCATCCGACTGTTTGTTATATTGGTGTAAACTATAGTTCTTTCATATAGGGTTCCACTGAATCATGGATCATAGTAATCTGACAATACATTATCAAATTGACCAACCTAACTGACATTACCAATCAGGTCAGCACATTTTTGGGTAGAGTGAAGATCTGGGTGTGTGCTGGCTGTTTCTTGGCCTCCACGTCTCCCCTCCCAACATGGCCTCAAGTCTCTTTTCAGGAAGCACTAAATATACTGTACTTGTTTGCTTCACCCTGTCTGTGCATTGACTGAGGTTTCCTTTGTCTTTTTTGTCTGTTTGGATGATGTTATTTTTTTCTTAGATTCCTTCTTGCCATTTTATTTAATGTGATAATGGTGCAGTAGTCACTATTAGTAATTATACTGTAATGAGTATTTTTTTGTTTGTTTGTTAACTATATATCCAGACTTATAAATAGTTAATGGCTGGTTTAAAACATGTTTATTAATGTTTATTAAAATTATTCATAATCACAGAACAGTTACAGTTGATGGAAATACCTGAAGAAAGTGACGGCTTTAAAGTTCAATCTGAAGCGCTCCTTTGAGCTTCTGATACAATATCATTCCACCAAAGAGCCCATGTGTTTTACAGTACATGTCTGACTAATAACTGGAATTAAAGATGCCTGCTCCATTCTCAGAGTGAGCAGACGTTTACTCACACAGACTGGATTAAAAATGTGTTTCGGTGTAGATCAGATATGTGGAGGACCCCCAGAGACAGCTAAAAGCAGATGGGGGAGGGTGAATGGCAATATTACTGTACACACTACCATATGGTCTGCTGCCTCCTACTGGTGAGAAGACACAACTTCTCTCTGGTCCGGTCTGCCAGAGCAGCTTATCAGAAGAGAGTGGGGTGGGGTGGTGTGTATCATCACCCAAAAAAGCCCCGTAATCATTCAGAAGACAGGATTATCTCAAATGAATGAAGTGCATATAGGAGCTGCATGAGAAAGCACACAGCTGCTTGGCTTGCAGACAGTGTATTTCCTGTAAAAGTGTCCTACACTGAACACCTAAAAAGGGCATGTTATTCAGCCCATCTGTTCAGGACCACAGAGCTGCATGGTTTCCATGGGCCTGGGTCCAGAAATAGGACATTTAATAAATAAAGCTGTGTGTTTTACAAAAAAAACGTTCAATGTGTTTATTAGAGGTCTTGTAAATATTAAGCAAACTAGATCTGTAGAGTGCCTAATACTGCAAGCACTTTAGATGTGCAGGGCGCGTACGTCAGCAACAGGTGCTTAACTCTCATGTTCTCGCAAGCCTCCCGCATGACCCGCCAGTATCTCCCCCATTAAACACAGCAGGGGCAGAAAAGTGTACATAGCAAAACAGCCAAGGCTGTAAGGGCTGATGTGTGTTTGAAGTGAACTAATGGAGAAGTGAGAGCGCTCCCCTGAAAGAATGATGTCCTCCAGCTGAGGAATTTGGTGCTGTGAGAACCAGTGGACAGAAGCATCTCAAAGTGCTCTTTGACCCCATGTTGATTCTCCCAACAGAGCCTAGAGCTGGACACTGCAGTGGACACTCCAGTACCGCCTTATCCTCCCTCTCTGTTACATAACGAGCCATGTGGAGTGTGTGAGACTGGGGCCTGCTTCACGGTCTCTGAGCTCTAAGCATAAACACACACCGGGATGGACACGCACAAAGTCATGCTGGCCTGCTCACTGTCACCCAGCTACAGGAATGCGTTCTGCTCACTTCTGGCCTATTATGGCCAACACAACACTCGAATGAATCAGTGACAAAGTAGCGTTTAAATAAGTGTGAGTGTGTGCGAGCGAGAGAGGAACAAATCTTTGGTCTCACGTCAACAAGCTTATGGAACACCGTTTAAAATCTGTTCCTCCCCTACTGTTTATTAGCGCTCCTTGATCCCCTTGAAAATCTCTAAAACATGTCTTTCACACTGTGTCTCATTATTTCTCACTCAAAGCTCATTGAAACAGAGAAATACTTTTAAAAGTGAAGATACATTTTTTTTAACCAATACCACATTTGTGTATTTAGGTTGATATTTTGTCCTAATGGTACCATTTGACTGGTTGACAAGCCTTCCACCCATGGTGTTACTAATAATAACCGCATGTTTTTTTTCCACAATGGTTGTGTAATTCTACTGAGCACGGGTTTGATTTTAAACTGTTACTAGGATTTTAATTTTAAACAACTGCAATCTGCATGAATTCATCATGAAAAATACTGTGCTAGTTTGGACCATTGAGTGAACTGACCACTGAGACTGATCAGCAAGCTAAGGCTCAAAGATTAATAAACAGTTTAATAAGCTGCTCCATTAATACTAATCTATTCATGACAGACTTTGAATTAAAGAACTTACTATATGAGTCTCTGTAATACTGCCGTTTGAAAAAGTGAAGAGCGTATCGCTTGTATCGCAAACGCTACGACATGTTTTAGCTTGAAGAACTGGTGAACTGTTCAATTGTTAAACTGTTGTATAAAAGCAATAGACCACCCAAGGCTCCATGGTATCACAAATTACATCACGTTCAAAGAAATCTCAGGCTTAAATTATCTGAATTTGAAACACATCCTTTCCATTTTTCCTGAATTTTTGTCCATTTCTTTTCATTTTCTGTTCTAATTTTAAGAAGCTGAATGTGAATGTTCAATATAGAATGTAAATAGAAAGTAATCCATGACATATAACTTCATATAAAAAGTTATATGCTATATAGCAAAAAGACAATAACTCAGCTTCTAGAAGATTAACTGAAAATAAGTAAACTTTTACACAGTATAGAGTGAACTTCCCCTTCTGAGTACATCTCTGGCAGGCTCAGTGTGAAGAGACATTGTGCACATGGACACTAACGTAACTCCGAGATAAAAATCACATATCATTATGGGAAACTTGGCTCTGTCTTGTATACAGAATGTATCACAGCAAATCACATAAGCATGAGAAGCTATAAACATTTTCCTAATTGAAACGATCTTGCCCATCTTTGCCCTGCGCAGAGTCATTAGAAAACAATGTGCTGGCTCTCTACACCAATATGGTTTTATGTGCTGTGATGCTGATGCCTTAATGCAGCACCTATAACCCATATAACCCCATGGGGGATGCTAAAGTACACAGAGCAAAAATCTCTCTATCTCTCTCGCTCTCTCTCTATGTCTCTCTCTCGTCTGCCTTTCTTAACATCTTATGTCTCATTTATTCTTTTTTCAATAATTTAACATAATATACATTATTGTGTTTTCAGTACTCAAACCTTTCAGGGGTTTAAACCACTTTTTGGGTGACAACATTATGGCAAAAAATATCATATGATTATTTTATTCCTTGATGGTGAAAAATATACCCCAAATACTAGTTTTCCACATTATAAAATTGTATAAGCCTGATTATCTATTATCTATTATTTTAAAATCAAAGGTCTCAATAGGGAGTTTGTCCTCCTATGCTTCAGTAACGGCCTCTAGTTTTCTGGGAAGAATTTACACGAGATGTGAGAACATTGCAATGAGGCTTTGATTGCAATCATCCACAACTGCATTCGCAAAGCCATGTACTGATGTTGAATAATTAGTTCACAAACACCATTTCAACTCGTCCCAAAGACACTGGATGGAGCTTCATCACTTCAGAGAACACATTACCAGTTCTCCACAGTTCAGTGCTGGTGGGTTTTAAATGCCTCTACTCAATGCTTGGCTCTTGTGTGGCTGCTCCAGAGTGTCCCATCCCATCAGCAATGCTCTTTTATGGAGCCGCATGTCGATACAAACTATATGTGCACAAATAAAGTGTGATCCTTGAGAAGCGGCATGTACTAATTAAATCAGCAAGCTAAGGCTCACAGATTAATGAACTTTGATACCATATATATATACAGTGTTGATACTTATGGACATTTAGTGTATTAAGTACCTGTTTGATATTTTCTTGCTTAACTGAAAAGTAAGAATATTAACATTGCTGCAGAAGGAAAGATGTCAACAAAAATAAAAAATAGTGTTCTCTCTCAGTCTCTCTTATTCTCTCTCTTCAACTCACTCTCTCTGCCTCCCTTTCCGTTGAGTGATCACTTTCCCACTTTCCCACCTCTCTCTTTCCCCCCCGCTCTCTCTGTGTGGGCAAAGACGGTGCCCTGGCTGGCCAACATGAGGGCACGTCTGTGGAATGCAGCCTGGCAGTGTGTGAGAAAACCGGCATGCAACACAGCACACTCTGCACGTCCTCAAGGAGTGCTGATCACACTCCACCATCAGAGATAGCCAGCTGAGGATTTCAGCAGCACATACCACGCTTCAGGTACAACTAGACATCTACCACAGCTACGGTCCACTATCAAACATAATTAGAGATACAACACTGCAGAGCAGCACAACAAAGGCCGGCCACTCATCGCAAGGGTCTGTAAAATTTACTGCTGGATTTCAAGCAATAAGAATAAATCCAATTTGTATCCAGCGCTGTTTATTGAGTGCTGTCATAAACCAATGAGAAAGAGCCCCGGAGGAAATGCCCCTTACAACAGCTAGTTCTGGAGTTCCGGTCATAATTTTAAATGCAGAAATTCAAATTACGAATGTATAGTCATTTTTGCTTCATTATGTTGTCTATAAGTGGATGTATCATCTCGTTTTGTCAGATGGTCATCCTTAATATATCATGGAATTAACTTAACAGATGAACCACATTCTGAAGTCACTCAAGCTCTGCGCAGTTTAGAGCCAAATAGTTGCTGTCCAAACCAAGTATCTAAAGTTTTGTCTTTTTTCTAATTTTTCCAAATATAATTTTAACAACTGACATTATAGGTTGTGAATGTGAATGTTCCCCATTCCTGAATAGTTACTTTTTAGTAATGAGGTTTATTCAGACAGCGACAAAGTTTATTATTCAATTACAGTGATGGGTTCGCAGTGTTCTCAACTGAAGTTAACCAACGTAACCATTTCCCTTTTTTCATTGCATTTTTCTATTAGTCATTCAAGCTCACAGCGAAACCAGGAAAGTTAACAGCTACATGTTTTGGTGTAAAACGCAGCTCCATACTTCCAGTCTGTCCCATCTCCTCAGCACTCAGGAATTCACCAAACAAGGAGCAAGGAGCAGCCAGGTCTCCAGCAAAGTTGCCCTCACACTACCGCTGATTCTGCTAACACTCCGTCATTCTGCAGGAATCTTTTCTTTTCCCAGTTTCAAAAATGCTACAAAGACATATACATGTAATGCAGCTCACCCTGCATGTCCTCATCATGAACACTGGGAAGAAACAACTTCCAGTAGTGCTCCAGGCCTTGATCACAGCTTACATCTTCTCAGCAATGGACATCGGCAAAGTTACCGTGTTAACAGTTGCAAAGCAATGTTGTTTAATGCACCCAAATAGTTCAGTGGGGAGGTAACTACTTTGACTAACTGAGTTGTGATACAAATTAAGATTTACTCCAACAAAATGTACTTCAGTTTCAACTTTGTAATGAGATCAGCAACTGGGAGTGAGAGCACAGCCAGTCATGCTGAGGAGCAGGATGGAGGGTAGAAGAGGGATAACTGTCCAGAACAAGTAAGGAGCAAGATGACACGAGCAGATTGTGGGATGGGGTTGTGGGGAATGCTTCTCTAAGGGGATAAGCTATCATGAATCCGTCATGAACAGTGAGAAGAAACACACCTGCACACACAAACATAGACACATACATGCATGTAGAGCAAGAAAAGACTTCTTTCAGTCATTTTCTCCTGGGAAACGCTAATGTGCAAACTCTTTAATAATTAACAATACTGTTTCATTGTTAACATGTAACTATGAATGGACTAAGCAGGAATGAATAAAAACTATGGCTGCATTATGATTACAGCTAATGAATTATGTATCACAGCAACATTAACTCTCCACTACTGAGTCTTGCATAGCACCTGGGGAACATGAAAACATGAAAAATGAACTCAAATACAATCAAGTGTATTTCTGTGGTCAGTGATTACTGTGACTACTGACCAGTACTTACTGTTAGTCCATAGTTAGCACACAGTTCTCCAGGAAATATGTAAAACTCAATGACCGTTTAGTAGTATTCCTGGTAGCCTAGTATATGGTATAGTTACTTTTTAATTACCCCAGTAGTAGAGTTACTTTACTATTACCATAGTAGTATAGTTGCTTATAGTATAGTTATGTTACTATAACAATAGTAGTATTATAGTATTACTTGATAGTTAATACTAGTGTTAATGAACTAGTGATTCAGTCCTGATGGTTGTCTACCGACTGTGAGAAAGTATTATAAACTGTTACCAATTGATCCTAATTAAAACACTGAGAATGAGAATAATAAGTACCATAATGCAGGCAGTCCTACCATACCCACAAACC
The DNA here is from genome assembly GCA_037974405.1 of Brachyalestes nurse. Classification (NCBI taxonomy): domain Eukaryota; kingdom Metazoa; phylum Chordata; class Actinopteri; order Characiformes; family Alestidae; genus Brachyalestes; species Brachyalestes nurse. The sequence continues at coordinate 21,144,328 of JBBPCY010000002.1, read as the reverse complement.
TCAGCTGTGCTGAAAACGAAATGATATCTCTCACACTTTTTACAGCTGGACCAAATTTGCTATTGTTAATAAAGGCACTGTTGCTCTTGCGAGTCTTGTTTATTTTCTAAGCTCAGCAGAGTCTTGTTTCCACAAGCATCCGCCGCATCAGCTCTTTTATTTATTTTATTTATTTGTTTTCCTCTCCTCTTCTCTGGAATAACACAGATGAGTCTGAATGCTCACCACATCAATATTTTAATGGACTCTAAATAGTTTGAATGATTGCAGTAGTTGCCTGAGGGGCGCTGCTCCTCTGGGCAGGTAGACAGCCGTCCCTGCATACCTACCATCTTCAAAACAACTTCTACGAACTCGGCACTCTGACTGGAAAAAAAGCAAATCTCTTTGACATTGGGAAAACTATTATGTTTGATTTGTGTCAAAAACTAAAAACCACACCGATTCTGAGAACAGAGAGAACAACATGAAAGCTATTGGAAGTGCAGAAAAGGTAATGCTCTGGGAGGACAGGCCGCATTGCCAGGAGTAAAAATAAATGTGTCCAAAGAGCATGCAGGGGAAAAAAAAAATCCTGCTGAGACTAAAAACACAAACCAAAAAAGGGAAAGATCTGTATGGTATCGTTTATTCTTTGCTGTTCCCTCAGGCTTATCTGGCCTTGTTGAAAGCTGCCTCTTTCAGATTTTATTCTTTAATTCCTTCAGTGAATATGAATGTGGACTGATTCTCGCTGATCTCCAAAACAGGCAATCGTCTTTATCTAACTGATTTACTGAGGACATTCATTTCACAAGTAATGTCCTAGAAGGAGAATCGAATCACAATGACAAATGGAAAGCAGGGAGGTGCTTACCAGTTCGTAGTTAGCAGCAGGAACACAGGATGAAGAGACCTGGAACAAAAACAAAGATGTGTTTAGTAGATCGAAGTGTCTTAAGCAAAATGAGCAACAAATGTGACTGGACTCATAGCTCACCATAGTAGGAGTGACTGTACAGAAAATACTACGCAAGCCAAGAGCCGCTCTTCCTCAGAAGTCATGCAACATGTAGGAGTGGACGTAGCTCAGTGGGTAAAACACTTGCCTGTGAACCTGATGGCCACAAAGTTGAAGGTTCAAACCACCACTTTCTACCACTGTGTCCTTGAACAAGACACTTAACCCTCAGTTGTTCTGTAATTAATGATTGTAAGTCACTCTGGAAAAGGGCGTCTGCCAAATGCCTCTTTACCAACACAGATGAACCGACAGCTTACAGTAAATTCTCATATTAAGCACCTGTGATACATGACCAATAGACAGATTTAATTACACTAGCCACTAAAATATCCTCCAATGTACCACAAAGGGTACTGAGTCACCAACGAATCACACACAGACATTGACTGCTGCTTTTTAAATGGGATTGGGAAGTCAGTGATGTTTAAAGACGATTTGCCTTGCAGGAACCCATGATCTGCCGATGGTAGGTCTAATAGGATTAGTGCTGTGGCTGCTGCCATGACCAATCTCTACGCCTGCAGCGAACAAACGGCCACTGTGCTCCGCAAACAGGATGGAGGAGGATAATCACTCGCTGGGCCATGATTAGAAAATGAAGATGAACTGTTTCACATCAGATCTGGATATGAAGATCAGCTCTCTGCACAGACCCAAATGGTCACTGTAGTTTTCTGCTGCTGTTGGAGCTGCCTCACACACTGAGATAGTCACGACAAAGATGGTAAACAAAAACCACTTGTGCTGAATGTCATTGCCATTGCACTGTGAAATGAGAAAAAAAACACTGTAATTTAAAGACCCGGAAGCTTTGAGTGGTGGGGGTGGCTTAGTGTGTAGGATACTTGCGTCTGGACCAAGAGGTCATGGGTTAGAATCCTACCTTCAGTATCTTACCCCTGTAGTTAGGGAATGGAAGTCGCTTTGGATAAAAGCGTCTGATAAATGCTGTACATGTAAATGAGTGCTGATGAGCAAAATCACAGGAAGAGTGTGAGATCATTTTTGCTGAGGTAGCACTTTTGTCAGCTTTAGCTAAGAAAAATGGCTAGATATAAAAAGCTTAATATATTAAGTTACTGCATTGTTAAAAAGAAGACATACTCATTTATTACAAACATTTTGAAAGGCTAGATGTCTGTAACACCTATGACAATCGGTGTCCAAATTCCATCCAGTGCAGCCATAACTGCAGTGAAAATGTGATGCAGAGGAGATGTCCACTGGGATTCTCCACAGTCTGGATTAGATCAGCTCCCTGCCCCTGCTTTGACACGCTAATATATACACATGTGCATCAAATACCATTTGTGTGGAGTTTCGCCATGACGGTTTCACAGTCGTCTTGCTGTTGGTTTAATAAATCAAGGTCTCTACAAGGTCTTCAGAAGTCCTCTTTCTAACGTCGTAAGCTTTAGTGCTCTCAGGGCAGCAATGCTGATATAAGATTAGGAACCTCAAGAAACATAAGCATAAAAGAAAATGAAAACCGAAGCACTCCTACATGTAAACTTCATGAGCACCATCTTAATGCAGAAGGAAGAAGGAAAAAAGTGATACTGGGGTTTTCCACATTCTTCTCAATGGGTCCAAAATAGCTGTACTTTTCTCCTCTGATGGCAACATTAAGCATGATTAATGCTGTTTAGGGTGTACTTTTATTTTAGTACATCAACAGGATGTTTTGAACTTCACCGGGGCCACGAGAAATAGCCCAGGAATGACTCGCGCGTGTTTGATTTGATTGAAAATACTTCCTACTGAAAGATGTTATTTCAGCTGAGGATGTGGGTGTGCAAAACACATAAACCCTACAGCTCTCTCCCACCGCAAGGATCAGCTTAGCTAAATGAACCAGAAACACAAAGGCTGAACAAGTGCTATCAACAACACTGATAGGAGTGAAACATTCGCTATTTTCGGTACGTATAGATCTGTAATGTCGGAACCTAGTATATGCTGAAAAAAGTGTGGAAACTGTACAGGAACCTTAAATCAGGGATGCTGATTTAAACATATCGCAAAGGTTTGCCTCTGGTTAAAATAAATCCATATGTTACTTCTTGTCATCAGCCACTGCTTGATCACACCTCTCCATCCCTCACCGGCCTACGTCACTGCACCTCACTTACACAAGCTTTAAAACCACCAGCATTTAACTTTTTACTTTTCAAACTGTGTCAATCTATGACCACAAAACAATTCAAGATGATTATATTTCTGCAGTGCAGTACAAAATCTCTAAAATTACAATGATTTTGATTGAAATTGGTCAATATAATGCACTAGAATTATTGTTAAAATGGCTCCAGCAGCAAGAGAGTGTAAGAGACCTCGCTTTCTTTTGGTGGGTGCTCCCTCTGCCCCTTCACCCAACATGATGCTATCCAATGCAGGTGTTGTTAGTTAACATGACAGAATTGCCAGTTAGTGTTCTCCTCTGTAGTCCAATGGCATTAAGTTAGCAGTGGTGGCTAGTTTCACCTGATTTAAATGAAACTAGCTTTCACCCTCCAAGCCTTGCAGCATCATGTGATTGAGGGTGGCATGTAGCATGGACTAAATTGAGGAAACAGAGTAGCTGATACATATGTAAATTGGATTGGTTTGGATTTGGAAATCACACATTCAGCCCACTCCATAACCATTAACTCTTGCTTACAGTCTAACTTTCTCTTACGTCCCTCGAAAGATCTTGATCTGTAAGAATGAAGATTTTCAAAACATTAGTGTTGAGTTAGAATCAGCTCTTTTAAGCTGATAAAACCACACTCATCACCATGCCAAAGCAAAATAAAAGATTATAAACCACCACTCTTACTGTATCAAGTGCTTAAACATATGAGCCATGGCTTATCTGAACTCCGAATTCCAGAACCTGGTCTAGATCTGGCAACAGACTCGGGTTGTTGACAGCTCCTCTACCTGCAGCCCATAACCATTCCAGCACCTTGTTTTGGCTCTGGGATATGCCGTGCCTCAGCTCTGAAGATTCTGGAATATCTCATGCTGAACTTTACTATACACGTGTGTTTTTATTTTCTTTCAAAGGTCATCTTGAAGGGCAACTGAATGATATTGAATTTCTCCTTTATCAAATCAAAGAGGTCAGATTTGAGCAGTGATGCTATGATGGACTGATGTCTGCCTGAAGGCATGATGTGGCAGGTCTTTGTTTTATCTCTCATACCGATGTCGTCTATGTCTCTATCCACATCTAGTCCGAAGGTTGCTCAAAGCCAAGACACCCATTTACATAGACACAGAAAATATGCCGGTTGATTTCCGAGCACAGCGCATCACATTTTATGGTCTGAGACACAGGCTTGTAACCATTAACCCTCCTGACCCTCATGCATCAAAACAAGACCTTTAAATGACAGAGCTAGATTAATTCAGTGGGGAGCAGTAGGAGCTGCTCCCACACACATTACTGAGATTCTAGAACATGTTGAGCATTTCTACGAAGCTTCTGCAGTTGGAGTGAGCATTTCCTGTGGCTACTGGCCGTACATGGCCACACAGAGCCAAAATATCATCCACTGAGCAATGGGCACAGAACTGTTAAAGGTGAACGTCTGTCACTTGACCACCATTGCTATAAAAACACCAAACTATTCTGTGGTAATGTAAAAACAAGTCTCTTCGCACAGAAGGAAATAATAGATGGTTGGTGTAGTTCTCCAGCTCACTGAGTCTCCACCTGCAAGGGCGGGAGCGCCTGAAGATTTAAAGCAAAAATACGATTCAGTAAATCAGACGTATCTGCACTCAAGCATGTGCTTCCTAGTCGTGCACAGAGCACCCCTGAGACCTCAATATCCATTAATCTTAATTTTGTGTCTATAGCTTACTGTGATCTCACCTCTCCTACAAACTTACTGATATGCCTCCTCCTGTTTCCCTCCAACACTGATTCTCTTTTGAGTAACACATGTTAAGGAAGAGCTCCCAGCACACATATCTTTCAAGCTACATTACCACCATCCAACCAAACATCTTGTCAGTCAGCCATTCAGAGACTTTCCCTGTTCTTTTTCGCTTGTTTAAATCTGCTGCCAGAGGAATTGCCGCACATGTACACTTTGTGTGGAAACATATACGGAGTGAGCTCTAGAATCAGAGTAATGATAAAACATGTCTGTGATTCATACTTTTATTCAAGCGTTAGCTTAAAAAATGTAGTTAGTGGCAAAATAAATAAGAACGTTCCGCCTTGTTAGGTCACATTCTTTAGAAATCTGCAACAACAGAGCTCAGAAATTATGCTAGAGTGGCCACTTCTCTGCATCCGCTTTAAAGAGTTAACATCTTTGATTTATGCCTGCAATTAGTAGAACTTGGCCATTATCCTAAAACAATGTTAAATAACTTGGAAATGAAATGCTGGAGTATGATTTGATTGCAAAACCCCAAACAAATCATTCCGCTGTGCTACTCAGTCACTTTGAACTTAATCAAATCATCAAAATGGTCCAAAACTGCCCACTGTACTGATAGACATCCAACAAAGAAAGAAATAACAAATAGCACATTGAAACATAGAATATGATTATGTTTGTACATGTTGTTTCCCTATAAACACCCAATACAAAGGTTTGAAAAAAAAAAGAAAAACCTTTTTCTCCTTCCATGTCTCCATGTCTCTGAGTTGGCTAATCAGTTGGGTGGGATCATGAGGCCTTTGGGGCAGAGAAGGGAAAACTATGCACAAAAAACTTTCCAAACCTCTTGTCTGGCATGTGGTGCAATACAAAGCCTCTGTATTCTCTTTTGTGAGGGAGAGACGGAGAAAGAGAGAGAGAGCAAGAGTGCGGGGTGGAAGCATTTGTTGATACTATCAGGGTGTACAAATGAGCGTAGTATAATAAGGGGTAATTATGTTTTTGCATTCCTTACATGCTTGTGTTAACTAAATTAAACCAAAACCCATCGCACTGAGAGAACGGCGGGGGTCATGTGCTGCCTGCTCAGCTACTCTCACTCTCCAGGGAAGACTTTCTTATCTCCAAACGTTCACAACTCAACCTCTGCCAGTTCAGGCAGGCACATCATTACACATGCTCACAACGCTGCTCGACTGTCCCTCGCAGTGAACGCCAGGAAATGAAGCTCAGCTGAGGCCAGTGCAGTACGGAAGACAGAAGCATGGCCACTCTGATCTCTGAACACTTGCATAAACACACAGATTTTTTCCTGCAAGCACTTTCATGTTTATCCATGCTGAAATAATCCATGCGTCTGGCACGCTGGTGCTGAAACATCTTGTTGCCAACCACCAACTTTCAAGTCTCATCCATGCACTGCAGCCAAAAACAGAACAAACGCAGGTAAAGTGCAGAGAGCCAGGTATGGGCTTGCTGGATATCAACAACAGTCACAGTGCAGGGTGGAGGGAGAGGGGAGCCTGCTTGGGTAACGCTGATCTTCCCCTCCAATCATATTCCAGTCATGTAATGAAAAACTCCTTTGCTGCCTTTTCCAAATGCTTCTGGCCAGCACAGAGGCACACTTACATTTCCAATGTGCATTTATTGGTGTAGTTAAAGAAAAAAAGAACAAGAAGAGACCCTCTGTTTACATAATACAGAATGTCTGTTTGAGACAGCAACGGCTCACATCACTATGGTCATTTGACTCGTTAATGATTCTGAGCTCAATGAGGTAGTGGGCAAATAAATACCCTTAGCAGCATTTCAGCATGTGTTTTAATAAGAAGCTGAGTTGAGGAAAATGACTCGTTTCTTAAAAAAAAAGCAAGTTCAGTGGAATTACATGACCTGCCCCTGCCATGTTTACAATCCACACAGAGAAGTGAAAGGCTGCACCAGTTTACGCAGAGCATTTTCATTTGTACTCCATCCAGGGTTCTTGGAAAGAAAGTTTCATTTTGAGTTCTGAAAGTAGAATGATTCTTCCAGTGCTAAATGAACACGCTTGCCAGTGTTGTCTTTTTAACATGTAAACTTATTCATGATATGCCTGTTGGCTCTAGTGACTGGAAAACAAACCGACCAGGGAGGCAGGATGTGACGTTCGCGCAGAGAGAAGGGAGCGTTTCCCAGACTTTTCCACATAAAGAAAGAAAGAACATGTGGGGCAAGAGAAAGGTTAATCCACAATCACGAGGGAGACTTAAGAGCAACTGAGGGCAATTACTGAAATGCAATCCCCCTCTAAATCACTAGACAGAGAGAAGACAGTAAGGGGGCACACAATCACCCGAGCAGCTCCGTACATTCAAACCTACTTAGCTGCTTTACATATTCCCATATGTGAAAACTGAATATATCTCATCCACATGTTGAGTTTATTGTCTGCCTAGCCACATACGCAAGTACACAGAGGGTTGAAATAGCGTTCTCTGAGGCAAATAGTATACAATCGTATGCAAATTTGCATTTGCTCTGACAGGGAATTCTGACAGGTTGAGGCAAGACGGTGGTGTCAGCCAGTCCAGGTGGCATTTAGCCCACTGGAGTAGTTGAGTTATGAGCTGGAGAAAAAATCAGGCTGGTGAGGACTTGCATGCAGCTTTTGGAGACTACAGCCATCCAGAAGATCTACAACATCTTCGCTCCGACCGGGTCACAATGATGGATGTGCCTCGTTTTCTCTCACTCTTTCTCACTCCCTCAAGAGTAACAGAGGGCAATAATGCAGAAACATCCAGAAACATGTGTTATATAGAATCCATTTGTGGAATACTAAATGGATACTACAATGATTACATAAGTGATCAAAAATGGTCACCAAATAAAAGTAGTCCATGTCTTATGAAGTCAACCCACAAGAGAGGACGTAGAAAGTCAACAACATGCTGCCCCAATAAGCTCACAGATCTGGCTAGAACAACAGCACTCAGCTCGATGCTGTATATCAGTGCAGGGCTGCTTTTCCTGGCTTTATTTCACTACCCAGGCCATAAATCAAATGCGAAGGCAAATAAGTGAACAATAGCTCTGTGCTGAAACCTCTGAAATGCGGCTGTGTTTTATAAACATTCCTCAGGGAGCTGGGCTCCGATAAGAGCTCTGTGCACGTGGAGTTTAGGACAGGGTGGGGTCTGGGGGGAGCTGTTTGTTGTTTGGGATGATGGGGGATGCAGACCTCTTCCCATAACCCCCCTACCGCCACCCTTTACTGGCGCACAACCACTGTTCTCAGGGAAATACTTCACATTGCGTTCAGCAGTGCTTGAAGTGCTCTGCGTACTGCCTGTGCTGAACAGTTCAGCATCACTACAATCTCCGGGAGAACACGAAGTCCATGATTGAAAGACCTCCATCCCCAGCCAGAGTGAAAGGCAATGATAAGAACAGAGAGGCAGTCTGCCGCAGCCTTCAGCTCTAGCCAGAGCCAGACTGCTGATTAATGATCTGTTCCTATAGCTGAAGTTAGTGCAGACACAAGCAGGATCTGTTTCTAGATCAGAAGTCCTTGATCACACAGGAATAGAAGCAGGAATAGACCGACTTGTATTCATGCAAATGTACAAGGAAAGTATGAAAAAAGTAAATCTGCACAATTTCCCCCTCACACATGTAAGTTTGCTTCATTAGTTTTGCACAGGAACTTCAAAACAAGTGTACTGTAGCTAACAATCATTGCATTGTAATGGAATCTTATACTTGGGCACTTATGCTTGGATGCTTACCTCATATCGCATAAAGCTGTTAAACTTAAAGTTCAAAAACACTATCAACAACTAATTCAAATAAACTTTCCCTACAGTTTTATGCACTGCCCTGCAATACATTCAGTTAAACAGCTTAAATAATGCTCTGCTTGCACTACAATATGCAGCAGGTCAGTGATAACAATACCCATGATATGCTGAGAAAAGCATATTGTGACATATCATGATGTATTTTATCTCAATAATGATAAATATCATCATATTGCACAGCCCTACTTCAGGATGAAGGCTATTGTTTTTATCTGTTTATACTGTTTTGAGCAGTTTGCTCTTGTTCATTTTGATAGAGAACATGGAGTTTCACACAGCACATAAGTAAATGTATTTAGATTTCATGCAGAATGCCCGTAATTTCATTAACGGCTAGAGAACAGTGAGACAGAAGATTCGTTCTACTGCCTGTTACACTAAATGACCCAATCTCACCCCACCTGCACTACTTGCTCTTATAGCTGGACTGAACTGAGAGCAAGCAGTGTTTACTACAGGTGGCCGATTGTTAGAGGCACTACATGAAACACGGCTGAAACATTGCCTTCCCAAAAACGAATAATAACATAGCAAGGATGGAGACTGTCATAAAAGTTTGACTCACGGTTATAGAGTAAAGAAAAACAGGCTCGTTTTCAGACAGCGGGAAGTAAAACAAGAACAAGTATCTATGTGGTGAGCAATCAAAAGGCCAAGCTGCCACACTGCTTGCGGAGTAATCACCTCTGATTGACCAGCTCTGATCGGAGCTGCCCGCAGCACATGTGGAAGTCATTTAGAGATGTGGTCACAACTCGGAGATGACGGATTGCACTCTGTGGGTGAATAACAGCAGATCTGCCCATCTCCGCTGTTGACGTTTAACAGGATCTGGGAGATTTGATTGTTGGAATCAAAGTGATTGATCGTCTAAAAGTGTTCACATGATAGGAACTATACTTAATGTGCTATAACAGAGTTTAAAATCCAGTCAGTGCAGTGAAATACAAATTCACCAAGCTATGCCAGAGCAAATGTGGCAAACTATAAATTCTCACAATTCACATACCATTTCATAGTGTTTGTGGCAAGCAGACCACAAGCTGGCCCACGGCTGCTGAAAGGGTTAGTTGAGGCTGCTCTGACATCAGTTTCTCATGGTGGTAGGATGCTGAAGAGTGGAATGGCGGGGTCCGACAGGATAGGCAGACTGCAGGACTGGCACTGCTGGGTAATTATTGGGGACAATGCTCCACTCAGTCTCAAATGTAAACTCCTCATCAGGCCAAAAAACACTGCGTCAAAGGCAGGAAGAATTCATATGGGAGACCGGAAAAGGATATTTTTCTCCTCGCCTTGTGTTTCCAGCTCCAACCACTGCGCTATAAAACCCATTCAGTGAGACAAACCATTCTGCCCGACTGCATGCCGCAATTCAGAAAAATCAGTCATGGTTAAAAAACACAAGCTAATGTTCCCGTTAAGGCATGTTGCTGCTTTTGTGTCTGTGGAAGATTCAGTCAAAATGTTTTATATAGGTATAGTGTTTCAACCCCCCAGTGTGAATGCTCCATCAGGTTTAAGACATGATAAGTAAAAGAGCTGCTATTACATTGCTTTTATTTTATGGACTTTTGGCATTTCTACAAAAGTTCTGATATCACTATATCAGTGATATGACAATATGATAATAATGAGCTGAATAATCTGGAGAACTATCTAATTGTGATTTTTCTTGGACTAGTTATGTGACATAAATGCAACATTTCTGTATACATTACACTCTAGGCCTTTTTATTTGCCAAGAAGAGCATCATATCCATTTTTTCAGGCCTGAATGTTTAATGCAGTGTGGCAGACTGCCAGTTCATGAGCTGCATTATTTGGCTAAATTTCCCCAATAAAACATACACCAATGCTGTAATAAACTTACAATAATATAATTAAAACTCTTGCAATTTGAAAATTGCACTTTTTCAAATTGTGATTTAGATTTAAAACAGTTGATCTTTCAGTCCTAAATGTTTCCAATCACAGCTTGCATGAGAGTGGCTTAATCAGACTCTGGCCCTAGGTTGAGACCACAGTGACCATGCTGTCACTGCAGACTATTGAGGTTTCAAATGATTAATGGGCTTCTTAAAAAGTGAGTTTTTATCAGCACAGTCTTTTAGGGTCATGCAGAAGGAATGCACACCAAGCCACTGTATCCACTGTGCCCACTTCTTGAGTGTGATATTGGCCCCAAATTTAATTCAAGATGTTTTCATTAATTCTGCCATAAATGACTTCCTCTGGCACCCATTATGACTGAAGATGGTGCCAAACCTCTGCAGCTCTATAGCCTCTATGGTCAAACTTCTGAAAATTTCTGATCTGGAGCCTTTTACAGAGCTAATACCTAAACATATGGACTAGATATTGGATCTCTCTCGCCATAAAAAAATATAAATCTTCACCCTCTGTAGGACACCCTTCCGTATGGCACTAGCATTTACATTGACCAGCTTAATAGGCTATAAAACTACCAGGCTTATACATTAAAGCTCCAGTTTACCAGCCAAAGGCGCCGTTATTTCAAAATTGGACCACAGCAAAATGTCAGACTGGATGGAATGGCTCTGAAAACAGACCTTCTTATGGAAGTGCGGCCAACGTGGGCCTTCTTTTCCAAGTACATCCACTTCACGCTAATCTTAGAGACTTTTGCATCGCATTTTGTCACGGCATTAAGCTGCAGAGCCGCATTTCCACTGGATCCATTTCTTAATCCGTTGCAAGGAAGTAACCATGGTGGTTTCTGTACCACGGGCAAAAAACACTAATTTATATTCCAAGGGCTGTTTCCAATTTCTATCTCTGCAAGTTTTACCATTTGTATTTCCCTACTCGTATTTCCTCATTTGCATGACACTTCATCAATGGCAAATTTTGCACCATGCCATCCGCCAGCCTTCACCCATAAACAATGGGGCCAGACGGCTGTGGTTTGCTTTCAAACAGCAGAAACACTCGAACGGCTGAGAGGGAGCAGAGCCCTGAAGACAATCCTAAATCACATGCTCCCCTGACGCCTCCCAGAGTTTGAGCTTCTGCACAGGAATGTTCATGGCATGTGTCCCTACCTCTGTCAGCGTACCTTAACATGCTCATAAGAAGGCTTTTACCCCAGAGCAGCACTTTCATGCCTTGTCCTGGAGTACCCCTGCCCAGCATAGCCTGAGGTTTTCTGCTCACATCAGAACCAACTAATCACTAAATAAGCAAGTGCTCTTCAGGTTAAAGAAGGTATGTTAGAGACACTTAGCCACTTCATACATCTTAGGCAGATTGGACAGCTATATAACATGAAAAGACAATGAGTATTTGAGATGGGTTTCAAATCTATCCACGGCAGACTTTTCCAAAGGTGTTTTGCGATATATTGGAAAACAGCTAGGCGATTTGATGATTATTTATCATAAGTTGTGTCGCAGTATACTTCTTCAGTACTTAAAGAACACCCGCGCTCCAGTCTGGTAACATGGAGAGGAGCCATATCTGCTCCATGCCCGCTCTACACAGGTGTGCTAATAAAAACTCATAGTTTTTGAAAGGATCTTTTAAATGTAACACTACCGGCTCTTTTCTGTCCATTGTCTTGAAGTATCAAGAGATATTTTAAAGTATTGAAAACTGTTCATTGGAAATGCAAATTCTCTTTTCTCTGTAAAAACTACATCCAAAAAAATGGTGCCTGGCATCATCTCAGAAGATTCCAAAAGAGAATACCTCAGATTGTGTATGTAAGGCAGGAAAAGATGCACAGATATAAAACGGACTGTCCTACAAACACACATTCACCTGGTCACATATATATGGAACATGAATCGGTCTTACCAGAACATTATCCAGATATGAGACACATGACATGACCCTTAGAGCAAGGAGAACACTAAACTGTGCAGACAAGGCATACATAAGGAACAAGATTGGGACTCATTGCTCTAGAAGAAGGTTGAAACCTCCATGATGCCCTCTCACCTCTGAAGATCTCCCACTAATTCACTGTGACCTTGTGAAAGCGTAAAAAATACGCCTCACCCTCTCTTGTGGTTGCTGGGATTCCTCAGCTGTTTTATCTGGATTTTGTCAGCTGGCACAGAGCTTGCTCTCTTCACACCACCTATCACTGGGGAATGTGAACATCTTGAAGTTATTTTCTCAGCGTGACTTGATAAAAGCGCACCATGCTGCTGTCTCCTTGAATGGTGCACCTTGCAAGGGCAACCTAGAGGACATATCTGGAGCTGGATCAGCTGAGGTAATGAGAACATAAGTGTGCCTAGGTGTCAAAAGGAGATGGCGAGGTAATTTAATGATCGGTCTCACCACAAAACCTCACACAAAGCATTACAAACTGCAAGGGTTTACATGGCCACATAATTTATATAACTGCTGGTTGCACTGGAGTCTGAAGAATGACCATATGTTTTATTTATCACAAAAATAAGCCTCTGTTTAAACTGTAATGAGAAGAGAAAAACACACTACAGTAATGTAAGCAAAGCTGAAAGAGCATTAGGCCTGGGCAATGTGTGTGATAGGACACTGGCGATAACTGACAAGTTACCAACAGTGTTTCTCAGGCAACACTGACAATGTTGAGAAAGAGCTGAGAGAGACGTAGTAAGGGATAATTCAATTTTAATCAGTTTTTATATAATATTAAGTAACCTGTTAATGTAATGTTCATTTTATTGTTGAAGCAATGTGGTTTCAGAGCATTAATAAATTGTTATCTTATGGCTGCACAGCTTCAGTGTTCTGATAGCTCAAAAGTTGCAACTCCATCTATAATGATAGAAAACTTTTATTTTTTCAAGCATTCAGGATCTCAATCATGTACACACACACTTAGCAGTTGTTTTGTATCATTTAAAGAGAAAAAAACTCTATAAGTCAGTAGGTCTAAGGTCCGGCGGCCAACATATTTTGAGAGTAGGATGGGAATTTTTCAGATTTCAAGAGTGTGAGAGAGAAAGAAATGTGAGAGAAGAAGTTGAGCAGCTGGCCAAGAACAGTAAAGACAAAGAGATGCAGATTTATTCATCTGGCAGCTTTCAAAGCAACGGTGAATGCGTCTCCCAGTCAGGAGATGAAATGATCCCTGAACTTCCATAATGGGCCATTTTTAAACATACATTCATCAAACGGAATTCCACACTGTAGAGTACAAAGCCCAAACACACAGTCTTCTCTCTCCCACTCTGCCTAGGAGGGGGCATACGATACAAACACTTTTACAGGAGGACCCAAATACTCCTAAATCACAATCAGAGCCAGCCAGGAGGGTGTGGTAGACTCTTGTTCAACTCTCCACACTGCATTGTCTCATCCACATCTTACGATGCCTGCTGCACTACATTCACCCTTCTCTGACAGTTACATCATAGAAAACTAAAGTGTCATTTGTTTCACTCAGAGAGTTAATGAAAAAAAAATGAAAGCAAGCTCCAAACATACCATTTAGTCCCCAGCCCACATATGTGAATTAAGCGACAACATCATGGTTGTGATGTCACATGCAGCCATGTCCATTTACATCACTGCCTCTTCAAGATACAGCTGTTTAGCTCAGCCATTCACACTGAGGTGATATGACAATGCAAATTTCCCACTTGTGAGACTAATAAAGGTTTATCTTATTATATGTTGTTACTGCAGACAGTCTGTGGCAGCACTGTAGGAACAGATGATGTGGGGTTAAACGTGCTGTTTATAGTTGGTAAAGAGAAAAAGGATCATTGCAGCTTTCCAAACAATCCAGGCATCTGAAAGGAGTGGCCGAAGATGTTTTTCCAAAGTCCCTTAGGATTTCATTCTATTTCAGGCTGTTCAGTCCCTTATAGTTTGCTCCGTTTATATAGACGTTATTTACATAAATCATTCTGACTAGCAGTCTGATAAGCAGACTGACTAATTAATCCAAGGTATAAAGAGAGGATGTAACACTGTCACATAAAAATGTTCTGTAACTGTTGCGGTATATAAAGCAACACAAATACGTTTTAAGTAGACATCAGTCGAGTAATACAGTTCTACAATATGAGCCCTTTAAATAAACACAAAGCAATGAAAAGAAACATTATATAACATTTTGGCTTCAAGACCTAAGTCCTCACCATTTCTTTGATGCTAATGATCTCTACTTTCATCAGCGTCACTGAAGCTGAGCAGTTGTTCAAAAGGAAACCCATAACGGGATCCTTGCGGATCAGCAAGCTTACATTAGGGCAGGAATCTAACGTTGGGTTACATAACAAAATCAAACATCAGTTACAGAAGCTGTTTCTGTCAGCATCTCTTCCTTTTATTTGCTCTCCTAGTCATCACTGCATGAAGCTGTGTGTCATGATGTGTCCGGAGCAGAGCGATGCATGGATAGAGTCGGTGAAGAGAAATGCTCAAAGTCTCCACAAGGCTGAAATCAAGTCCAACTTTGGGAGCCAGCCAGTGGACGCTTGCTGTTCCCACACAAACAGTCCGCTAACATTTCAGTAAGGCGGTATGTATTAGTTTACGTTTCTCTTGGCTATCCCCCGGCCCTCTGGATATAGTGAGCAAAACGCTGAAGAATTTAGTGGTGGCCGATAATGGAGAAAAACGACTAGCACAAACATAAGTAGTGTAGCAATCAAACAAAGGGGGCCAGGGGAATAGGACTGAAACCCCGTCCGTTAGAGGGGACGCTCCCATGAGAAAACGGTGCAGTGTATTTCCCCCTCCTCCACTCTGACTGGAGATTCTTGATAAATGTGCTCGTCGTGTTCAGCACAGCATTAACCTTCTTTCCCCTCAATTTGAGGCAAATTAGTCAAAATTACATTGGAGAAACGTGCCAGGAACACAAACCATGCAGCGGTTTCCCACGGTTGAGCGCAAGGGGTGGGGGGTTACTGGTGTGGCTCAGGGTGTGGGTTGTGTTTGCTGAGGGGGGCATACAGATGCTGCATTTGGGGTCGGGAGGGAAACTGTGGGGAGAGGGTGCAGTAGCGCTAGTAAGGTGGCAGGTTCTGGTGTTGTAAACACCTCTAAACCACTACTTCCAGCAGAGGCCATCAAAACATTTGGTCTGGTAACAAGAAAACAAAGACACCTTTTTATGTGCATCACAATTTGTAGCGTTTACCTTGAAATGTATTCAATACCCCAAGGCATGTTTGGTGTTAGAATTCAACAACACTGGACAATATTCAGGCTGTAGCTCCTGCTTTGGCGTGTGCTGATACTTATAATAAACAGTATGTCTTAGAGATTCAGAAACCACATGGGGAAGCCTAGGGTCAGTGTTTTCACCCTGAAAGTTTCACCCTGGAAGTTTTCAGTGTACAAGTGAGGTAAGGAAACGATTGTGTGTTTTATTATATATTGCTTTTTTCCATTACCACAAAAATGTCACTGTGTATCTGTTAATCTTTCAGAATTCAGCAGTAAACCAGAGTCGGGAACCTTGGCATTTGACACTCTGACCTACAGAGGCTGTGGGTGCGCGGCGTGACCTGCAGGTCACTGCTGTCAGCGGCTGGAGGCTGTGAGTGTGTGAACGACATGCAGACGGCATGCTGCCCGGGCCGTCTGTGTGACAGAAAGAAAGGCACACACTCGAGCGAGTTAGCATCAGACAGTGTGCCGCAGGGGGGAAGCTATTGTTCAGTCCTTTAAAGCAGCTTTGTCATGCTGTCAGCCAACGTTGTTACAGTAGAGAGGAAAGCGTGTGAGGCAGCGGTCAGGCGCTGCTGTCACGAATCAGCCCTGAGTGACCTCACTGCGGGACAGAGCTCTCACTTTCACACTCAAAACACAGCTTCTGCTTCATAGCGGGGAGCTAACTGACTGCCTGGGGGCTGAGACCTCCCTCACAGCACACACACACACACACACACACACATACAACGATTCACTGACATAACTGTTTATGTGTTGAACTCAACTGCACCCAGAAACATACCAAAAACACGTTGTCGTATGAAGTTATATGAAGACTACTTTCAGTACATGGAGTCTTTGTTACTTCAACATAAAATGCAATTGCAATAAAAAAGTCATTCATTCATTTTTAGTGCATTTTGTTGAGCCATGAAACAACTGAACCTGTTTTCTACTCATTCAAATCTATTTCTGACCGCCTCTTCATTATGGTCTTTGATAAACATCTAACATTAGTCACTGGTTTATCTCAGATCTTTTCTTTGGTCTGATGGAAATGCCTTTGTTTATCTCATTTGTTTATGCGTAATTGTCTTTTTTTTTAATCAGATTTCTGCTCCCTGGTCTCAGAGGAGGATGAGTACCCCTTTTGGCTCTCAGTTCCTTGCATTTCGTCTTCATTCTTGTAGGGACCTTTTCTGACTTCTGTCTCCCTCGGCGAACTCATTTGGAGTTTGAGTCGAGATTTTGTGATAGTGTCTGTTATAGTGCCATGTCAATAAAACTGTCCTCAATGTGTTACAAACACAAACGACTACTTCACCTATGTGCAGCTGTTTAACAAGCACCAAAGCATGGTAATCAAGCAAAAACACATTAGATAATCCTCTTGAAACGGGCATTTTTATTTCTTTCATGGTCTACAAAAGCACTGCACCAGTTTTACCATTACTAAACATGGAGAAAGCCCTTGGTTTGCTGCACCTCTCAGCCTCGCAGCAGCTCCGGTCCCATGCTTTTAACTTATGTCACACAAATCAACATAATCTCCATGCCCTGGTGTCACACACACACACACACACTTACAGCCTCTCTGCTCCCTCCTTCTACACACAGCATCTGAAAACACTTCTAAACCAGCTCTCTGTTTCCTTACAAAGAACAAGCCAGGACTGAACTGCTGCTGTTCTCTGGCACGCTGCGGCAAAAAGGGTTAAGGATTCCACACATATCTGAGGAGAGACAGCGCTTTGACTGCAGGCAACAGCAGGACGATCCACAGCTCTCTGCTTACCTGAAACACAGCCGTGGCCATCCTTCTCCTCGGGAGCGCGTGTGTGTACGTGTGTGGGTTAGTGGATCCTGCTCTACTGCCACATTCTCCTTGCTGCCTGAGTCACAAGCCACACGCCTCAGAGGAAGGTAATCCAGCCAGAGGAGGGAAGTGTACTGGTGTGTGCACGTCTCTGACTGCACCTGAGAACTGTCCAGGTCTTTTTTTGTTTTAAGATATGCACAACGGAATGGCCAAGAGCGAAAAGAAAATCCAGCTGGAAAGACTGGCTGCAGGCTGTTTTCCTCACTCTTTATTCCGCCCTTCCTCCCTCTCTCTCCCACTCGCTCTTACTTACACACTTTCTCCCTCTCACACTCCTTCGCTCTCTGCCTCAGCTTTCCACACACTCCCCCTTTTGCTCGCTCTCTCTCTCCCTCCTCTCTCTCGCTCTCTTTTTCTCATGTATGTGAGTAAAGAAGACTGGAAAAAGGACAAGAGGACCAAAAGCATAAGCAAAAATTCCTGAGCAAGAGTGTGGGCTGGGCTTGAGTTTGACAGGCAAACCCCCCCTTCACCCTCCCCACCAACACACACACACACACACACACACACATACATACACACACACACACACACATACACGCTCACAACACCCTCCCCTTCACTTTTTCTCCTCTGTTCCTCCTCTTCTCCTCAACCTCCTCTTCTCTTGTGTTATCAAGTTCTCAGCTTACAGGTTAAACATGAGTTGACAAGCTAACTGCTCGCTCTGCGTGGGCTTTGTAGCAGGGACCTGAGGGTCAGAAGGGCATACACACACACACACACACCAGGCCTTCCACAAACAGGTATAGGCAAGTGTGTGATGCACTACACACAATCCAAACCTGGCAGCTAAACTTCTACTATTTGACAGTTACATAAGTCCAGTTCTGTATTGGAATCATATCCCAGTTCCATACTCTACTCAGACCTCAGTTGCTTTTTTTTTTATCAGTGTGATGTAATCTTTGTAACAGTCCAGTAAATAAACAGGACTAAGGTCATTAATTCAGCAAATATTAACCACTCGGTCTTGTTGTCTGCTGAGGGACAATAAGAACAGAGCTGGTGATTTGAACCCACATGTAACATTATGCAACACACGCAGGCGTTCAAAACTGGTTGTTGTTCCGTTAGATGTTGCTTCATTTTTATGGCCAGTTTATGGTAACCTCACCAGCTCTGAGCTCTGCAAAAACAAAAGATCTCACTTTTATACTTCTCCTGCAAGTTGTGAAAGCAAAAAAACTGTTTCCATCTAAATTTACTCTTATGACACACATTCAAAACAACCATAACTAAGAGCTGCTTTACCTGTTAAAAACTGTCACAAAAACATGCAACAGTTTGTCATGAAAAGGGAAAACAACCCACAAAACTACAAACGTAATCTTTCTATTATCTGATAATATTACCTCATATTTTCTGAATGGTGTGACAGAGCTATTAGTAGCACTACTGCAGGTTTTAGAGCGCACTATCTATTTCTGTAGAGAGTTAAGGTTTTGCATTGAGTTGAGAGGGCTCTTTGAAGAGTTTGGGCTTGCAGCACAACACAAAGGGCTTTCTGTTGAGTTTTTTCTGAGGGGTCCGTTCAGATTACACCCACTTCTCCCTCCCATGTAAATCCTCGGCTTTCTGAGACACGCTAGCTCCCTCCTCCAGAAGAGGGTGGGAAATGATGGAGGAGTATGTGGCCTATTTTGTAAGAGAATCACCTGTAGCACTGGATGCCTCTTTGTGCATCCAGTTTCAGCTCCTGAAACTGCCTTCAAGAACCTCACCCCATGTCTTCTAGCATCCTGGCCGTAAAGAGGCGGGTGGGCAATATGACGGTATCTTTATCACGATTAATTACATCCCAATTAATAGATCAACATTGTGTCATTAAATGAGGAACCCTAAGATTTTGCCTCAATGACCAGAGAGTGCTAGAGAGCTCAGCCCCACTGAATGGAATGAATGTATGAGAAAAAATATTCATGGCTCTGTCTCGTAGTTTGAAAAGAAAAGGATGAAATCAATAGAAATTACACTTTCTTAAAGAACAGATTATTTTTCACTTCATTTCTGAAGTAATTGCTTTGAACAGTTGAACAGGTTTATTGGGACATGGTATCACATTATAGTTATTATATTATATATTGTAGTAAATTTTATTTAGTCAGTCAGAGAAAGTCAGTCTAGTTTTCTTGTCAATTCATTCAGTAGCGATTTGTTTGTTTTTTGGAATTTTTTTTGGTGGGGGTTTGTTTTTTTTTTTTTGTTGCACTGCCCTAAAATAAGGAATACTCCGGTCTGTTATATTGTCTGTTATATTGTCTTAAAAGTTGCTTTTACCCTCAGTACATTCGGTCTCATTTTCACTCTTAAAGTTCATTCTTCTGGCAGCCGTTTTACTGTACACTGGCCTTGAACATGACACAGGCACTATATAAACTGAATTCATTACCGTTATAATTCAGACAAAATTCAGACACACTCCAGGACTGGATTTCAAAAGACACACTTCTGACAGATGTGTAACAATACCCCAGCTGGGGCGTTCCAAAGTGACATTGCGGGAACAATGACTGGCAACAAGACAAGCAAGAAATGCATCAGACATGTGGCTGAAACAACAAAAAGTCAATAACAAATGCATGGCAATGTAAGAAGAACATTCTTTCCTACTGAGCTGATCGTGAAACATGCAGCTGTTTTGATATTCGACCCCGTGAGGTTCTGCCACTGCACATGCACCATCTAATCTTCGATTGTAATAGTAGGGATGTGAAAGCACCACTTAAACCAGCACTCTAGGAAAACACCTTTGCAAATGGAAAAAACATGAGCCACTTTGTTTGGTGATATCGAAATAATTATACGGGGGGCGCTGGCTTCAAAGCGGGATGTCTGTTGTGAGTGTCCCTGCAGTTGTGCTCACCAGATGTTTGGATGCTGTTTCCAGTATTAATGACAAGCTTGATGAAAGGATAGGGAAAAGGAGGAGCGAATAAGAAGGAAATATAAAAACTGTCCATCACTTGGAAAAGAGACATCAGAGCAATAACAGAGTTCAGACGCAGCACGGTTTTGGACCTTTCCTTCGGAAAACTAAATTTATCCCTATTTGGTGGTGAGAGCGGTGCACACGCTCCTACATGAGGAAGTGTTCTCTTGCAAGGTGCTGGCGTGTCTGACATATTTCCTGTGTCCTGGCTTTTATTATCTTTTATGATCCCTGAGGTGCTGCCTGTAATAAGCGCTGCTATGGCCTTAACTAAGCCTCAGGATGGTGGTTAAAGTGTGTAAGGAAAAACAAATACCAGGCTTAGCATGGCACAAGGAACGGTGAGCCAGGGTCAGGTAAAAAAAATAACAAAAAAAACCCTCATCTTACATCTTCTCACCGAAACATGCGTTTCCATTCAAAAGCTTGAAATCATTTTGTATACTAATGCTTATCGTTTTATATACAGTAATCATTTTAAAACATGTTACAATAATAGTTAGAATAATTTTGATATTATAAACTAGACACCAAACATAATTTCTAGATGTTTTTTTTCAATATCTCAGGTATTTTAATCATAACAATAATTATTATTATTCACTGTTAGATAAACATATAAAGTGATATGTGATATAAGTGATATAAAGTGATATGTTTATCACTTTATATGTTTATCTCACTTCAAACTTCAAAGTTTTTGACTTTTATGAAGCAACACAATACTAGCACAGCATTACAAAACATGTTGTGCATGTATCTAGATCACAGTAGATTTTATTACTGAGTACACGTTAGCATTAGAATTACTCTAGGAGTTATAGTACACTGTCTGAGGTCTTGAAGAGAACATCTGGGGAGAACCCTGAGAATATTTGGGACTTATTAGGGTGGGGACAAACTAAATGTGAAATTTCTAAGTAAGTCCAAGACTTAGAAAAGGTGGAGATAAAAGTAGTAGTAAAGTGAGTAAAGTGAGTAGCAAGCACATGGTGCACACGGTATTGTCCGATTGGATCACAAATCTGTCATTAGTATGCACTCCAGACGTTGATGGACTAAGAAAATTTAGGGTGGGTTTAAGACAAAGCGTTTTAAAGGGGAATTTTGCCCAAGTCTCATGGCCTCATGAAACTATGGAACGTTAGTTCTGTTAAACCAGATTACCTTTTCGTTTTAAAAATGATCACTAGACTAGCGGTAAAAGCTCGAAGAAGACCTGTCTTACAGGCTGCCCAGCACAGAGCTCTAAATCACACACACTGCACCAATACACCACATATGGAAAGCACACACTCACTCTGGCACACTCTACACAGCATGGACCCCCAGCCTGTTCTGCTGAAGCTGCTGAGGTCACGTGTTGTGAGTCCTGTCCATATACAGGATCTCTTTCTCTTACGCATAGACGTCCTGCATATCTGTCCCAAATAGAGGTGCAGCTCTAGTTCATGGTGAAAGCAGCTGTTCACTGTTATTGTAAATGGAGTACATTTTATTATACTTGGCCAAAAGCATCCATCCAACAACCAGATCATGCAATATCACAGATAGACGGAAAGAGCCAGAGTCAAGGCTCACCACAGAAACCCCTTTACCACTTGAAACAACAGAGCACATACATGTAACCCGCACACACACACCCTCCACAGGACTGGCGAAGAGAAACCTACGTCCACATATCATGTTCCCGCAGACACTTCGGTGCAGCAGAAACTGAAATCCAGTAATCAGAAGGATAAATAATTATGGTATGAGAGAATTGTATGGATTTGTGTAAGGAAGAGACTGGCTGCACTTTCCTGTGGGTGAAGAACCCAGGAAGGGGTGCTGAGCGTTGGATTAGCCAGCAGGCTGTGTTAGTCTGCAGCAATTGTGCTGATTAGCGAGCCACTAATCAAGTGGGTCTGCTGGGCTGGTCTGATGCTTCTTCGGGCGGAGGCTCTCACACAGCTGACTCAAATGCTGAGAGAAGTCTCTGAAGGATATTGGAAGGAAAAGCTGAGTCAGAGATTGGGTCTCTGGCTCTCTTTCTCTCTCCCTCCTAGCACATCCAAATGGAAGGCCGGCAGTGAAGCAGAGCCAGAGGGATTGATGACACATGCAGGGAGGGGTGGGAAATTCGCAGTCCCACCGCAACAGGGAAATTGATTTCATTTCTGGACGATGTAGTAGCCCAGGGTGTCGGGGCAACGGACAGTTTGTACAATTCGTCTGTCCACTTCTGAGAGGCAAAACCTTTGTTAGATAAGAGTGGAGGTTAAGATCTGTGTGTGAACTCAAGCAAAAACTCTCTATTCTTGACCTCTCCTTCTCTCTCACCTCATGGACAAACAGAGCTCAGCTGATAAAGAGTAAGGCCCAAGTGCAAGAGCAAATACAAGAGGTTAAGATCAAACACACAGTTTGCGTAAAAAACACAGACGTCACACTGACCAACGAGACCTTATAGCACAGGTCAAAAAAGACCAAGAAACTGTACTTAAGTGAACTGTACAGTAATTAAATTAAAAGTTGGAGCCGCAAGTATGTTGGAGTAAAAGTAAAAAAGTATAAACTGAACATACCCAAGAATATAACATTCAGAAGTAAAGTAAATGTACTAATAGACACGATTTAAGGGTCAAGGTTTCTTTTCATTGAAATAATAATTGGTGTGAGCTGATCACACTCAGTAGCACTTCCTCTTCCTCAAACTCTTTGGCGAAAGGAGAAATTACACAGTTTCTTTCCAATTTAAGTCTTGTTCAGTTTCACCCACTGGGTCTGACCCTGTCCTGCAACGGTACTGAACTGGAAGGAGGAAAGGTAGCACATGCTTCCTCCAAGATATGCGAAGTGTGAAAGCACCACTGGCTGAACACAGTTGGAGAAGAATAAATAGTCAGCATTAGGGTGAGTGCTGGGGAGAAGGAGGTCCATCCTACCCACGGAGACAGCAAGGCTCTTTCGAAAGCCTGGTCACAGAGGGTATCACTGTGGACCACATTTTGGCTGTGCTTGTCCTGCCTCTGCCCTGCAGGACATTTCATTCCTGCACCTTATTTTGCTCAGTGGTGCAGCTCTTGAATGTGGGCCAGCAACTAATATGCCTGGCTGCTGCATAAACATGAATTAGCATTGTTGTAGGTAATTTACACTGACATGTATTTGATGGGATGTTTCAATGAACAGATGAATTAAATGTCTGGGAACCAGACTAGCAATAGATACATTTTGAAGGTCAGTTTGAATATGTAAGGAATAAAATTTATTGTTTTCTGTTGGAAATGTAGGAGTGCAAGCATAATAACATCTTTCTATATAATATTTAAGTACAGTAACGAAATACAGTTACTTGTTTATTTTCCATCCCTGTTATTTAGCATTATTTTTGTACTTTTTGTGTAATTAAAACAATTCCAAGCAGAACAGTACAGGCTCCTGCAAAGACTTATGAATATATGTATATATTGCTAAGAATTCCTATGTAAAACAGACACTCAGATGTTGCTGTAAGGCTGCACTAAGCAATAGAAAACGCCCCACAAAGCAGAAGCTCCAAGTACACTCGTAATCGCTTCTCTGGCCATGTCACTGCTTTCCCTGCCGTCTGCTTCCAATCAGGCACTGTATAATTGGTGGTGATTGCCTCTCCTATTGCCCTCTCACTTTTTCCCTCTCTCTTTTTAGTTACAGCAATTCTCTTTCCTCTCCTCCTCTCTGCTCACTCTTGAGAGTAATGGCTCTTGCTCTTACTCACTTGGCCTACCGTGTGCATTCTTTCCAGCATGTCTTGATTACTCCATCTTGCCAAAGTTTTGGGCGTTTCTGTTTGTCTTCCCCACTGTATCTAAGACTGTGGCACTGAGAGTCAGAAGAAGGGAAAACATTGCGCAGAAAAACAGTGATCTCCTGGTGCACCTGACAGAATGGACTGGAGTCAGCTGTGTGAATAGAGCTGTGGTCTCTCCCTGAGGGCTGATCAAGGACGCGCGGCCATCTGCAAACACTTTACACAGACAAATGGGCTGCTGCGCTGCAAGTGTTGTTGATCAGCGAGTAACACCCCTTATCAGCAGTGCATGTGCTTTAAAGGCCTCCTCCCACAAACTCACTTACATTTCTCTCTCTCTCTCTCTCTCTCTCTCTCTCTCTCTCTCTCATTCTCTTGCTTGTCCTTAGTAATCAAAATTCATTACCATATGTGTCATATCCAAAGGGCTTCTGGCCATGTCAGTATTATGAATAGCATCACAGAGAAATCCCTCTCTTTACAAATACTGTAATGATGTAATATAGACCAAGGCCCAATCTAAGAGTGTTCTGCACCAGCACCTCGAAGCTCATCAGAAGTATTTTAAGCTTTTTAGCATGTTTTAACATACACATGCACATGTCTTTATCACAATCAAGCCTAATTTTATGGAAACAATATCACACATGTAAACATTTGTGCCAGTACTACCTAGGGAACAATGCTACACTTGTTACCCACTTCTTATTATGTCCTCACTCAACAGCAGTCAAACTTTTCAAACTTCTGGATCAAAACAGGTTCAGTGTGTGCTTTTAAGGACTGTCTGGAAAAGAAATCCATTCTAGGTCATCATTATTTTGGCAAAACCTGATCTTCATAGCAAGAAAGGCAAAATATAGTCAGTTTTAGGATGTTAATAAAACCCATCACATTTTTCTTTGAAATCAAAGTTTCAAAGAAAAGCTTCTACACGAGGCCTGTTTCCAGCACACTACCCCTGCATGGTGTCTTGCTTTTCAATCAGCATCCATGTTAACAGAATGCTCGCTCAAGCTGCGTCAGCTTTGCAGAGGCAGCACTACATTTAGAGAATAGATGCTGAGCCATGTGCTGCATGCACCGCATAGCAATACACAGTAAAATTAGCTATTAAATGTGAGTGATTCTGTAATTAGTGTTGAAACTGGAGTAAACCATATTCTAGAGGCTTACAGAAACAACAAAACTGTCAAGTATGAACAAAAGCGACACTATTTCCAAAATATCTGTAAAGTAATTCATTAGACCATGTATTCACATGGATAAAGAATGTGTTTACAGGCAGTGATAACACAGGTCTACAGGTCAAAATCATCAGAGATAAGTTTATGTGGGTTTTGTAGTGTTTTTCATGCTGAATTCAAATCTGTGTTCAGTTATTCCCTAGTATATTCAGGTGTTGTGATGAAGCTAGTTATATACTGCATGATAGTTGGTATAATTAGCATATAATTATCATATGCTAAGAGTTTTTGAAGAAACAGTGGTATCTGACTGACACTGATCATTATATTTATGCCACAGTGTCTGACTTCACACTGCAAATATTGAAACAGTTACTTGATTGGTGCCTGTGGTTTAATAAAGTCCATTGAAAACTACTATCACTCACAATTCAAAAAGTTGATGTGACTGAAAAAAACTGAAAGCCGATCTGAAATCAGCATGAAAAACTGGTTTAGAAACGTGTGTTGTGGTTTCTGATGATTACAAAAAAAATGTTTTTGTTGACCTGTAATTTGTCTGCTGTAACTGTCAGACCACTACATAAGCCGTGTGGAGGTCATACGTGTGAATCCTGCCTGATACAGCGCAGCTTTGCGTGAAGATATATGTGTGTTTGAAAATGCATGCAATATGATTTTCATTCGTTTTTTCTTTTTCCTTTGAGGAAATCTATGCTGTCCTGGTTTATAAATGAGTTTGTTTCCATTGTGGAATCTCAGGTCTTCCTTCCAGCACGTGGGGAGCAGAGCTCACGTTACTCAAATAACAGAGTCACTGTGACCCAGGTAATCAGAGAAGATTTACTTTCACTCTACTGACTGCCTCATCCATCCTGGTTTGAGCAGGGGGGTGCCAGGGTCAGGGCCCGCACGCTGCCCCACTCACGACAGGACCCCTCAAATCCACACGACAGCCACATGCACCATGATGGAGCGCCTAAGCAGCTGTGCCTAATACAGCCCGGCTCACAACCATCCAAGACATAAAGCATCCCTGAGCTGGGACGCAAGCTCAGGTATTTCATTCCACACAAACGTTCACATTAAACATCGGACTCATATATCTTCTGCCAAAAATGATCCTAATGGGACAGAAGGTGAACGGAATGGTCACGAACGCACGCAGGAAGGAGCTGAGTATGAAGCTCATAAACAACCAGCAGCATGAATATAAGTGATCATGGGACCACATTCAAATCTTTTATTATAAAAATTAAATTACTTTTGCTTTGAAAAAGCTTAATCAAATCAAATTTCATATACAAAAGGGAGCAAAATGTAGAGGACAACATGTTTCATTTATTTATTTACTTACTTACTTATTTACCTCTCTTAAATAGGATTAATCGTTAGGCACGGAAAGCAAATCTGACCTGTCTTGTGACTGACATCCCTGTTGTTTTGGTCTGGACTATGTGACCAGACAATGTTCTGGATGACAGAATGCATCCTGTGACCTGTAATTCAATAAGATTTATAACCATTCCGGGCAAATACGCTGACACGAGACGTTTTAGAGTTCTAATGCATTACGCGAGACCACTTCTTTTCTCTCGAACTCTCTCTAAAGTGCCTGCCATCAGCTTCCAGCGAAGGTTCACAAGCAAACAGCTTCGCACCATTTCCTGAACAGCAGGAAATCTCGACCACCCTTCTTACACTCCGAGACTGTAGTGGGAAACACAACCACAGGAAGTTTACTGATGTGATTTCACAAGTTTCTTTTATTTTATTTTTTATATTATCCAGAAGCACTTTTTAGTCAACAGCTACAATTTGATAAGGAACACTCCCCAGGTACTGCTGACTGGGAGAGTGGGGCCGGTCTCGTTAGGCTTGGATAGTGTTTACTTTCTATAATTGGGCAGTGAGCTGCTCACAAAGAACCGTGTTACAGTCACAGGATATGGCTTTCAGTATGGAGCTCCATTAGAGTCCACGGGCACGCCCTGAGGGCCTGGGACACTGTGTGAAGCCATTGTTTCACAGGAGGAGATGACTGGGGCCGAGCAGCCTTTTCTGAGAACGCAAAAACCTGAGCAGCACAAAGCAGAATCAAAGCCTGGGACAGGAGCCAGAAAGGAAGGACTCGAAAAAAGGGGGTAAGGAGGGGCTGTAGAGTCTAGGAGCTGAAACTCACTGTCAACCCCCAACCACCCCTCACCACCACCTCAGAGTAACGCTTCTCAGACATGCTAGCACCGCTTCATACCATGCAACATGGGTGCCGTTAACACTGGTCTTTGAGGTCTTCCACTCCGATCCATTTACGAGCTCTTACAGCATTTACAGCCAAAAGAAGAACAAAATCTGGACAAGTTACACACCATGGTCTCACAAAGATAATATACAGACTGTACCAGACTTGAGCAGGGCTTTCTTACCGACTAATTTGACTTTTAATGTATTTCATTTATTCTATTGCACAATTTAGAGGGAAGACCTAAAGACATACACACACCAACAACACACTACACCACATCAAGACGCAATCAATAGTTAGTTCAACCATTCATTACTCTATCTGTAAATGTATAGCAGGAAGATAAGACTCTTATTTAGAAGATCTGCCATGGTATACAAGTTAATCTCTTTCAGATAGTTCTGTACCAATGGGAACATCAGGTGTTGGCCTGACGATTGAGGAATTTGAAAGAAGGATGTAAAATATGAGAAGAATGGTTCAGAATGTCTATAGTCTGTTGATCACACTGCAACATCAAGGCATGAAATACACATATTTTTGACAGTTCTTACTCCTGATACTCTGAAAATAAATCTAACGAGTAAAATGCAAGAAAATTACATGAAAAAGTACCCAAAATGTCACTCCTCACCCCAAATGACTTCATCTTACCGTTGATGTGTCTATATCATTAGGTTCTCCGACTGCTGTTGAAAAAATAAATGCCTATTTAAACCAATAAAATGTAGAACAATATTTAGTTTGAATTCACAGGGCCTTTATCTCTCCCTAGACTCTCAAAATGAAATGACTGAATGCACTGAATGACTGGACAAATATTTAGGAAATGAAGTCATCAAAGATGGTAAAAATGTCTGGCATAAGAAGACGACTAATCAGACCATGTAGCTCTAGGTGCTGTGAAATAAAGGTGGGCTCCATCTCCTCCAGAGATGTGCAACTGTGTGCTGGACTTGACGTCAGGAGATGATAATTCATCCATGGCCAGAAGTCCAAGAAAACATCACTGGTCTTGCTGTCACTGGCCCATCACTCAGCCATATGAACCACACTAGAGCATCTGTTAGCTGGTGTAGCAGAATTGGTGTGGTGTGGTGAACTGTCAGCTCAGGTAGGGAAGTAATATGTCAGCAAACTATACACAGACACAAAGTTTAGGCTAAACCCTGGAAGTGCTTAAACAGTAACAACAGCCTTGCACAGGCCTACATCCCATGCACACAGCACTGTGGCCGCAGCAAAGCGTAGCTTTTCAATTACAGTGTGCAGATAAATCATCCTTAATCACTAGCCATCCCTGGCTGAAGCTCAGTCCCAGAAAGGGAGATGGAGCAGTGGACGCCAAATGATCCTGAAAAGCACTGCTGGGGGGCAAGGGCAGGAGGCAGGGACTTTCGCTGTGAAGGCTGCATCGCTGCCAGAGGAATGAGCGTCTGTCCCACCACTTATCCCCCAGCATCACTC
The DNA here is from genome assembly GCA_037974405.1 of Brachyalestes nurse. Lineage (NCBI taxonomy): Eukaryota > Metazoa > Chordata > Actinopteri > Characiformes > Alestidae > Brachyalestes > Brachyalestes nurse. The sequence continues at coordinate 21,114,983 of JBBPCY010000002.1, read as the reverse complement.
TCATACAAGGAAGGGGGGGTAAGAACAGTCAGCCACTTCTAAAGAAGAGCTCTCTGCAGGAACATGTGCCCAAATGAGCCGTGACCCACTACGGTGCGTACACACACACGCACGGCGGCCTGCAGACTCACAGGCAGAACCAGATAAAAGCACTGCGACAAATTGCACATGCATGCGTTTGGAATTAACAACAGCTTTTACAGAATAAGTCATTCACCAGAGGAGGATACCAGTCAGCGTATGCTGCATGCATGAAATGAGATTGCAAACTGCAAGCACTGCAACATCACAACCAAATGGAAGAAAGTTAACTCTTTAAATGCGTAACCATTTCTTACTCCCCTGTACTTGGGCTCCTGCTTTAGTACACAGGGTATACAGGGTTTAATATACTAATATACACGTTATAACTACATAGCGTGTATGTTAGTAGTTTTACAATAATTACTGACTAATTCATATTGACTAAGCCGTAATTAGCAATAACGAATATTATGTCTGGACACGAAGGTGTTCGAAAGGAGGAATAATTATTGAATATGTCTTTTTTTAAAAGTGGTACTACCTTTTATTGTTTAGAAGGTGGTTAGATCCTGTGTCCCTTTCTGTAATGGCCTGTGTATAAATGCAGTAGACCACCCCTGACCCTGTGTACTAAAACTCAATAAGGAGGAGCCCAAGTACAGGAGGGCTAGTTGCTTAGAACACCCACATATAACAAACACACACACACACACACACACACACACACACACACACACACACACTTCCTTCCAAGCATTCAAACCCACACCGCTGTCAGCTTCCAAACTTTGCGAGCACATTCCCATGCACGAGCACAACAGGCTCCACCCTCCCTTGCTCACTCCCTCTCCAGCTCTCAGGATAAAGAACACATGGAATGAAACTCCCTTCAGTGAGGAACAGATTAATATTCTACACTTCTCAAATGTGGCATGTCGCAACTGCAGTGAAACAAATAAACCATTACGCTGGCATTATTGAGAGGGTTAATGTGCGCCTTGAAGAGGTCTGCCTACCTCCAGTTCCCTGAAAATGCTAGCCTTATTCTAATTGCATTCACATCTGCAGCAGCCTCCTGGCAACATCAAAACACAAACCCACACAAGAAGGCTGTAGTAAGAGGAGAAAGGCAGACACAGCCACAGACAGATAAATCAACCCCGCTCTCTCCCCAGGTGAGAACAAGGCCGGCTGTAATAAAGCAGAACGCATGCTGAAAGAGCGTGCCTGACAGCCGCATAAAGAGCTGTCTGTGGGCGTCAAAAACATACGGGCTGTAAATAAGATGAAATAACGCTTGTGCACTGTTCGCGTGCCAGCTAGGGAGAGAAGATGCCTGGGCCTTGGGTTCCAGCCGAGAGAGGGTAAAAATGTGGAACAGCGGCCATGCTCACACAGTGGTTCCAGTTTCACAGCACCTCTCGGCCCCCCAACACTCACCTGCTGTCTTCGTTTTACCACACAAAGCTGTAAGTGAACCCATTCTTAAGGACTGTTGCCAGTATTGTAATTAATGTGCCGTTACCTGACAAATATAAAAATTCTAAATCTTAAGATCATCTGAAATTATTACCGCTATCCTACTGCTGTGCAATCAATATGTGCTTCGACCGTGCACTGAAATTTGCAGAAAATGCCATGTAGAACAGTAGTCACCAACCTTTGAAAAAAGAATGATTTAACATAAAAATATAAATCTGATTTATATTCTCTATCATTAGGTTTGAAAGCTTTTTATTCAACATAAAATATATAGATCAGTGTTGAAACTGCAAAGGATAGTTTGTCTTCCCCCAAAAAACTTAAAAGCTGGTCAACTTAAAAGCAAGGATGTGGTATCAGTTGAGAATTTACAATTTAGACTTTTGGCAAAATTTCTATATGTTTCTCAATAAGAGGAGAAATAGTACAGAGTAAATGCTTTACCACGCTTTGGTTATTGCTGGTGAAAACCTGGTTCTAAGAGTTCACTTGTGAATGCAGATGATGGTGGTTTGCATTTGTTTTCTCAGCACATCATATCGAGGTGAAAACACAAGTCACAACACTGGCACCAGTGGCTGTTTTGCTTTGTTTTCTTTGGACCGCACCTAAAAAGCTCTATGGCTGGTTCAGGAGGACAGCTGTGAAAAGCACGCACATCCCTGCACACGTGGATGCAGTCAGCGCACCCAGGACCCACACAGCCGTCACGGTTAGAGAAGGGGGAGCAATGCAATGGGCAGGGCTTTTTTCTGCAGGGGTGATTCATGCTCCCTCGCCTCAGACATGGCTCCAGAACCAAACCCAGCTTCGAGTCACCCCTGTGGACCCGTGTTCCTCTTGGCCTGAAGAGCTGCGTCTTTGGATGCAAAGCCAGCATTGTCTCGCGACTCCTTTGCTGCCTTCATCCCGACTCACAACCATGCAGGGGTCAGAACAGAGAGAACCAGAGCAGGAAAACATAACGCTTGTTTTGACCAGTGCCTTGGAGGGAAAACATGCTCAGAACCAACAGCAAGCGGTCCAGCCCCTCACAGCATGTCAGGCAGAACAGGGGGCAAGATGCAGCTCCTCCAACAGGCAAAAATAATAAACACAGAAGGGTCGTAAGTCTCTCAACAGTTGTGGGTAAGTTCACAGAATCCTCATCTGCAGGCTGGAAACATGAAGCTAGGGGATGCGGACTGAGGCATGGCTAAAGACTGAGAAAAAGAGTGCAATGCTGCACGCCAGGCCAAACAATGGATATGGATAGCAAAAACAGATACTGGAAGAGAGAGATTTAGAAAAATGTGGGTTAAAACCCCTCCTCCTGCTCCCCTTCTTGCTTTTTCTGGGACATAGATGATTAGCAGTAGTTCTCATGTGTCTGTGTTCATAGAAGGTTGCCCAAGCTTTGGTCTTCATCATTACCCATAGAACACACAGCAGGCTTCTCCTCCAAACACAGCAGCGGCCTAAATCTACCACCCAGCACTCTATTCACAATCCACACTCCAGACCACATCGGCAAACACTGATCTTCTTCTTTTGTTTCAGTGTAAAAGGACAAATTTGGCCATAATCAAATTCACCCACTGGCTAGGCCTCCCCTCTCACACAATTCTACCAACACTGGGACAGTAAAGACAACTCAAAGTCAGGTAAAGCCACGGACCTGAACTTTTTAAGCACTTACTAAAGCAGCATGATTTGACAGCTCAACACACTTGGCGGGGAACACTGACAATTCTGTGACATCAGCTAACAAGCACCCGTAATGGCCAGCATCACGCTGGAGGTGAACCCATCCAATCCAAGCACTGAGAGCGAAGCTGATTATGCTTTCTTGAACATGTGATTATGGGCCAACACTTTAATGGTTGTCCAGAGTGTAATTTTATCTTCCTCTCATTAACACAAGTACATATTTTGCTAAACATTCAATAAATCAACCAATAAACTGGAATTTGTAGATATATATGATATAATACATGGAAAAAAAGTATTGGGATGCCTGACCATTACACCAGCAGGGACTTTGCATTTAAAAACATAGAGGTACTGATGTTGGACAAGAAGCCCTGGCTTGCAATCTCCATTCCAGTTCCAGTTGGAAGCATGGCATTGTCCAAAATGTCTTGGTCTGCTGTAGCATCACTGGAAGTAAGAGGCTGTCTGAATTCAATAATTAAGAGGTGTTTTTTTTTTTTATTTTAAAAAAAGTTGTGTGAAGTATTACACCCTGTAGATCTTGCCTGTGAGTTGTTATTTGCGGATATTGAAACAGGTGGTAAAAGCTAAAAGTGCTGATGGGGAACATATAAATGTAAATGTAATTCATTATGTAGCTATTTAATTAAACCTACTTGATTGTGTATTTACATTTAAATTGATCAGCAGTACATTGCACTAAGAACTCGAGTTCCAAGGCACTGGCCGTGGTAAAGCTATGCGTTTGATCCGTGTGAAAGGACTAGAGTAGACCAGAGAACAGAATGTGCATGTCCTATAAATAGAATTCGCCGAAGTTAAAGAGCACACATTATAGCTGGGAATCCAAACAAAGCAGTAATAGCATAGCTGCTCTGTTCATGAACTACCAAACATGGATTAACGTTTCTATGTGCACGGCGGTTACGACTCTGCCTCTGACATAAAGCAGGACAGACATATGGAGACGGCTCCTCCGCAGAGGGATGGAGGAGAATCGTTTCTCATACACTGGCCACATTTTCCCTGCCCAATTTCACCAAATTAAAGTGACGACTCAGACGAGCCTTTCAGAGCAGCGTGAAATGATCATTGACTTTGCACAAGCCAGAGTTACAGCTACTGCTTATGAATTGTCATTTTCTTCCGTGTTTTAATTCACACAAATCTGTCTATCTTCTACAGTTGGCCCTCACTTCACTACACTGGCCCCCATCAAAGCACCCTGACACTTTCCACACAAAATCCACATCGTAGCACAGACATATTTAGCTGTTGCTCTCTGGCTCACCAAGAGGCTGTGAGGCTAATGAATAATTTAGTCACTCACTTAACTCGGCTTACCTTTACTTTACGATCGCCCAGAGACTGTCGCTCCATTTTCCAGCTTTTTGGAATTTAACTCAAGTCCAATCCCACAGACTCGACATGGAGCGATCCAAGCCAGTAAGCAATGAACCTACCCTGAACTTTCACGGAAATGCATCCATCCTGCACTGCTGGTGAAAGCAGGTCAGGATTTTGACAGAAATGAGGAAAGCATGCAGCCTAATGAGAAAAGAAGGAGTCAAGCCCTACAGAGGTGTTTCAGCATCGATTAATTGACTGCCAGTTTCTTTTAGAATTGGTTTTAAAATGTGGTAGCACCTTCAAACATTTCAGAATGCCTGACTTTCAAATTGAGCCTTCAAACAGGGTTCCTGAGTTTAAAAGTGTTGGCTTACTGAACGCTCCAAAAAATGTAGTTGCCTCCTTCAGTTAAAGAGAAGGCAGACAAGGATTAAACCTAGTCCTGGACTATGTTTTTGTCTTAGTGGAGGAACAATATATATACAAATATGCAAATATACAAACAGTACAGATATATAAGTAGATGTTATGCTATTAAATAAAGCAGTTATTCTTATTTATATGCTTCTTGTTCTTCTCATTTCTTCTCATCATTATTGCAGGTGTGCTTAAAACATTGCATGTCAATCTCCCCAGAGCTGCACGTCCCGAACTGAGGCATGCTTTATCTTCTTATCCTGTTCCTGCAGTGCTGTTGTGAAGGAACTTCATTACAGACCTTTTGCCTTTGCGTGAGACTGCAGAGATTCATATCCAAGCTCTCCCTGCACAGAGTCCTCTCCGCTTCCAAAGTAACAGAGTGCAAGGGAGACAAGGAGCATGTGTAAACAGGAATGTGAGAATGATATAAAGATGTTTGCGTAATCAGGGGTACAAGTACAGGAAAGAATAAGGCCACAAATTTGTCAACCTTAATCTCTTATCTTTTACTGTTAAATAAACTTTAATATTTGCTTCTAGTCGAGGTGTTAGACACTGACGTGTGTGTGTGTATGTCTGATGAGATCATATCTGTGATCAGGTGCTGTTTGTTCAGTCTTTCTCTGCATCTGCCAGAGGCCCAGCGCCAGCCACCAACTCAGTCTGTCTCACACAAATGGTCTGAGCATTTGTTTTTAGTGGCAGAGGTTAGACAGGGGCCATGTGTAAGACTTATCTAAATATGGAAGTAGAGATTTATACCGCAGCGAGATGTGAAAACTGCTCGGTTGACTTATGGCGAAAACTTGAATTCCAAATGTGAAGGAGCATATTGTCACCATGGTGAGAAAACCTCACATATCTACATATATACATCTGCTATTATGCAAAGGTGGAAGAAAATTTTAAAAATAAAAAAATGTACAGCTATGGAAAAAAATGAGAGACCACATTTCCCTTTTTCTGTTCACTGTTGGAACAATTTGCAGCAGTGTGTGTGTGTGTGTGTGTGTGTGTGTGTGTGTGTTAAATGCACAGGTTGTTATATATATATATATTGTTTTCTTACGGCAGTAGAGTAGTGAAGGGGTGGATAGCAGAACATAATAATGGAACAATGGAACAACGTTGCTTTCATCACTCATCACTCATTCCAGCATACCGAATCCTTTACTGTCTTAAACATGGAAGAATTATGTAATAATCATTTAATTATCACATTATTACTAATACACTGGGCCCAGGATTGGTGAGGAATTTTGGCGAGGAAAGTTATCTCACGTCTCTAAGCTGAGTTGGGTGTTTTGAAGCTGAAACCACAGTTTAATCAAGAGACTTTTGGCCTGACAGGTCTGTCCGCCCTGTTCATACTCCCAGACCACTCCCAGGCAGTGGTCTGGACCACATGGAGGGAGGAAGGGAACTTCCCCTCTCTGCATAATTCCTCAGCATAACTTAGCTTCCTTACCTGACCTGGGACATCTAATCTTTTCCCCGGTTATTGTTGTGTTAGGATAATAAGTTTCTCTATACTTATTAGTGTAGGCTAAGCTTCTATACATAGAATCACTAGAGAAAGGCCCATCCCTTTTTCAGGTTTACTATAATTATATAGAAACTATAGGGTACGGAGAGGGAGCTTGGTGCTACCACCAAGACTGAAATGCATAACCAGATATAAACTAGCACGTCTAATAATGACAAGTGTGTCTTCTCATGGGGCAGTGTGAGTTATTCTCTTTCTGCACCCCCACACTGGCAGAATGGAAATCAGCTTAGATATTGTGAATTAACATAATCATACAAAACATTTTCCCTACAACCATGTTATCAGATCAGCTAGAACACCGTTCCCCCCAACTGTTATGCGCAACATTTTGTTGATCTGTAATTCACACCTTTCCACATAGACGGCCATGCTGAGCTAAAACAGACACAATTACATCTTGATTTTTAAAAAAAATGTGAATAGCTGCCACAAAAAAAACATTGAAATGCAGTATAAACAGTGGCTTGCTTGCTTGCCTAGAAAAACTAAAACCAGCTTGGTTCCACTTTTGTAAATCATACATATTTCCTCCTAATACATTCAATCAACATCAGCAAAGAAAAGAATGCACAGTTCAACAAGAGACCTCCAGAACAGGTGTAAATAAATCTACTAGTCTAAACCATCCTCTTTAATACTGTCTGTGTAGTTTTGGTTTTAAAAAAAGTTCTTGTACGTACTGCTCGGCTGTTAGCATAGCCTTGCACTGTCACTGTCTGGAGATTTAGTGTCTGTCTGCACTGCTTTGTACTTTCCGTACTATTGTGTATCATGCATGTTGCAGGCTTCCAACAAAGGTGACGGCTAAATCATCCTTTGTTTTGAGTCAATATTCTGACAGCATGTATTTGAGAGGCTAAAATCACACTTGTGGGAAAATGTTACTGTTTTCTTGTAAACACTGTGTGTACCAGTGGGGTAGCGAGCTCAGCAGGCAGCTGATGGGCGCACCCTTTCGTACCCCTGGAATTTCCTGTGGGTGCAAAGAGTGGCAGAGCAGTAGGTAGGGCAGTCTGCCAAACACACACACACACACACACACACACACACACACACACACACGCATACACACATGCACCATCCACAGTAATGTGTGCCAGATGGGGCTGAGTGATGGAGGGGTGGAGGGCCGGGCTGACTCCATCTCTTGCTTCATTCATTCCTCAAATATTCCCTCCTTCTTTCCACTCCACCCAACACTCCCCCAATAAACCATGTCGGTTTTCTCCCCCGAATCTCTCACAAACTCTCTCTCTTTCTCTGTATTCCACTTTCCATACTCCCCACTCCATGCTCCATGACTCCTGACATCCACACCAGCTCCATCATCCCAATAGGGCACACTGCAGAGCCTTATTTTTTAAGGAGGCTAATCTTGAACAAGGGAAGCGCTGGCCAAGCCAAACATTAGTTGGGACAGCGTGGAGTTGTTTTGTGGCAGTATCCCTGCTCATGCCAAAGGCCTTTGTCCTCGCTATCAAAGCAGAAATTTCCTCCATGATAAGAGTTGTTTAACTTTAAAAAAATTAAAAGACTCTGGATTTAACAAAATAATGCAACCTAGATAACCAGTAGCTATTAAAGGGTTGTTTTCAGCACAAAAAAAAACAAGCTCTGTGAAACCTCCATTTATCCTCCTCTGCCTCACATAGCAATCTGACGCATGATGATAAAACGTGTTTTTGATAGCGTAGAAGTGTTTTTAGGACAGATTAATGTGAAGTTTGGTGGAAAATATGAAGATAAGAATATGTTTCTCTTACCTTGACCTCACATTTCTTGTGGCATGTTAACCGGCACACTGCAAAGAGAGAGAGAGACAGAGAGAGAGAGAGAGAGATTCCAGTTACAAGTCGTTTTCATAACTAGAGAATTTTATATTTCATAAACAATTTATTCAGGCATTGTTGTGCACAATTACAGAAGACATTCAATAAATCAAAAGGATGATTTTATATGCAGGGCTCCTTCCAAGCATCCATATTTACTCTTGGGTCACAGTCAGATATGATTTGCTATTAGCGACGTGATGTTGCCCAGTGCTCGGTAGACCAAAGGCCATGTTTCTGCATGTTTCTGCTTTCTGGCTGCCCTTAATCAAACACTGCGGTCAGACTCATGGCCGGTTCATTCCGCAAGAGTCAACTCAGAGTCCATTTACAAACCAAGGGTCCATACGGTGTGTTTCAGGCATCTTTGCACATGAGTGCTGAACTAGGATCAGCTTCTTCAGTCTACATAAACACATTCATTGAGATATAAATGTCAAATCTAATCCTGGATCAGCACTTATAATCTGAAGAGTTTAATAACATTTTAACATAGCACGAGGACATCAGTGACCTCCTCAATTGCCCATGACCATGTGTGGAACATGCATTCATCATTAAGCCATACTACAAATCTCGCATCCTTCAGATAGAAGTGAATATGGACTCTCGCCTAACAATTTTGTGGGTAACACTTTATTTTGATGGTCCACTGTGGATGCTTGTGGATGCTTTGCAGATGCTGACCTTGTCTTGATTTTTTAAATACCTAAAGAAGCAACTTCATGAATTAAGTTGTATTAATTAAGATTCTGTGGAATGGGGTGGAAGCTGATGCACACAGAGAAACTGATACTCCTAAAATCACACTCTCACTCTCATCTCTCTTTCCCTGAACTTTCTAACCCCCAGCCCTACCCCCATCCAACACTATCCAGCCCCACAATCATAGGCCCACACCACCTTACACATACACAAACAGGGCTCATACTGTTCCCTATAGTTGAGCTTCCACTCTCTTGGCAGGAGCGGGCCATAACCAACAGAGGCCCCTTACAGGAGACAACATTTTCCTTGGCAAAGTGGTGAAATGCCTCTGGAGCCCCTCCCACTTGTTTCCCACAATCAACTGCTAGAAGGGTGGGGCTAGAAGCTGCGAAGGATGGGCAACATATGACAAGCTAAGCTTTAGTAACTTGTCATTCTTCCAGCTAGTCTTTAAATATGTAAACTAGTTCATGTAACATGCTAGCTTGCCCCTAGTGACAACAAATGACAGTCTTTTAAGAAATTATACTGCAAATCTTTGATAGCATCATAGACAGCATTTATACCAAGATGAATCAATCAATCAAGATGAAACAAACAAGGAGGAGGAAAGCAAATGATAAATCAGTCTACCTAATGCAAAGGCAGAGAGATGTAGAAAAGTGTAGAGGCCTGTGACAATTATTATGCGATCACAGGACCACAGTTATCTGAGCTGACGCAGTTATTTTCCACAGCTGTTGGCTTTCTCTATCATATGTTGATGCTGCAATACGCAGAATAAAAATGGTCTCATCTGTCGGGTGGAGACTGATAAATGTAAACAAACAAAAACAGAAAACTGATGCATGTCATATGACTTATGACAACTCAGTTCAAAGGTTACTACCCCTTGACTAGAGCTATTACACCTTCAGAGAGTATATTCATTTGTTAGCTGGCGAGTTAATACTAATGTTGTTAGTATCATCCATACTAAACTCTGCTCAGTACTCAGTATGTTGCCTCATGACTGTACGAACCGATATATGAGATACAAAGTGACAGTAGCTAGTAACCAAGATGGCTTCGCAATTGTTCACATGACTAAACATTTTATTTTGTGACAGGCCTACGGGTGATAGGAAGGTGACCTAGAAAAAGAGCATCACCATTAGAAAAGTATAACATACACACTCTTTTCCTTCCTTTGCTTTCCCACACCACTGCTACAAATGGGGGTCACTGGGGTAAACCACCTGGCCCAGTGGGTCATAAATTGTTAGGCCTCAGCTTTTAAAAGATCCTGAAGCAAAAGAGCTTCAGGACTCCAGAGGTGGGGTTCGGGAACCAAGTGTATGCTTACTTTAGAGCACCATGTATCTTATGCAATATCTCTTCTTCACATATTTTAACGTGCGTGTAATATTTATTGCGATTATTTTTTAAGTCACCAGTCCGAGGAGGAAAAGAAAAAGAAGAAGAAAAAAGACGGGAGTATATCCTCTCAGGGTGAGATTCCCATGCTTTCAGGAGCAGATCAGAGAGAAAGGGGGGTTTTGGCGCAGGGCATGCATACTTCTTGGCTTTTCACAGGATATTTTCATTAGCATATAAGTCTCCTGTTGGACTGCGAGTGTGGCAGACTTGAGACAAACAGGAGAAACTGTCTGATTAGGGCTTCCAGATGCAGCCTCCACACATGTGAGTGTGGCTGCTAAAATTGTGTGCATGCGTGTGTGTGTGTGTGTGTGTGTGTGTGTGTGTGTATGTGTGTGTATGTGTGGGCTGAGGGTATGCATGTGTG
>JBBPCY010000002.1:21075243-21095473 GCA_037974405.1 Brachyalestes nurse | reverse complement strand
TTGAATTGTAACGGTAATCTAATTACCAATTTTAAAATTATAACGCGTTAGATTACTACGTTACTAAAAAAATAATCAAATTACAGTCACATGTTACTTAGTAACACTGCCCAACACTGGCCCTGACACATTTGCTAACGTAAAGTAAATATTTACTACTATGTTAGGTACGAAGAGCAGGTGTTGTCTAACTAAAGATTTGTGAGTTTTCCAAACACAAACTGTTATGCATTCTACAGTGGTGTGATTTCTTTCTGTTTGTCAGAAATTCATAACATTCTTTGATACTGGCCATCACAAAAATGTCAACATACTTCTTGGGTTTTGTAACACTAAAACTGAGTCAGGAACCCTAACAAGCTTGATTCAGATCCCAGAAAAGTTTAAATGCTGATAAGTGCTGACTTAACGCCACAGGGTGTTTTCACACCTGGTCTGTTTAATCCTTAAACGCAAATCCGATTTTTTTGCGTATATGTGAACACGCCAAACGAACTCAGACGAATCGAACTGAGACCACAGCGGGAGGTCAGGTGCACATTAACTTTGACAGACAATAGACTATAAAGAAATAAACAAAAATAAATGTGAACGAATATTTTTTTAAATTAAAAAACAAACAAATAAATGTATGAATACATAAATAAATGAATAAATAAAGGGGACCTAGAGATTCTTGTCAAGATCAAGTTTCTCTACCAAGTTGCACAGCCTCAAAGCATTCTTGCTCTCCATCAGTTTCAGAAAATGTTTAGTAGAGTTTTTAACCAACTACTCTTATGTAGAAAACAATTCCCAAGAATGGGGAACGTGAAGAAACAATCGGGGCATCTTGGATGAGGAACTAAAGTATGAACAGAAAAAGAACTGAGGCCCCATCTGAGCTGAAGTGGACCAGAAAGAGAACCGAGTCCCCTTTCAAATGAACTATCACTGTGAATAATAAAAGAGTCCCCTTTCTGTTGGTCCACTTTTTGGACCACTTCTAGAGGACTGAGTTTGGTTCCTTTACAGAGGACTATATGTGAAAACACAAAGAGACAAAATGCATTATTCCAGAGGTAGCACTGATAAAATATTGACAATTTATTGTGTGCAAAATACATCCAAAACTTTACATGTGTGATATTATTCATGTACGTGTTACTATTTTCCGCAAAATAACAATTGATGACAAACGCAAAGTATTTTCACCAAATCCAACATCAGACAGCTGAAGTAATTCTTCAGGTTTGCTCATACCCATCCACAGAGGAAATTCTCATAGTCCTACTCAGGCACAGGCAATATCAGCTGTCTACACAGCTTTTCCAAATACTGCCCAGCACAATAGAAAGAATGAGCCCCTATTGTTCACTTTGTGCTCTCCATAAAAAGGGCTTGCCTCATAAATCGGGTTAATCCAGACAGAGGACTGATCTGACACAGAGACATGGCCTTCTTCAGAGCTAGTATCGCAGGTTTTCAGAGAACACTGAGGATTTTTCACTCAACACTGCCAGATCCACCTACTTTGGCAAGGAAATGTCACTTGACTGAATACAGAACAGCCAACCAAAGACTGCCTTTGTGTTGCATGTTTAATAACATGTTCATCATGCTCACAATGCATCTTGCTCTGAAGGCATATTGTTGTGATCGCGTACAAAGCAGACAACAATTGTGGCTGATGACTAGCTAGCAGTTATCTCGATAAACAAAAGTTATCTGAACGTACAATCAGACGGCCCATGTCCCATTGTGAGTGGAGTGTCCCTGGGGGATTGACACTAGAGAAGACCTCCTCCTTCAGAGCCGGCACAGATTTGTGTAATAATTTCACTTCTGATTTTCTGACATCTCAGCCATCCACATTTTTCTCCTATAAAAGGAGAATAAAGCCTCCAGTGATGATAGCTAATGGAGCAGGTGTTGACGGTCCAAATTCTAATCTTATTAAAAATTCACCATCTCTCATCTCACTTATCTCTTCCTCAAGTATCAGTCAGAGTCGGGTGTTCTCACTTCCTTCTGTTGGTAACAGTTTCCCCATCTTAATTTTTATACAAAGATTTATCTTTATTTGGGTTAGTTCATATTAAATGACTCCCAATGCTGCCATGTTCTTTACAAGTGGAGCTGCATTGGGAGTCATTTAATATGACTCCCAATGCTGCCATGTTCTTTACAAGTGGAGCTGCAACACTGGCCTGTACTGGAATTACAATCTGCCTACTTCACCCACAAACCAGGCAGTGATTAAGTCTCATTAACCACACGAATGCTCCGATAAATTCAGTAGCCCATGCTAATAAAATGAATCCAGGCAGTCTTATCTTTATGTCTTTATATCCTTCTTTACCCCCAGATGAAGCATAATTGCCTGTAATTATGTATTCTAATTCATAATGTTGTAATTCATAATGTCATGAGTACCACGGCAAGAGTTGTTTCTTTAAAGTGCTTTTAAGCACAAGAATGGATCCAATCAAGCAGGGACTGCTCCGATGGAGATGGATTATAATCTAATTTAATCTAATCTAATCTATAATCTAAGTTACACTCAACAGGAAATGCTAATCTAAAAAAGTCTCCTTTAAAGTATTAAAGCCTTACAGCCCTAACAAACGTGTCAGTCCACACTAACATTCAAATGTTAAACTACTATTTAACAGTTAGAGTTTCCTGGAGCTCACAGTGGTGCTAAAGCCTAGCCTGTTAATTAAAGAGAGTGCTATTGTTTAGTAATGGCTAGACATGCGGAAAGCACATCCACAGACCCTAAAAGACACTTAACCTTATTCCCCTTCTTGTCATCTAACCACAGCACAGGCAGTGGTCAGCCTGTGGGGGAGCTTTCATTAGTGAATGTCCTGATGAAGCTGTCTTCCACATGGCCATGATTGATTGAGGTTAGGCCTTGGAGGATATTGAACAGTGAGAGCAGCTGCCTTCCATTTAGAGCAGAGCTTAAGCAGACAGTCCTGAGCACCATCCACAGCCAGAGTTATCCAGCTCCACCGTTCACTGGGGTCTCACTGATCGGCTTACTGATCAGCTACAGCCCACATGTGTCAGTACCAGATTTGCTTGAAGTGAAGGGAAATCATTAACTTCCCCTGCACAATCAGTAAAATGGCATCCTATTAAGATTGATAATGCTAATCACATGCTTAATGGCTAGGACCTGCTGGTAAGTGCTAACACACCTGATTTAACTCATCAGCTACTTTAATTGGAACCCCTTAAATCTATAATTCAGCCAACAAAAACCTAATTCATAGCTTTCTCTTACCCCAGCTGTTATTTGGTGTCAGAAGTTTGCTGTGAGTCTAGTGAAGCCAAGTAATGGAAATTTGTGAATAACAATTAGCATCATGCAACTGCTACCGAAATCAGCACTTTTCATGTCAGGTAAAGTTGTTGCCACTGTCTAAGTTTAGTCCAGTGTAGCCCAGTATGGTAGCACGATGTGGTTCAGGGAGTCCTAGCTAGCAAGTGGAATTGGCATGACTAAACTGAGGGAAAAACTGTAGAAAACTGTTTGTAGGTTTTCTAAAACTATATGACTATTTCCCTTGCAAAAGGAGTAAAATTCACTGGCACTCTCCCTGTAACAAGAGTTATAATCTGCCTACTTCAGCTACAAGTCAATCAGACAGTGATTAAGTCTAATTAAACACACCAAAGTAAATATGCTAATCTCAATTCATCACTCCACATTATAAGATAAATACAATGGACTTATACAATAGAACAGTTCCCAGAAGTCAGTCTTATCTGTTAATCTTAGACTCCATATTGCAAATAGTCCAGTTTTGGGCAAATAGCCTTCTTTACCCCCAGATGACGCACAACTGTCTGTAATAAAAATGCTGTAATTCATATCGTAGTTTTGTGAGTGTCACATCAGGAGGCCTTTCTTTGAAGTGCTTTTAAGCACAAGAATGTATCCCATTAAGCAGGGATTGCTCTGCTGGAGATGGATTATAACTTACTTAAGATAAGCTAAACTGGAAACACTTTGTCTGCTTCAAAGTATCAAAGTCTTAAAGCCTTAGAAACAGGTCAAAATATACTAAGTAGCATACAAATTCAAATCCATCATTCTCCATCTTGAGCTCCAAATGTAAAATAAACAATTGCCAAACATTAAAAGTAAAAAAGAAAAGCTCTAATAAAACTAGTTGTTCTAGTCATCAACACTTATAATTCTACCTGCACAGTTTCGCCACAGCTAGAGTTTGCTGGAGTTCACAGTGGTGTGAAAGTCTAGTCTGTTAATTAAAAAGAGTACCCACAGCAAAGGCAGCCGTCGGCCTGTGGGAGACCTTTATTAGTGATTAGGTTCTGGTCATTTTAAATGTTTGAATCTTAAATGAGCTACAATTTTCCAGTTATACCTGGAGAATGCTTTTGTTACTGATTGACCAAGTAGGCTATTCTTATTAACGCTGGTCTAGTATATCCAGTCCTGGCGAGAAAAGACTTCTGATTCTCAAAGGTGGTCTGGGGTACTGGCAGTCTATATCACAAACAGAGACAGACGAGAGCACTGATGCGAGAAAGATTTCTGTCCCATTGCTCATGCATCCCTTATTATGCAGCAGAGATGGAGGGCCGGGATAAGACGATGGTAAACTGAGATGGCCTCCAGACTCACAGTGCCCTGCAGGACGTTATGATGCACAGGGCGCAGGGTGTTTGTTCGAAGGTAACAGTGCTTGATACGCCTCACATGTCTCTCACAGCCCTGCTGGTTTTATAACACTTGGCACGGGCAGACATCGCTGTGTGTCCAATTCATAACAATTCTGTTTGCCTTGGCACAGCATAAAACTTTCACAAGCCCAGATTAAATAGCAGTGACAAGAAGACACAGAGATAATGATCAAAGCAAAGACAGCCTGGGTGGGTATGGACACCCATGTCACGTTTTGTGACATACGAGTAAGGAACGTTTGCAGGAACCTCTGGCCTTCTGTGTGTGGTTTTCTTGAGGAAAGACGTTTTTTCCATTTGGACCTCCTGAGGTGAGTGCAGAGGTGATGTGGTGTTGGCCAAAGGTTTGTGTATGATATACAGCGCATGCCAGGCCAGACAGAGCAGAGGCTTTCTGCTCCTTCAGTGCCAGGCCAAACACACGCCCACTTAGGATAAACACAGTTCATATCACGTCCACCAGATGTATAATATTTGAGCATTTGAGATTACAATTGGTTTATTCAAGCAACCTACATTTCTTTGCTGAAAATCCAAGGTGAACTTTGTTTCCTTAACCTACCATCTATAAACAAAGATACAATCAGTATATAGATGGCACTAGTTTTAAAATGCTGTCAGGCAAATAGTAACATTTGCTTAAAGAATTGGGAAGTTGATGCACACAGTTAATTAATTGCAGTTACATGCATCACCATACATTTGACTACTAAAAAAACACACAATTATATTTGACCGCAAAAGTCAAACAATATCAGCGTGATAAAACTGAAGTGAATATATTTTAATGAAATCGGCCCTGTTTTAATGCATTTGTCTGTTTTTTTTATTCTGAGTGAAACCAGTATAATGTGACAGTCAGCATGATTAAAATAATATAGGTCTGAATTTGGTGACATAATATGAAGACTACTGAGTGGAAATAACATATTTTGAATAGCGTAAATCAGTGTTGAGTCATTGTGTGCGAGTGTACAGTATATATCTATATTCATCCAGAGGCCTACGACACCTTGTTATGCCTTTATGATGATAAACAGGCTCTCAATTCTCACCAGGCCTCCATCTAAGCAGAACAGATCGGAGTGCAGCGAAGCTGACCATAATGCTATAATAGCCACATTTCCACTGTTAGAACTTAAATAGCCCAGAACCACAAGCCTATGAAAGTCTTTCCATGTCTTTGGATATAAGACAGGGGTGATATAATTACAGTGGCACTGGCACCACCAAATTACAGCTGAGAAAGTTTAGCACATGCCAGTATTTATGATAAACCAAGTTGCTCTGATTAATTTTTTTATAAAGCAGGTCACCCATGTTTTCAGTTCGGACTGTCTCAACTTTGCAAGTGTGGTCCACCTGCACTCATTTCTGTTCAGCTGTGCTTCCTGTTGCTCTTGTCCTTCAGAGCTCAATCTTAAAACAGTGCTCACAGTTCTGGGCTTTAATCAGGTTAATGACCAGGGCTTTTCCTCTAGAGCTTGACCTTCTTCCATTACCCCTTATCAGGAATGCAGACAGATGCCCCCAGAGAAAACCCCCTCAGGCTCTTGCTTAGGACTGACCTCTACAGATGAGCCCCTCTTTGCTAACCGTCTGTTTGCACACGCCACAGTGCTTGCTCTTCTTAAACGTCTTCACCCGGAACGTGTGGGAGTGGACGGCCTCAAACTCATCAGGCTGCAAAAAAGAACAGAGTAAAAATGCATCAGCCTTTATTCATCAACTGTTATTTGTCACATTAAATGTAACTACAACCAAATGTATCACATGAAAATGAAGAGTAACACATTATTTGGATGCTTTGCAGATGCTTTACTTTCATTTCAACAAAAAAATATGCATTTGAGGCCAGGTGCCAAAAGTTTCAACCTGATTCAAAGTAGCTCCATGAGAAACTCCTAATGCTCTTGAAAATCACCCAGGCTTCACTCGCCTTCCTGATAATTATTTGAGCATCTGTTGATCATCTTTAGAAGACCATTCAAATCGAATCTTGCATTCAAAACTACAAAAATATGAGTAAACATACATCAGGCTTCAGCTATCGAGCTCTCTAGCCTCAAGAGGCTTTTCTTTTAATCATGCAGCAGAACTGTAATAAATTCCTGGAACCAGCTTATTCAGATCTAGTCATTCATTCCAGAAGCACCAAAATTCCAGAAAACCTCAGGATAGATCTGGCATGATGTGGTCAGTGAAAGGACAGACACAAGGTTTGCACACCTTGAGGAGAAGCTGCTGCAGAGCACCACTGGATCATCATATCAGTCCAGATTTATAATGTTTACTGATTACAGTATGAGTCAGCACTACTCACATCAATCTCACCAGATGAGACCTCAGACTAGTTCCCTTCAGTGTGGAACATCTGTAATAGGTATGATAAATTATAAATCTTGTATCCAGATCTTCCCCGTCTGGAATGGCTCACTCTAGCTTCTGGCTCTGTTTGATTTTGCACCTTATGCAATCTTTGGTTAAGCTAACTGAGCTCTGAGGCTTGCTTTTTATCCAGCAGCCCCCTTTGTTTTGACCTGTGCTTCTTACTATGTTTTTGAATTATGGATTCTCCTTGTGTCCTGCTGCCTGCTTGTGTTTTGACCCCTGCTTGTGATGAGTACAAGTATTGGATTGCCCCAAAGGCGAACAAGCAAATGTGTCTGCCTCAAAGCTCACCCTTGAAGACATCTGAATAAAGATAAGCCTTTGTTTTGCTTTTTTTTTCTTACATGACTGATAAATAAGAATAGACTGTATAAATCTAAGAGGGATAAGAACTCAAGAGGGTTGGAGATCTAGGTGGCTTCTGAGCTAGAAGGTCCCCCTTTTAGTAAACTGAGACAGGACTGAGAGGACTGAAGAACAGGAAGGAGATGGGGTAAAGTTTGGTTCCAAAAGAAGACATATTTTAGACATAAAATAGGAAGAATTAGGCTCTTTAATCATAATCATAATCATAATCCTTCTCCCAACACCTGAGATAGTTCTGAATGCTCACAGCAGAAAATGTAACTGGTTATAGGACTCGTGTGCATTATGTCTTTTTGTAACATTGAAAGGAAAACTGAAATAATGATTAGAAAACTATATATCCATGATATTCAGTTCTGCTGTTCACCATCCTCACGACTAGGGGGTTAGTGATCAGAGTCAAGATGCTTCACCTGAGTGAAGCAATGGGCTGACAGCGATGCTGCACTCTGGGAGCAGTGTGTGGATGGTGCCTTGCTCAAGAGTACCTCAGTGGTGCCACTGGCAGTCCTGAGATTCAAAACCATAGCCTTCTGATCACAGGAGCAACTCTCTAACTTCTGACTCTAGCTTTGCTTATGATACTCCTGTTTCTCCATTTTGACCTATTTTGTTCACCTGTTCTGCCTTGCCCTCATGCTCCTGACTGTACCTGGACTCCTTGGAAAGAAAAGCAGATTACGTCTCTAGGTGGTCTATGTTATCACAGTTGGCTAATTCTTGACCCATTTTTGTTTGTGACTTTGAGTATGTCTTATCAGATTAAACTTTTATCTGCAACTGAGTTCTATCTCCACCATTCATTAAAATATCATCCATTCCTAGCTCCATCACACATTTGCACTTTTATTTCAAACTACACATGCTTTGCTCAAATACCCAGTTAAATACTCAAACACAAAGATTTATCTAGATACCTGTATATTCAAATAACCCAGACAGACCCTAAATTCTAAACCTTATCAGTAATCGCAGCAGCAAGGACTTTCTTTGCTTCAAGGTCAGACGCTGAGAAACTTTTATTTGGGTCTAGTGCAGCTGTATCCAGGTACAGCTCCCTTCCTCTGTTTCTTTCTCCCTCAGCGGGCATGAAGGAGGAAAGGAAGAACATCCAAGAACGAGTCAGCTCTGGACGGGGCTCAGGCGTCTGCAGGTGTGTTATGTAAGCCATGGGAGTAGATTTGGATCTGACAGCGTCTGCCGGCCCCCCCTGAATGAACCTCCTATAAGAGGCTTCTTTTGCTTTTCTCCAGATTCATGTCTCAGTGCTGCTTCTTCCTATCTGCATTCAGTCATGTTTTTCTGGATGGTGTCTGTTTGGATGAAATGGGATCATGTTCCCCCTTTTGTGTTCAGCTCGTCCCACGGCTCCCCTGACCGACCTCCACAGTGACTCAGACCTGGTGACATCACTTCCTCTGAGTATTTGCTCAGCTGCTTTCCATTTTGAGCTTGGCTTCATCTAGAAAACGTCTGCTCTGAAACTACCCCACTACCTCACAGAGGACACAAAGAACAGTGAAATACAGTAATGTAAACAGTCACCCTGGCACCACAGAGAGTACACAGAGCAAACATAAACAAGCGGGCTTGATTTGTTCTCAAAAGAATCAAAGTGAGCAGAGCAAAGAACGCCACTAACCAAGAAAGGTCTCAAAAAGGCTTTTCTGAAGGAAAGCCCTAACAGTGTCTGCCAGTATCTTATAGATCTTCATTCATCACTGCCATGATCATCCCTACTATCATAGTTATGATAACAACCATCACCGATATTTATTTCACTGTCATTTTTCCCAACTGTAAAGCAAGCTTGTTACATAATGAAAAGTGATATGATGATGATGATGATGATGATTGTTATTATTGCTGTTGTTTTTACAAGCACATCTTAAAAGGACGTCCGTATGGACTGTTTACCAAAGTAGGATGTCTGGCTTAGCCACCTAAAAATAAGCTTAGTTCAATCTTTTTTAGTTTTTGACGGAAGGAAACATTTATATAAAAATATAAACCAATTATTGCTTCTATAAACACTAATGGATTGGCACTGGCGAGGGCATTGCTTTGGTTGTAATTGTTTGGTTTGGTTGTAATTGCAGATGCTTTATTTACACATTTTTTCTTATAACACCGGCAACTAGCTCTTCATCATTAATGTCACACTTTCATAAGCATACATGAGGATTAATGAGAATACCTGGGTTAACTTAAAAAGTTGTAACCACCGTCATTAAAACGTATTTAGCTCAGCTTTATTTATAAGTCCCGAATTGTATTATTATTATTATTATTATTATGATTTCTTCCTTGCCATATGCATTATTATATCTCTACAGTGGTTTGAACGTGTATCTAAAACGTACCTGAGTAAAACATTTGTCATCTTTCCATTGTTTCTGCTGGCTAGAGTCTGAGGGGTAGAGCTAGACTGTGCTGTAAATCATCCCATGGCTGGCGAACAGACAACCTGGGCACACAACATGGAAAAGCAGGGGTTTTCTCAGACGGGGGCCGTGCCCTGGCATACACTGAGAGAATTCCCAGACCTGCCGCCTCTCTCCAGCTAATTACCAGCTCATCACAGTGTGTGGAAACCCCGGAGCATCGGGGCTGAGACGTCTACCCTCATACAAGCCTAAAGCGTTCCAGCAGAACCTCAACCAATGAACTATTACAGTATGTGGGTGTGTTTATGTGAAACATTATTTTACGGGACATTATAAGTGCACATGCAGATTAACAGACCGAGACATGGGTTTTAGTAGGAAATCTCAGGGTCTGGTTCTCATGGGCAGCCCAGACTGTCCATACCCCACCCAGACACACACTGACCCTGCGGGTTCTTTTCGTGTTTACAAAACAGCTCAACAGCCCATCAGTATCATCTGTCTAATGAGATGCTGAAGTTATTAAAACCTATTAGAATCAAGACTAAAATACTTATGTAGAAAACTATTTGTGATAAGCAGGACTGCATGATTTGGACCAAATATTATATTGAAATATACTGCTATAGAGTTGCCAAATGCATTATGCCATATTAAAAACTGTTAACCTTTAACGTCACACCACATACTTTCCTTCAAGATCTTCCTAATATTCTCCGACAGTTTCATGCCCCTGACTTAAACTTAAACCATACTGTGCCTGTGTCATGGCTAATCCAAGCGTCTCGAACACTCTACCAGCGGACATCATCCTCAGTCATCGTTTTTTTTTTTTTTTTTTTCCAAGCTCAAAACACCTTTCATCGATTGCCTTTTAGCAGCGGAATGATTTGTTCTAAATGAGGCCTGGTGGAGAACTGATACTGAGACATAATCGATTACTTGTTGTAAAGAACTTTTTAAATGTGCTACAACATACTTACTTACACAGATAAAGCTCATCAAGGAACACCTGTGAATGTTCAGGACGCTCACAGCACACAATAAACACTGGTGTGACTGGTTTCAGGGCTCACTTGCATATGCCAGCCTTCTGCAATATATAGCCGATATTACAATACAATTAACAAAACATTTCGACCAGCCCAGTTGATATTTCATATTACAGTTCAATTTTACCAAAGCAGTGGCTTGGAACTCCTCCTTCGGTGCAAAAATGTCTTTTTGGTGCCATTTTACAATAAGACTATGCTTATGAAGAGTTTGTTATTAGTAAACTTTGAGTGATGGTTATCATATAGGTCACAAACAGCCTCACATCCATGAGTAAGCAGTAATACTTATTAAAACGTAAAAGTCAATCACCTATGCAGTTAAACCACAGGTCTTGCTGGTTAATGATCTGACTTAATGATCTTACTGTCTACTATATCAGCCAGTTTTATACCTATCAGATATTTATATTTATCAGGTATAACAGCTAACTGTTTCCCTTTCTTACGAGGTCATGAACACCCCACAATAATGAATAAGCAGCTATGTGTTATAACCACTTATCAATTAGATTAGGGTGTTTATGGCTTAATTAATATCCATGAACAAAGTCATTTTAAACCACTTTAAAACACTTTATACAGGTAATTTTATTGTACATCTTATTGTACCTTTATCGTCCTCATTCAAAACTTTAGTTCTACTATCATATCAACACAATCACTATATATTAAATAGTTAGTGAGAGAAGAAAAGTGAAAGAGAGAGAAAAACTTTCACCTCTCCTGCTCATTTTGAGAGCTTTGTGGGAGTGGTGACACTGACTCCTTTCAGCATGTCCCCAGGCTCAGCCTTGCCCCCCTCTAATGTGATTAGCCTGATCTAGTCAGCCTAAAACAATTAATGCTGCTCCGCAGGGCCTGTGGCCGGAGATGGCCCACTCCACAGAGGATGCAGCCAGGCTGACAGCAATGATTACACTGCCGGGCATTCCATGAATCTCCGCCTGTCACCTGCCACTGCGTGGGCATGGGTGTGTGTGCATTTGCAACTGGGAGTGGAGTGTAGAAATGGAAACGAGTAGTGCTTGCAGTACACATTAAGGCCAGTATATATGATCTGACAGGGTGGGAACACATACGAGATGTAACAAGTGCCATCAATAGTCCGTCGTCCCAAAAGTGCGCTGGAGCTGTGGGCTAAAGGATGAGAATAGAGCATGCCAGACAAAGCCTTCACGGCCACCCACCCTCCAAGCACAACTCCATTATGTCCCCTCCCAGCCCGCTGCACATACATAAACGCCTTTGACCTGATACATTCTGCCAGGACGTCCCCAGATACCAGGCTGGGGTGCAGTTTTGTTTTTACAGTCTGATTGCAACAATGATGCATTATAGGATTCTATGTATTCATAATAAACATAAATAACCGAGGAGGAACTCAACTGTGGCCCAAAGAGAAAGGCTGGCATGCATCGTGTAAATTGTTGAGGCAGAGGTGAATTCCCGTCCCAGAGGCAAAGTCTGGAACGCATTTAATCTCGCTCCACTGATGAAAAGCGCCGCTGTCTTCATAGCGGCTTCTGCCCCCCAGGCCACCTAGCAAGACCGTTTATGCGGTTGCCATGGGAACGCTGATCTTCAGGGCCCCAAATGAGTTCGCCCCATACCTTTGATTTGGGGGACTGAACTAGATTTGCTCCTGAACTTAAAATTCCCATGCAGACAGTCCTACATGAGAAATGCATTTTTTTTACTCTATACCTTGAATGAATATACATGAAATAAAAAAATGCACTCCCTCACATTCCCATGCTCCCAGAATCACTTCACTGGTATGTAGGAATTTGGTGAAATTTGTGCTGACGTAAAATAGACAATACAGGATACAAACAATAAACAATGAAATCTAACTAAATAACCGCAACATTGGTAAAACAGGTAATGTATCACAAAATATACTGAGGAGCTGTATTAAGTATATTCACAGCTCCTGTAGTTATGTATTATGTCAATGTTAGCTAGAATTAATATTGCTGTTAATAAGATAATGTCAGAATTCTGTCTGGTACAATTATTGTATAACTACCTGATCGCAATGATCAAAAATGTAAACTTTGTTTCCAGTTGCATTATTTGTGTATGTTTTGCTGAGTTTAGGCAAATATATGGAAATAAAAACATACTTATTTACTTACAAAAACAACAAAAAACAAACAAAAATCAAACTTATCTCTGGTTTTAGAGGCCAAGAGTGAGTAACATTTGGTTTTATATGTTTAGAGGGAGTCCAGCAATGACAAATGTTTGTTTGTTTGAGTTTCAGAAATCAATTGAAAGTACTGTTAATCGCAATTATTTATGTGGCAGTTACGTGTCAGGTCAAATGTAACAGTCGTGGCAGGTTTCTCCACCAATAATTGTTAAAATGATTAGTGTTTACTCTAATGCATTGTCTTTAGCTTGCCACCAAACATAAGCTACTTGTTGGAAGTGACATGCAGTACATATCCCTGAAGGAAATAAAGGCCAAGGGAGGTAACAAAAATGAACGAAGAAGAAATGGGGGAGTACAGAGAGAGAGAAAGAGGGAGAGAGAGAGAGGGAGAGAGAGAAAGCAAGAAAGAAAGTTGAGAGGGAAAAGACAGGGAAATGTCTCAATCTGCATCTCCTGTCCGAATGACGGGGCCTCCAGAAAACAGACCCCTTGTGTTCTTTCATTCACTCAGACACAACAGGCCGAGCTCTGAAAGAGCAGAAAGAAAGACAGAGAGAAACCCACAGGGGGGAAAGAAAGAGTTTCAGAATGTTGGATTTCCTCTTGCATGCCGTGTGTAGGCCAGTTTGCTAGTCTTTACAGAACGCCTGAGGTGCACCCATAGTGTTAGCACACGTAAGGACTGCCAGTGCCACTGAGAGACACTGACAGTCAGACAGATTGATGCTTCAGTGAGGTTTTAATGATCATTTTGGGAAGCACACAAACATAACATGCTCTGCCACTGATCGTTAAAAGCCTCTTTGTTTATCCCCAAACATGTACACAAACATATTGTCCAAACAATGCAGCTGGGCTCTTCTGTTACTGAGATTGTTTCCGGTTATTAAGACAATGCAGGCATTCTGCCTGTTTGTTTGTGCGCTTGTGGAACAGTGCAGGCTCTAGGGGAGCCGCTGAACTGCGGGAAAGCCAGGCTTGGCTAACACTCGCGTTTGCATAAGAGCAAAAGGGGAAGCATTTCGCCCAAGCTCAGTTCAGCTCAAGGCCCTGCCAGCCATTCAGCCACCCTGTCCCACACCCCAAGACTGGCACAAAGGGCAACCCCCAAAACAGGGTGCCCTGCACCACCCCCCCATGGCCCAGCAGAATGTATACACAGCACCATGCTGAGACGCTAAGCCCCTGGGAACCTGGAGCTGTGGCCCATTCAGCCTCCCTTATCCACACAGCCACACAAAGCGGCCCCTCACCCCAAAAGCAGGGCTGGGGTGAGCACAAAAACAGAGAGCCCCAGACCTCCACTGGAGCTGGAGTGTGACGATTCAATTTAGTGATTCAATTTGATTTTACCGTCATGACCCAATTTGGTTTTCTTTTCCTGCTTTTCCTATTGCCCATACTTTCTACAGAGCAATCTTGTAGGCAACATCGGACAGTACATTTCCCACAGAAATGCAGCCTGTCCTCCATCTGCTCCGAATTAAAAATAACATGTGTTGCTGCTTTTGTTTTGTTTTAGTTTGACAAAGCAAATCGGCAGATTTGTTTAATTTAACGGAGGGAAAAGTTCATGAAGTCTACACTGTGTTCCTCTCTCTTCTTTTGAATCTTAAACTAAAGATTTTGCACCTCTAGTTCAACAGGGCCTCCTTAAGTGTGCACAGCGAGGGCAGCAATGTCCAGACACAGGATGTCTGGAAAATGTCTATCTATCAAAGGCCAGGATCAAGCCAGCTACCCCCACCTCACAGGCTGAGGTAAGCCTGGATAGGTCAGAGCCATCACCTCTGGTCTGTCATGCTCACCTCCATAATGGAACAGAGGAGCTCTCCTCCAATCATCTCCAACCTCCACACTGAACTTTAACACCCGCTCCCAACACCTTAGTGGCTGCGGCTGGCTCTTAGATGTGGTTATTATTGAGGCGTGTGTGTGTGTGTGTGTGTGTGTGTGTCAGAGCACTTGGAGCTGCTCTAAGGCCACCTGGCACCCCTTTTGATGGCTCACTTTGAACTCGGGAGCAAAGGAGTTTCTTGACGGACCTAAAGACAGCAATCTGTTCTGGAAAAGCAGTGCTGCAGCCTGTGATATAAATGAATGCCCAACATGCAGTGGGAGTACACAGTCAAAGAAAAGGTTGTTCTTGTCCACCAAGGTACAATTTAAATGTACACTCAAAAGGTCCTTAAGGCTGTGTACCTTACATTTAAAGATGCATTTTAATTACATGTTATGACGCTGAATGGAAAAGAAAAACAGGTAGACAATTGTGACTCATTGTAACTGCAACAGAATATGGAACAGTTCTAAATGAAGGTACTGAAGGCGTACCCTTAAGGCGTACCACCCCAGCAACTTGAGGGACCCGCCCCTTTTTTCGGGAGAGTGTAAGATTAAAAATAAGGCTGTCACTGGACTGATGATTAAATGGGAGATAAGGAGAAGAGTAGTATATATCCCTAGAAACATATTAGTCTGTTTCCGAGCATATAGGTAAAAGAGCTGAACTGGTAAGCTCCCTGTATAACAGGCACTTAACTTATACCTGTCTGTCCATCTGTGAAATGAGCATGTTCTCCCTGCACCTGCTCCTTTGCCTCAGTCCTACTTAGCTAATGAAAGTTTCTCATGCCAGTCTTCCTCGCTCGTGCTCTGTCTCTCCCTCACAGCACATAAAGTGGGGCTGCTCTCCTGTTCCATCCTGTTCCTGCAGTGCAGTGAGACACAGGCTGGGCACAGGGCCAACAGCACCACTTACACACATGGAGGGGAGGAGACTTAACCCTCATACATGTGGAGAGATGGAGAGGGGAGTAGCCTCTCACACAGAGAGGGGAGGGAGCAGAGCTGAGAGCTTTCACGTGTTCATGGCTGTTGAGCAAGTGAGCATTTATCAAAAACACATCTTTCAGCAACAAAGTGGAAATGCACTGCCTTAAGGCAGGCAGGGTGCCCCAAAACGTAGAGATGTACTGATTTTTAGAGTTTTAGATTGTTAAAGTGTTATTTTAACCCATTGCACTCTGTTTATACAATGGTGACACATACAGACACTATACAGCTTGTAAAAGTGGGCAATATTTGTAGAAAATAAATAAATGTAAGTATCAAAATGTGCATTATAAATATATATGTATAGCTTATAAATATATATATTAAAAGGCCTGTTTTGTGTTCATTTCATTGCTATTTAATATTTAGTGCAGAACATTAGGCCCCTCCCAGTCATACAGAGTGTTTCAGACCAAACTGAAACAAAAATAAAATACAAAGAAAACGTAAAGGCAAGAAAAACAGTAACCTTGTTTGGTTATGTTAGAGAAACTTATAGACCATGTTGGAGAAACTCGTGAAATGTGAAAGTGCCATGTTTAAGACAACATAAGGTGAGAGGGCTTGTAAATGCAGCATAATGAAATGCTTTAAGCTCTGAATTTGGAAATTCATAAGTTACAGAAACTACAGAGTCCCTCCAAATTCAAGACTGTGGGGGTGCAGCTCCTTCTGCAGGATGGGAACTAAGAACAGAACAGCTTCAAGCTATGATAGGCCTGATTCCCCAACTCTCACACATTCCTGCTGCATAAAGTCACCTAGTCAAACTGTTTTCCTTCTGCCCAGAGAGAGAGAGCGAGAGAGAAAGAGAGAGAGGGAAAGGGATCCAGACCTGCTTTCCCTAAAGCATTATCATCACAGTGATGAGAGTGATACTTGCTTAAGCATCAATGTAAGTGCTTAATGTATCAGGTTTTGGTCACTTTACTTCAACCACACTTCTTAGAAACCAGACGAGAGACACCCGCTTACGCGCTTTCTTAACACACACACATATTTCCTTGCCTCACATAATTACGCCAGCTCAAATCTCTCTGAAATCTCAAACACTCAAAGCACACACATATGCAAACGTACTTCACACAAATATGTCAGCTCAAGTCCCTCATAACCCTCAAACCTACCAGGCACATGTACACACATCGTGCAGTGCAACAACACTGGCTTTTTGGTGACCTTGCAATGTAATTTTTGGTCATTTTCCGAACCTTTGCAATGACTCTTTTATTGTGGGAGAGGGGGGTGAAGGTTTTTTAGTAATTGGCTGCTTCTAAAATGTTCATAGGCCTCCAGAAAGCCAGTCTTCATAGCCATATCCTATATGGAGCCTTGCTCTAGTCCATGTTTTTGCATCTCTCCTCATAAAAAAATTCCATAACTTCCATAAGACTTTTACTAGATTGCTTTGGAGACTTTCCAGATATGTATGTCCATTTTCTTTGCTATTTGTGAAGATCATTAACAGTACCAGAGCAAAAGAGAACTTGAAATGTGATCTGCATTAGGGAATCTGCTGCAGAGCAGAGAATAACAGTATCTTGGTGGTTTTCTTCTCTTGGGTGTATTTGGAATCTCAACAGCCTGTATCTATATTAATCAGACAACACAAAATTCCACTTCTTTCCAAAACATTTTTTGACCAAGTCTGTACATTTGTCTTTAAATTCCCCCGATTTTCTCAGACCTTTCAGACTTGTGTAATAGCTGTGTTTTATTGTCCTGCTGTTTGACAACCCAAGAGCTCTTCTCTCTGACATCTCTTATAAACTGTGAAATGAATAATGATCTTAATGAATCACCATGCCCTCCTGTATCTGTTCACCTTGACTGAAACCTTTTGCAAAGGTGAATATAGGAATGAAAACAATGTGTACCTTTACGTAATGTGGAAAGGATTGTGTGGTTTGTTGTGTTTGGCTGACGAACATAGAGCCTCATTCCTTTTATATGCCTGAATTACACACAGACATCTGAATAAGTTTGGCCACACACAGGGAGAAACACACTAAACAGTGCTTTTTTCAAATCCAACAGTCAATCACAACTCATAAAAAGTAATAGCTAAGAGCTTTAATAGAAGAAATTGAGCTAATTTGCCATGATACGGCCCTGTTCCGTAACCTAAGCTCAGAACATGCAGGCCAACTTTAAGTTTGGCTCAGTTCATTAATAAACACGGGCTGATCTTATGCAGCTCTGCAACTAATACAGCAGAACTCCACCACGGGCTCCACACACTTCAACTAATAAATTCTGCAAGCAAGAAATATTATAAAATATTAAAAATATTATAGTTTTATAATATAGTATTATTATAGCATTAAGTATTAAGCAAGTATTAAGCAAGCACGATATTTTAAAGTAGAAATGTTAAAGTAATAGCATTTTTATAGAATTGCTTAGCATGTTTATAATGCCTCTGGAACATAAACTGATCCAAATAAGCAAACACAGGTCAAAGCTATGTAGTATTTAACTTCATACGCCCTAATATAAGGACTTATGCAAATTTGTGGTGGGACAGTGATCAAGTCCTAGTGAAATAAATACTTTTTTAATTTAATTTAACTGATTTAGAGCTTTGAAACTGCAGCAGGAAAGACTACCCAAATCAGCTTAGCCAGTAGTCTACTGCAAGAGCAAAGTATCTAGTCAGCTTTATAAGATATGCTAGGGACAGAACAAGTGGATGCCATCTGGCAGAAAGTAGCTTGCTTGCACATGTATGTCCAAATACTCCGCTGAGTAAAACACACTTTGTGCAAAAGTTGACACGTCTTTCATGGCATTAAAGCTTTTGTGTAGTACATGTAAATTGTACATATTTGAATATTATATTCTTTTATCCAATTACTGTAGCTTGTGAATTTATTTAATACACTATCTACAGCTTTGTGGTTCTTACATTATTTGCATTGACATCTTTAACCTCGATCTCTTTCCCTCAGTAAAAGGTTCAGAAAGGAACTTGGACTCAGGCCAGACTCAGTTACTGCAACTACTAGTCTAATATGGATAATAAAACAGGAAATAAAGTAAATAAAGGAAAAATACCATGATTGCTACTGCCCAGTCTGGCATTACATTTCCAGTGGTGAAAATACTTGAGTGAACATCACACTGACTAACCAGGATTCATGGTACTTTAAAATGTGACATATTCCTATGTACTCCATCAATTCATTTGCACCTAAACCCAGCACATATTAATATATAAAATGTTTCTCTCACTCTCTCTCAATACCTCTGTCTTTCTTTCCCTCCTCTTTCACTCACTCACTGCCTCTACACCTACTTCTTCACTGCCTCACTATCAATCTCACTATCTATCTCTCACTGTACCTTCAGTCTCTTTCTCACATACTCTTCTTACTCTGTTTCTTTCTCTTTCTCTCTTACTAACACCATTACTGTCTCTCTTCCGCTTTCTTTCACTCTCTTTGTCTTACTTTCACTTATTGTATTATTATATTTTCTGTTTCTCTCTCTCTCTCTCTCTCTCATTCTTACACACTTTCTCACTGTCTCTCTCCCTCTTAGTCTATCCAGTTTCTCTTTCTAACTCATTCATTCCTCTCTGTCTGTCCATGTACTCTTGCTTACTCTCTCACCCCCATACAAGCAACTTCTAATGGTCTCTCTCCCTCCTTCTCTCTCTCTCTCTCTCTCTCTCTCATTCACACACACACACACACACACACACACACCAGTAATGAGCCCCTTTGCTGCTTTGGATCAGCAGGCCCCTGCCCTCTACAATATGGTGTTCAATATTGCAGGAGTCTTGCAGTAGAGGGACATTTTGCTCTGCTGTGCTTTGATCCATCTGCTGAAACAGGGGGTGTGGCTCTGGGCAGAGTAGAGGAAAGGGGTGCAGCATGACCCCTTCAAATTACCTGCCCCCAGTTCTTACAACCCACCATCTACCCACGGTGTGTGAGTGTGTGTGTGTGAGATAGAGAGAGAGAGAGAGAGAGAGACAGACAGACAGACTCTCAAAGAGCCCCTCTCCCCTGCAAATAACCTCCATTTCCCTGAATCCGGACCACAGTCTGGCCTGAGAAGATCTGGCCTCCCTCAGAAAACAACCAACCCCCCTGAATCGTGTTTTCTTTCACAAGGCTGCTATTCTTCCAGGCACAAAACATTACCCAGCAGGGCTACCTGACCTTTGACCTCACCGTCCCTCTCCTTCCACCCTCTCTGACCTCCACATCCACTCGAACGCACTGAGGATGTCTGACCTCTTTTCTCCTTTTTCCTCTCTCTCTCTCTCTCTCTCTCTCTCTCTCTCTCTCTCTCTCTCTCTCTCTCTCTCTCTCTCTCTCTCTCTC